>LQNS02276867.1:1196725-1216989 GCA_001587735.2 Parhyale hawaiensis
GAGAGAAGCCGATCTAAAGTAGACCCAGGATCAGTAGACTCCCTCACAACACCCCAAGGTAGCGCAAGGATGGCACCAGAAACAGCATCCCAATTCACTCTGGACTTCAAAAATACCTTTGATACCTTTGTTCTTCATTTCTGTGCCACGAGCTTTCTTCTTCTGTTTAGAGCGTTGGGTGGCGTGGGGACCTTGGGTTCTTTGGCACTTGCCTTTTACACTCGCGGCTCCTCGCTTATTTTGAATAATAATAATATGACTGAAACGGTCTGGCTGGAATATTGCGGCGTAAACACTAAAAACAATCTGACTGAAGGAAATCCACTAAGACGATCCGAACATAAAATTCTACTAAAATAATCGTAGTACTGAACTAATCTGAATTAAACAGTTCGACAGAAATTCATTGCACTGAAACTATTCGAATAGATATAAATCGACTAAAAATAGAATTCAGACAATTCAAGGAAAACGATTCGGCTACAGCAAAACGAATAAAAAATTAAAGTGATTCAATGAAGATATTTCGACTAGAGCAAGGAGCTCATAAAGATTGAGCTTCCCTAATGCCAAAGTGGTATAGGCATTTCCACATGTGGGCCTGGCAGACATGTTTTCATATTTTGATCCATTACTTTATATACGGAGCTTTGTTTAGAACACTTTAACTAATTTTTTTGCATGCATTCCCTAATGATCCGTAAATTCGTACATGATTTTAAAACTTTAAGATGTCACAAATTCACTAATATATAACAGATTGTAATGAAATAGCGTGAAGCCAGTGTTCATAACACCCTATTGCTTTTGCAGTAAGCTGGACTATCTTTTGCAACAGTTAGTAAAGTCAACAGTCTCATGATGTAGAATAGAAGTTTCTGAAGTTGGTGCTATACTCAGACTTCAAGGATTGTGATACTTAACAGGTTAGCGCACGCGGAGTGCCCAAGGTGTCGTACACTCTGGGTAATAATCCTGTGACGTCATAAGTTAATGCGCGTTGATAAATAACTGTTTTCCATTGTTTCTTCATCCTATTTGCGTTTTTAGAGTGTCCTACAGTCTTTATAGTAGCACAAAATACGTATAAAAGCATCCGTTGATGGATAAAATTTTGAAAGAGCGTTGGCTTAAGGCTTTTAAAAGAGCAGGTGAATTCTACCAGAAAAATGCCCGCACGTATCAGAAGCACTTTTGGAGTCAATTTTATCAGCTTTAAAATGCAATAAATCAAGTGAGTTTTATTCAAAATACTATGGCATTCTGGAGATAGAATCATATGAGTGGATATCTTATATAATGTTTTCAATTCATTTTCGTCTTCCATCAATGACCTGCCATCCTTTATAACTTCACACCACGGCAAGAAAAATTGGTTCAGATGCGTATGACTGAACGATGAGATAAAAATATAAAAGAACTTTTTAATAAGATTTGTATAGAAACATTAAAGTATCGGAGAAACAGTTCCGTACGATGGATTTTCCGATGGAAGGGGCACTGACAAAGTTGATGGTATCATTTACTAGACACAGAAACAATATATCCATGGTTTATCATGAAAATGTGAACTGATATTAGTTATTTCATACATGCCTACAAGCTATGACAATGATGATAAAGCAAAAGGAAAAAATCAACTCAATTAATTTTATGCTATGATGCAACTGAGAATGAAAAGAAACACTTTATAAAAGTATTTTGCACATAAAAAATAGTCTTGTATACTATGCTAAGTTTGGAAAGATCAGATAATACAGTGTGTTATGGCGTAGATATTGAAGTGACATACAAAATGATAGAAAAAACCGCTAACGTTGGAACCAACAATAATTAAGCTATTTTTTTTATAAATAACATATAATTATGTTTCCACTAATACAGCATTGCCTTCCTACAAAACAAACAAGTTGAAACATCTGCATAGAAGATTGGCTAGTGATGCGGAACATGTATGCAATTTAGAAAAAAATACATGTATATATATATATGAATGAAGAATAGCTGTACGCATTCGAAACGTTGCAATATAAAAACGTAATAATAACTCTTGGAAATATAATCAACAACCTTGGACACCAGCTTAAGAACTTGCTAAGAAAAATTGAGAAAACTAACAAGAAAATCGTCAATAAAGAATTATCTCTGGTCTTCAATGAAACGTGTCTAAAAGAAAAGCTGTTCCCCTCCTATACTGATGTATATATATATATATATATCAATATACATACGTGAGTTTTTCTTCTGTAGTCATTTTTCTCTCATTAAACTCTGAAAAAATAAATGGGATCATCCACGGACGTAACGTATTAAGAAACTAGTGGACCCGTGCGTAAGAAAATTCACGCAATAATCGATATGTTTGCCTGATACCTATAGGCCGGTGCGGAATATGCTCAGACTTACTTCTTCATTTTCTTCATTGGTCCTTTATCGTGCTCTCATCCTTAGGCAGAAGTAAAATCTTGAGTAATACAATCCAATAAAATTCAATGCAACTCCAGTCAGGTCAGCTTAAATGCAATGTGAGCACGCGCTCCGTAGCAGTGATGCCGTTGATACGTTTTCTAACTCAAATATCTGCTTCATTTGAAGTGTTAAAACTTTGGCCAATGAAGAGAAAACTGCCATGTCAAATAAGAAAGACAGTAAGCAAGAAAAAATAATTGATGGTAGACAATTGCTAGTCTTTGACTGCGCTACGATCCAATGACCTCTTGTGACGTCCCCGCTCCATCGTTCGTCCGCCGCGTACGGCAGTGCGTTAACCTGTTCCGTATCATCATCCTAACTGAGACTTGAAGCAAAATGTAAGGTAGGCAGCTTTTGGATTCTTAATGATATTCTTTGGTAAATCCACGAGCGTTACTAATCGCAAGGCAAGAAAATCAGAGCAGAGCTGCTTTTCAAGCAGCGACAGCCGTGTCGCAGCCTCTTCGGGGCATCTATCAGAGCTGTAGCTTTTCAGAGAGCAGGGGCTGCCAGGAAGTGATGTACCATTGGCAGTCAAGAGAATAATAAAACATAAGCAGCTATGAAGTCATGTAGCTTTAGTAGCCTGGAAATGGCGTAACATAAGCAGCAAAGAACTGGTGTAATATAGGTAACCATCAGGGGTAGTATGTAGCCAGCCATCGAATAGTGTGACATAGGAACCCAGGAATGTGGTGTAACATAGGTAGGCAACCATGAAGGGGTGTAACATTGGCAGCCAGGGACAATAACATGGACAGCCACGAGTTGCAGCTTGAGATGGCTCTTACAGTGAAGTGCAAGTTTCGATTACCGTGACTGGAATATACGCATCAACTGGAATAAGCGCCACACGGAGTACGGGCGAAAAGGAACAAACGCAGGCGGAATAATCGCATTTGGATATTACATTAGGTTATTTTCTTAGATTACGTTAGGCTAGGATCAGTTAAGTTCCTCCACCATTCAAGTATTTTGTCGCTTGTTCCAGTCTAGCGAGTTCCGGTTGCTCTGGTTCAGTAATGGTGTCCCATTTCCCAAGCCTAGCATATTGCCAGGAGCTCCATAAAAGTTTCAACATAATTTATTTGCTCGGTTTAGACCTCCCACTAAAAGCATTACTTGCCGCTTCGAGATAGAAAGTGGGGACACGCAATTCGTCATAGCGAACGTACTCGCAGGGCACTAAGACGCAATGGACTGAAATTCAATTCTAGTAAGATACCAATCTCTCTTTCAACTATAGTACAATTTTAATAATATATAGCTTGATTGATATGCTATTATTTTGACATGTAATGCCACTAAAATACAAGTTGCATCAAATAAAATTTTATTCTAGGAAAATAACAAGCTACTAAAATGCAATTCAAGTAGCATAGAATTACCACTTACAATACGACTGTAATAGAAACCAGCTAAAATACAGTCCAACAGAAATGAACTCAGAGTAGTGTACAAAATATGTAGTCTAATGCAATACGACTAAAAAGGAAATCCTACTTAAATAATTTTCCTTTAGAAAAATTGATCGAAAGTAGAGTTGACCAAAATTTAATCTAAGAAACACAATTTTACTAAGAAACAAATTAACTAAAATGTACTTCTAGTACAACACATATCAATTGAAATACTGCTCAACTAATAAGCAATTCTACTAAGTACAGTTTCACTTAAATGCAATTTGAATAAAATCCAGTTCTACTAGAATATAATTCGAATATAATACAATTAGACAATAATGCAGTTCGATTAAATTACAAGTCTGCTCAAATACAATGCAACTAAAATGCACTTCTCCCTCACAATTCCATTAAAATAAAATTCAAATATAAACTAATTCTAGTAAGACACAATTGAAGTAAACTATATCTAAAGAAGAACGCATTTCGTCTAAGAGCTAATTTGATTAAGTTCAAGTACAGACTGCCTAAAATGCTTATCTCCCGAAGAGCTGCTGGTCTTAACAATCAAATAAAATTCAATTCGACTAAACTAAAGTTTGACGAAAATAAAGCTTGTGTAAAATAAAATTCTGCTGGAATACAATTTGCTAAATTACAGTTTTACTTCAATACCACAATAATTTACTTAAAATACTACCTAGTCTTTTAAAACACAGTTCGACTAAGGTGCAATTCCTCTAGAATTTAATTCTAGTAAAACGAGAATTGATTTAAAGACAGCTCGAGTAAAGCGCAATTAGACTGAAACACAATTCTACTTGAATGTAGGTCAACTAATTTAAAATTCGACTACGGTGAAGATGTACTAAAATATAACTTTACGAATGTACAATTTCCCTAAAGCCCAATTCTACGAAAGCCAGTTGTTCTAAAATACAATTATAGGAAAGTAGCAAGCGATTAAACCCCAAGTTCATTAATACTCAATTCTGCCATATACAATTCTACTAAGATACACTTCTATTAAGCTGCTATTCGACGAGTATCCAGTACAACTAAAATACAGCTCTATTGAAATAACTCCTGCTAAGATACAATTCAACCAATATACAATTTTACATCTCCACCAACACGTAGTTCAACTACAACACAATTACAATAAAATACAACTCGACTTACACACAATTCAAATAACATTAAGTGTGACTATAAAAAAATCGGCTAAATACAATTTAACCAGAGTAAAGTGTTCCTTTGTTGCAGTTTAACAATAACGATCCCGTAAAACAAACTGCAACCATTGTGAAATTATTCAACAATTCAAAGGGATCAGAACATAATAAAATTCGACTCCGCTATAATTATACTAAAACACAATTCAATATATTACAATTTTTTTGTGATATAACTTCATTATGATGCTACTCTACAATTATACATCACAGATAAACTAAAATGTGCGACTAAAGTACAATTCTGTCAAAATACGATTCTAGTAAACCACAATTTGATTGAAGTACAGTTTGACCAAAATGCAATATTACTACACAAAATCTAATTAGTGTAGCATAGAATTTAACTTCAATCCAGCTTCAATTAAATATGCAGCTACTCTATTAGAATAAAGTGTGCAAAAGTAAAATACAGCTCAAATAGGGGCTCTCAAATACAGCTCCGACCAAATACGCTTCTGCTATAATAAAATTCGTCAATAATACCATTCTGCTACAACACTAATTAAAATACAAATCCATTGAAGCTAAATTTTATTAAAATGCAATTCAGTTAAACTACAAATTGAATAAAACGCAAGCAGGCCAAAATAAAATTCAAATAGTTTACTCGAATAAAATGGAATTCTATTAAATTACAATTCTACCGAAAGACAATTCAACTGAAGCTCAGTTTTTTACACAATGAAACAACTTGACTAGGACTAAAATATAATTCGACTGAAACCTAGTGTGACATAACTGCAATTCATCTGGACTACTGTTTGACAGAAGTATAATTCGACTGCACTGTACTCTACTAAAATACAGTTTGAGTAAAATACATTTGGAGTGATTCATAATTCAACTTAAATACAATAATTCTACTCTAATTCAACTCCGCTGAATTGCCATTCGATCAGAATACAGGTCAAGTAGAATAAAAAATAGTTCTAGAAAAGTGTAATCGTCAAATATTCAACTACAATAAAATAGTTCTTCAAAAATAAGAACCAACTGTCATGGAATTGAAATATACATTTCCACTAATAATATTTGATTAAAACATTATTCTTCCCAAATACGATTACTTAAACTACAATTCTATGAGAATTCAAGTTGATTAGAATTTTAAAAAGATATAAAACAATCGGAAAAATATTGTTTTATTAAGTTACCGTTTTACTAATTTGCAATTCGACTAAAATGCAGTTTGCTTAACATACAGTTTTAATGAAATAAAGAAACATATAGTTGGATGAATCTCTACGATAAGACAACCCCACAAACTTACTACAGTTCGACTAAGATTCAACTCGTCTAAAATACAGTTCAGTGATATTCCATTGTACTAAAGTTAGCTTCAATTAATATGCTATGCATTTCGAATGCAATTCAATCAAAACACAAGTCTATTTTCCATAGTTCGGCTGAACTGCGACTTTACAAAAAATCCATATACACTATAATCAAAGTGCAACTCCAATAAAACTCAAGTGCACTAAAGTACAGTTCTGCTAAATTACGATTCACGAATATTCCAGAGGCCTAAGTTAGAAATCAGCTAAAACGCAATTAGATTGAAGTTTAAATTTACTAAAATACTTTGCTACGCAAATATCAAGCCACTAAAAACTTAAAGTGAAGTACAATTTGATTGAAATAAGAATTCTATTTAAAGATAATTCGACTAACATACATTTCCGCTAAAATTTAGGGGCCCTAAATTATTCCTTAGCTAAAATGGAACTAGCTAAAATATAACTTTATTAAGATGCAGTTACACTATATTCTATTTGGACTAAAACAGAATTCTGTTGAAAAACAGCTTAACTGAAACACAATTTTAGTAAAACAAAATTCGACTAAATACTAGTTCAACTATAATACAATATACTATAACAAAGCAGTCTAAGGTAGGCTTCTTCTACTATAAAATCCGACCTAACGAAAATCTAGTTCCACGAAATTTCGACTGAATACAATTAAACTGAAATGCAATTCTATTGAAATTCAATGTAAGTAAAGTGCAGGTCTCTCTCAATATAATTCTACTAAATACTGATAGACTAATGGAATAACTCTTCTAAATCACATCGACAAAAATTTAAATATTGAACTAAGAATAATCAAACTAACAAAAGTGTCGACGTTAAAAACGTTGACGTTTCGGGATTAGATTCCCATCTTCAGAACTAAGAAACTAATAACTAAATACAAGGATGTGAAAGTTTAAAACTAGAAATTTATTTTGATAGAATAGCTGGGGACAGAGGTGTTATCATGTGGCAGTGTAAAAGGTGAATGACTGGAATAAGCTCGGGGGGGGGGGGGGGGTCTTGATATCACTGTTTGTTAGGGACCATCATTAGCGGNGGGGGGGGGGGGGGTCCTAATATCAGTGCTGGTACAGTTGGGCAGTCAGGGAATGTCGTAGGCGGCATGGGTCTACAGTCGGGGAAAAACTTCCGTTGTGAATTGTAGTGAGATGAACTGCTTCAATCCCCCCGCCGTTGGCAGAAGGAGTGTACAGTCGGGGAAAAAACGTCACTTGTGAATTGTAGTGAGGGGAACAACTGAAGTCATCATGTTGAGGCTGGGATTAGTTTTATGAATGCAAAGAGACTCTAAAGTTGTAAGTTCTATTGAAATGGAGAAGTCTTTCCCGCTAATGGGATGTAGTTTTGTTCTGCATGAAGACGGGGTGCTGAATATAAAGGTTTTGCTAGTCGTAAACCTGTTGTACTAGATATACGTAAATGTTGGTCAATGCGGGCATTTTATTGCTGCCGAGTGCTGCCAGCATACGGAGCTTGGCAACTTCTGCAATTGTCCCTGTAGACAACACTGGACAGCAGAGGTGTGGGGGTTTGTCCTTATATTTAAAATAGGATCCTATGGTAAATATGTTTTTAAAACAGAACCTAACGTTTTATGCGGAGAGGCTTCGGAGAGGAAAGTTTTCAGTGAGTTAACTGTAGCGGCGGTGGTTCTGCTGTAGTACGGGAAAGAGTGAAAAAAGTCTAATTTACGAACTGTAGGTTTAGTAATGCCGGGGTCGAATAGTTTGTCAAGAAACAGTTTGCAATAATAATCTAATAGCTGGTGCGGGTAACCGTTATTCCTAAAGAAAGTTCGAAGAAAGTCTATTTCGTTTGAAAATGCTATTTAAGGGGAAGCTCCCTGTCTTCATGCAGAAAAAAACAACCATCCCATTAGCAGGAAAGACTTCTCCATTATCGACATTTCCGATCGAATAGAATTTAGAACTTTGGAATCTCTTTACATTCATAAAATGAAGTACTAATGCACTAAAATACATTTTTAAATACATGTTATGAAACAATACGAAAGCAGAATGGCAATAGCTCAAGGAAGCTGAGGTGTTAGTCCCGGTGTCTCTTTGGGAATGGGCCTCTTGGTTCGTCTACTGCCGCCTATCTAATCTAATCTAATCTACTAAAATTTAATTCCGCTAAAATTGAATTCCACTGAAATACGCTTCGATCAAAATTTAGCTACAATAAACTACAGCGAGACTCAAATGCAATTGTACTAAAATGTAATCATACAACAAGATTTAGACTAAATAATAGTTATTCTAAGTTATTACTACTAAAATACAATTCGTCTATAATAGAGGACACTGGAAATTTTATTGTGTAAATACATAATTCAAAGAGAACAATAAGTGATTTCAATACCATTCAAGTAAATATATATTATTACACTAAACACAACTCGATTAAATCAAATACAATTAACCACAATACATTTGGACGGAAATCAAATTAGACTGTAATCCAATTTAACTGATACGCATTTCGACTAAAATATGACTAGACTATTGTACGGCAATACCAAAATACACTTCTATTAAAATACCAACCCAGCAAAATACACTTCTTTTAAAAATATATAGTTTGATTAAAGTGTAACGATTCTAAAAAATTGAATTAAAATACAATTTAGCAAAAATTGCACTATAACAATATTCAGTTCAACGAAAATACCATACAAAAGAAATAAACAACATATCTAATGAAATAAAATTAGACTCAAATACAATTAATCTATAACACAATTAAGTTAAAGTACATTTCTTTTTAAAATACGATTCAATTGATATGCAGTTCTCGATAAATACAATTCGACTCCAATAAATTATACTGAAATACATTTTAACTATGATATAATTCTGCTATAGCATAGTTTTACTAAGATAGAAATCAACCTAAATTGAATTCGGCTATCTTGCTACTGAATAGAATTCTGCTAAAATATAATTGTACTAAGTTACAGTTCGCTTCAAATTCACGAATACTAAACTTCAATTGTATTAAGATTAACTTCTACGCAAATACCAAGCGACAGAAGGAACTCCATTTAATCTAACTCTGTAAAATTAAATTCAACCAAAATACAATTGCACTAAACTACAATTAGAGTAGGTAGATTTCTACTAAAATATAGAACGACTAGATAGAAACCTATTGAAAAAAAATATAGTTCGACTAAAATAAAATTAGACTATAATACAGTTCCACTCAATTACTATTCTACCTACTAATATATCATTCAAGTAATATACAGTTCCTTAAAATATTGGATAACTTAAGTAAAATACAGTTCTTTAAAATAATGGATTACTTAAGTAAAATACAAAGCTTCTAAAATTTATTCTTCTATAATTCAGTGTGATTAATAAAACTCACTGCAACTAATGAACTATGCTGTAATACTGTTAAAATGCAATTCGGTTAATATACATATCAATTAATTGCATTCTGTTGAAATACTATAGGACTGAGATATAATGCTTTCTAAACAAAATTCGAGGAAATTACAATTCAATTAAAACGCATTTGCATACATTTACAAATTTTTCAAAATACAGCTTGATTAAAAGAGAATTCACTAAAATCAGCGAAACTAAAATGTAACAGGTAACTCAGATACGGTTCTTCTAAAGTACCATGCTTCTAAAGTGCAGTTTTATTAAAACATTTCTTTCCTAAAATACAATTGCAATAAATTCTCTTCAACTGATTTAAAATATTAACGCAGCTAATAAACGTGAAAATTACGCCTCGCAGGTGACATCGCTCGGCGTATTTTGTATTCGCAGAGTGTAGACTATATTTACTTTGTGTTCACTTTTTCTGTATTTTCTACTGTTATATTCCACGCTGTGTGTCTCTGTGACAATTTCAAGTCGAAGAAAGAAGCTCACAGTTAGTGTGTACGAACATGTCAGCGTTTTGGTGGCAGTTCGTTTAGGAGTATGTGCATCGCCAATGCCAATAGTCTCAACATACGTTCATATATTTTTTGGAAAATTGTTGTGGGGCTCTAGTTTCCAAATTCTTGGATTTACTTACCTCAGAGCAATTTTTAACCTTGTCTTCCTACTGAGAACAGCAAAACCTTCTTCAGCTGGTGCAAGCCCCTCACTGCAGCAACAGAAGCTTTTGAAGTCACACAGAACATTACGTGCTTCTCACACGAAATCGACTTCATAAATCGATACCCAAGCCACGCTAAAAACCTCTCAGCGAAGTATTAAGCAACACCAGTTGATGGAATCCTCCTAGAAAATACTACGATCCAGCACGAAAAAATTTGCGCAGTGCATTTACTGTCCGTGGTTAACCGAGAAGTTTCAGCAAGCGAATTGGCCCGTTATGTTCTAACTTTCTC
Source organism: Parhyale hawaiensis (assembly GCA_001587735.2). Taxonomy (NCBI): domain Eukaryota; kingdom Metazoa; phylum Arthropoda; class Malacostraca; order Amphipoda; family Hyalidae; genus Parhyale; species Parhyale hawaiensis. The sequence goes on from LQNS02276867.1 coordinate 1,207,515, forward strand.
TAAGCGAGTCACGCAATTGCGCTTTCTGCTCACGCAAAATATTAGGAATTCGTCACTGGAGCATGACCTTTAGTAAAAACTGATACAAAACAAGCGGAGAATAATTATACGTCCACTGTAACGCCGTGTATCATGTAGCAGAGTTTTACCATGAACTTTCGGAAAGACATTGGCTAAACTTTGAAATACAGCAGCGAAGTACCTCAGTGGCCTGCAGCAGCGAGGTACCTCAGTGGCCTGCAGCAGCGAGGTACTTCAGTGGCCTGCAGCAGCGAGGTACCTCAGTGGCCTGCAGCAGCGAGGTACCTCAATTGCCTGCAGCAGCGAGGTACCTCAGTGGCCTGCAGCAGCGAGGTACCTTTCCTCCAATACGACTTTTTGAATTGATGAGTCTCCAATTTCCCTGATTTTGACTGTCAAGTTACCAACATAAATGACTTCAATAAAAGGATTGTAAATTTTTCTACTGATGCATTTTCAATTATTTTAGTTAATATTCGTAGTATGCGTAAGAATTTTGCTAGTTTGGAAACATTACTTCCGTCACAAAAGATTAAATTTGATATCCTTGTGTTTACTGAAACTTGGCTTATACCTGATATAAATTTCATGTTTCAGCTATCTGATTACAATCAAGTCAATATTTATCGTAACAGTCATGGAGGCGGTGTAGCATTATATTATAAAAATTAATTAAAATCAAAATATTAGATAACATGTATCGTTAATGATATAGCCGAATCTTTGAGTGTGATATTGAAAATTAATAATGATACAATATTTTTAGGGTGTATGTATAGACCGCCTAGTTCAAAAATAAATCATTTTACTACGTATCTGTTAGAACAGTATCTTCCTGCAACTTCAAATTATAACAAAGTTATTTCTTGCGGGGATGTGAATTTGAATGCGTATTACCCGCATGGATTACCGGGAATAGATCATTCTATCCATATTGTCGGTTCATATGGATCCTTTCCTGCTATACCCAAGCTTACAAGGTTTTCTCCTAATATTCCCATAACAAAGTACTCATTGCTTGACCAAATGTGGCGGAATTTTTGTCCTAGTATCCAGTGCCTGCCAGGTGTTATTGACGCAGATATCAGCGATCACCTGGCTGCATTTTTAGTATATGAGAGCAAGCCCTTGACACACTGTCCGATAATATTAACTAGATGCTTGTACGATGTTGACAAACACAATTGCTTCATCAGCAGAATATCTTTAGCCTATTTTGCTACGTATACGAGCAATCCTGTCCTGACCTTGCAATGCAAAAACTTTTTGAACAGATTAATTCCATCTATTGCGATTGCTTCCCGTTAGTAAAGATAAAAGGTAAACCTAAATTCAAAAAGCCTGAATGGTTCTCTCGTGATCTGAAATATGTTATTAGGAAAAAATTCAGATTGCTTAGGATGTTCAAACGTGGATTAATAGCGAAAAAATGCTATGCATCCTACAGACATGTATTAAATAGACTAATACGAAGGTGTAAAGAATACTATTATATAAATAAAATCATTGAGTCCAAAAATTCATCTCGTAAATTATGACAGGTATTGAATGATGTTTTTGATAGAAAAACCAAACGTAAGTATGTTTCTGTTAGTGTTTAAGGTATAAGGTACTTTCTCACACACAATCAGCTAATTTATATAATGCACACTTTACTTCAGTAGCAGTCATTGGCGGAGACCCTCCCTCTTTAAGAAGGAAATTTTACTAGCAATACGAATTATGTTGCTACAGATGGTATTTTTAGGCCTACCTGTCCCAATGAAATTGTTAACATTCTTAAATCTTTCAGTAATAAGCGTTGTCATGGAGATGAGATTCAACCTTCATTACTGCTTAGAGTTATACTGTTGAGGCGCCCGCGCAACCTCATGCTTGGAGAGGCCACACTGGGCCTCAACATCCGCAAGTTTCACTCCACGCACCTCCAGTCCACCAGGAGGCCGTGCCCCACATCGCCATCGCAACGACATTTCCCTTGTCTTGTGTTAACTAATAAAAATGCGTACTACATGGTACCTGTCAACATAAAATGTCAAATTAATAGGCACGACGGGCGCTAACTCCAGTAGAAAGTTAACTTTTAAAGAGCACAAGATCTCTTAGTCAACTTTCAAGGATACAGCCTCACTGAATCCCGTTCGCTTCACGTAAAAACCTGTGCTTCTAAAGTGAGAGGCCAGAAAGCGGTATTTGCCAGTGCTCTCGAACTATAAAATGCAAGCAACTGCTAGCGAAGGTGCCAATCCCCTGCGCTTCTCAAGGACGCACAGACTGGCCCTGCGGCCCTTGTCATTTTTGTCTTGTGCAAAATATTAACCGTAGAGCCACAAGTTATTGCATTCACTCAATACTCGCCGTCTCTCGCTAGATCAGTTAAAGCAAGAGAGTCTCGAACTCACGTATAACCACGTACGGATTTTACTTGCTGTATTAACCCATGTTACTTGCTTATTAAACCTTAAAAAGCCAGCAGCGTCTTTATCCTACTGATATAGAACTTAACAGTTGGCGCAGAAACGACCAACATATACATTGCATTGCTGAACCTCTTTGTCATATTTTCAATTTGTGCTTAGAGAACTGCATTTATCCTAAAGCCCGTGTTATTCCTATCTTCAAGTCAGGTAGTCCGAATGATGTGGCTAATAATAGAACCATAGCTACGTTATCTATCGATGTAAATCTAATACAATGCTAGCAAGTTTTCATCTTGTAAGTGATCTTCTAAAATGCTTCACAATAAAACATATGGTATATCATTATTCCTAGACCTTCGAAAAGCGTTCGACACCGTGATAAAGCACTTTTATTAAAAAAAAAACTTGATCATTATGGCGTTTGGAATGCAGCAAATGCACTGATTAATAGTTACCTGTCTAACAGGGATCAATATGTACTCTGTAACGATGCCAAATCACATATATTACCCTATTTATTCGGGTGTTCCCCAAGAAAGCATTTTAGGCCCGTTATTATTTAACATTTTTATTAATGACATTACTACCCTCGGTATGAATTGTGTATTGTATGCGGATGACGCAGTTTTCTACACCAATAGTAGTAATTTTCAAGCTGCTATAACTGATATGCAAAATTTTTTAAATGTGTTGTCTGAATGGTTAACTCAAAATAGATTAACTGCCCATGAGAATAAAACCAAATTAATGCTTTTCTCCCCCTGTACTCACCAACAGTTACTACCTATCTTCTTTAACAATAACTTACTAGAGTTGGTGCCCTAAATAAGATATCTTGGACTGATCCTGGATGATGAGCTGTGTTTTAAGTCCCATATTGAAGACATTGGGCACAAGCTTAGCAGGGTTCTTGGCATAATCTATGCAATATCCAATTATGTTGATCGTGAATCACTAAAAATAGTTTACTAATCGTTGGCTCATTCAGTGAGGGTCCAGAATATCATCGTTTGGGGAGGAGCCCCAGGTTGTGATATTCACAAACTTGAAGTAATATTGACTAATTATACTTGGGCGAATACTACGTGCAAGACGTAACGAAAACAATATGCCTGTAATGAGATGCAGTGAAATGTACTTGCCTTTACACAACTTGTAATTTCAGGATGTTTACAACTATTCCTTACTTAAATTTTTCCAATTTGTGTTCCATAATCATCCTGTAGTATTTTTAAAGTATTTTAGTCCCCTTATTCCCCAACAAAATTACGAACTAACACAATCTGATCTCAATCTCCCAACTGTGCGTGTTGACCCTGAGAAACGCGCTACAGTATTTCGAAATGCAACGCTTCTTAATAAACTTCCTGAGTATTTATTAGATCCCATTTCTGATAATATCTTGGAAAATTTTTTTTAAAGAATACGTCATGCAATTTTACTAGCTTTTGTTTCTGTTTTATATCACCCAAAAGTTTGTTAAACTTTCAGTTGCTACGCAGATGCATTATTCTGTAGGGTATTACTACTCTACCAAATACTTGTAATGTATAAAATGTGTCTGTGTGTAATAAACCTATCAAACCCTATCAAGCCTCAGTGGCCTGCAGCAGCGAGGTACCTCAGTGGCCTGCAGCAGCGAGGTATCTCAGTGGCCTACAGCAGTGAGGTACCTCAGTGCCCTACAGCAGTGAGGTACCTCAATGCCCTGCAGCAGCGAGGTATCTCAGTGGCCTGCAGCAGCGACGTACCTCAGTGACCTGCAGCAGCGAGGTACCTCAGTGACCTGCAGCAGCGAGGTATCTCAGTGGGCTGCAACAGTGAGGTATCTCAGTGACCTGCAGCAGCGAGGTACCTCAGTGACCTGCAGCAGCGAGGTACCTCAGTGGCCTGCAGCAGCGAGGTATCTCAGTGGCCTGCAGCAGCGAGGTATCTCAGTGGCCTGCAGCAGCGATGTATCTCAGTGGCCTGCAGCAGCGAGGTACCTCCGTGGCCTGCAGCAGCGATGTATCTCAGTGGCCTGCAGCAGCGAGGTACCTCCGTGGCCTGCAGCAGCGATGTATCTCAGTGACCTGCAGCAGCGAGGTACCTCCGTGGCCTGCAGCAGCGATGTATCTCAGTGGGCTGCTCACACCATGGATGGAACAAAATAATGAGGACCCAAAATGCCCACGCTGTCGCCGTGGGTCTACCTAAGCGACGGACGGTGTCTTCTTATTTCAGCAATATCTGCGGCAATCCAAACGTAGCTCAACCTCGTAATCTTGTGACCACTCCCCATTCGTCAACCTGGTCTTTGCTTTAATTTCATTTCCATCTCTATTTTCTTCCGTGGGTGGGCCCGGTTGGCTCACCTGGTCCTTCCCCCACCCCGAGCCAGCCTACTTCTTCAGAGCGCCCGGGGCAGCATCCAGGAGTTGCTGTTGTTGATGGCCAATTTTCGGGGCCCTACAGCTGAGTTCCCTTGCTGCTGATAAAGCTGTAAGGTCAAGGGGGCTGGTCTCGCTTGTGCGGTGCTGGGTATCCACGTAGTGTCCACCTACATCATCCCTTAGATAGATCGTATATTTGGTTCATTGGCCGGTCCAGCCTATTTTGGTGGGGCGGGAAGCATCAGTGGTGGCGCAATGAGGGAGTAAGGACTAGAGACCCTCCTCCGATATCGAACAAAGCCTCCTTTTAGCCTTCAGTATTGATGCAATTTTACCAACAAAAATGTTTGTACATATTGGGAAGCCTCTTCATGCTTTACTACAGCTCCCTTTGAGCTCCCCCTTCTGCCTATCAAAATTTCTTGGCGCTGCCACGGACGATTAAGGGGAAAATCGTTTTAAAAAATAACCAAAATGAAAATATCTTGCTAATTAACACATCAAAGAAAGACTCTAGAAAGGGTTTGATCTACTAGGTTTCTAAGTTTTAGAATGAAAAGAAACATCAACGTAGCCCCAATCATGGTTAGAATCAGATGTTTGGGATTATAGGGTTTCCTCAGTTAGAGTTTTCTGAATATTCAAATGGTAAGAATCATAGAAACTATTTAGGGATAAAAGAAATTATTTCTAACGAGGATAACCACAAAAATATTAAACCATTATGGAGGTAAATAGCTTCTTACAGCTAACGCACACTCAATCAACTGCACTAAGCTTTAAAAAAGTAGCAAAATTTCCAAAAGTGGAGGTCAGCAGCTGACTGGGTTCAGTCTAAAACAGACAAATTACTAACTTTTAAATATATGTTAACTATTGGCACGACCCTGGCCAAGGAAAGATTTTGTTGGTTTTGGGAGCTGCCAGTGACTCATACCGCATGGCGTCTTGCAGTCACCTCCGCCGCGAGTCACAGATCTAGCCGAAGTGTCCCTCGATCTCTTTAACTGGCTGTATTTACTACAGGCTCTATTTCCCTGCCGCACTGGCGCCAAACTCGTTATTCTGTTTACGTTCATCACTGTGCGTGTGTTCAAGTAAGCTTTCTTGTCACGTCAAAACCACGAAAAGCACTACAATGAGCACTACCTAAGCTAACCTAGCCTAACATAACCTTGCCTTACATAACGTAACATAACCTAACCTTTCATCACCTAACCTAACTTCACCTAGCCTTACCTAACCTTACCTAACCTAATCTGCGATACAGCGAGCAGCACAGTACACGAACTTGAACGCCGCCCGCACGCACAGTGATGCGCGTGCACAGTTCACAATTACTCTCTATTTGAGTGTATGCTTGAGAGACAAATACCGTATGTCCTTATATTGTTAAGACTCTAAAATACTGGTTTCAGCCTCAGAAATGCCATGTGAAATGGGGAGCGGCAACGTCATCAGCGTTCGGTATGACTAATGGCATACGACAAAGTAGCTTACTCTCTTCAATTCTCTTTAACATCTTCATTAACAGCATCCACACACATCTGAACGCAGCTGAAGTGAGGTATCACATTAATGGTCACGCAGTAAAGGCGCTCAGTTATGCTGATGATATGGTTCTTGCTTTTCCACATTCTAGTGGGGTGCAAAAATTTTGTCGCTATTTGCGAGAGCGAAGCCATCAAACTGTGGCTCGTGTCGATCTCACTTATGTAGACAGCTTCTCTTACCTGGTCATAAAATCACCAATGATTTTCGTGATAACCAGGATATGGAGAAAGAAAGGCGAAAGCTCCACGCAGTGGGCAACATGCTAATGAGAAAGTTTGGTCACTGCTCGGATGAGGTCAAATGCCAGCTCTTTCGAAGCTACTGCTATCCCTTCTACTGTTACTCGCTTTGGTCTAACTTTAAGCAGAAATCGATTGGACACCTACGTGTTGCCTATAATGGCATATTTCGGCGCCTGATGAATGTGCCGAGATCTACTAGTGCAAGTATGATATTTGCTCAAAAGTATACAGATTGTCTCAAAAACAGGGAAAGATAATGCGCGCTGAGTCTCCAGCTCAGGATAGAAAAACTGATAACGCCTTTCTCAAGGTGACCCGTAACGGGCCTGGCTACAAACTATCCAACATGTATAGCCGATGGCCGCGCATACTATTTCCAAGCTGGGGCCAAATAATGGGCCGCAATGCAGTGTAGCATGTAATGATGGCCTGATCTTAGTATCTAATATAACTTTAGTATTAAGCTGTCTCCTGTGTACTATATTGTTATTATTATTATCATCATTATTTTAAACTGACTAAAGCCTGGTGCCCACTTAACAAATTTTGTTGCCGCGAGCATCCTAGAAGTAAAGTTCAGAAGTAACTCGACTCATCAGTTTTCGTAGCCGCGACAAGGCATCAGCTTGGACAAAATTTTAACTGTAAAGAAAATTGTCGAAAGTCTCTGTCGCTACAGCAGTTTTCACAGCGTAGCAAGTGACAATGGTGAACTTTCAGCAATTACTCCTAATTATGAGCCGTATAAATACACAAAAACTGATTTCTTAACAATTAGAATATTCCTGGACTTCATGCTGAAATCACGGCCACAACTATGCAGTCGGATTAGTTGAGCATAAAGGTTTGGGCAGATGAGCGATATCTTTGCAGACAGCGATGGGACAAAATTGTTTGCACATCAAGCTGGTCGCGAGGGAAACGTATTCGCTGTAGCAGTTCCTAAGGGTAAAATTACTACAAGCTGTATAATATAAAGATGGAAAACAGTAACTTCCTCCACTTTACTTTTTTCCATCTTCATACTGTCACTGATGATGCTTTGTTCTGTTCTTCCTATTCTTTCCCGAATTGCTGTTCCCATGGTGTTGACTCGTGCATGGGTTCGTTGATGAAACTTTGAATTACAAAGGGGGATACGTGTTAGTATGTAACAGCATCTTGCTTGACACGTGGAAGACAACTACGGAGCTCTTGTTCACTTTCTTGTTGTGGAAAAATTATTTTCTGACTGAAATATGTTTTTCTGTCTGCGGCGATGACACACCAAACTACGCCATGAAGCACCTGCGTGCATCATGATGCTTTTCTGTGGAACACCTATACTTGCATAAAAAAAATTCTCAGAGTTGATGCCAGTATTTTATTGCTTTCTAAAATCAGTTGCTTCCTAAACACCCTTTCAAAGGTCTTTACTACGCGTGGCCTGCGCGTTATCAGGCCGCTCCCATTGTCCCGCCACCGGACGCCTCTTTGTTTGTATGAGCTGGCTTTGGGTTTGGGGCTCTGGGTAGCTCCTGAGCTGGAGGGAATGCCACTCTAAAGGTGGACGAGACTTTTTGGTCCAACGGCATCCCTGAGAGAAGATGAACAGGCTGGTACCATAGCTGGGTACTCAGTCTTCCGCAGTCTGCTCCTCTCTCTTCCATCAGGTAGTACCACCTGATGCTCTTTTCCTTTTCCTTTCCTTTCTTTTCTTCTTCTTCTCGGCCAAAGCCTGTACTGGTGATGGCAGGGTCTGGGGCGCGTAGATAGCTGGCCGTTTTCGTAGCTATCGTTACTGTTGATTTGTTTTTGCTTTATTATGCTTTACACTATCTTCTTAGTTTATGGGATTCTTTGTTTCTGTGTATATTTCTGTATTTATCTGTACATTACTGTATATTTATATTTTTTATTTTCTCTCTTTCTCTTACTTTGTGGGGATTTGGAAAGCAACCCGGGACCTGGTCTGGCTCGGGGGTGTCGTCTCCTCTATTGTAATATGAGAGGACTGCATGCGAACCTTGCCGAGCTCGACTTTGTGTCCCGTGGTGTGGATGTTGTGTGCTGCTCCGAGACTTTGGTGTCTGGCAGGAAGCACAACGCTGAGCTTGCCTTGGCCGGTTTTCAGTCCCCTTTTCGAACGCTGTGTGGATCGGGGCCTGGATTCCGTGGAATGGTCATCTACGTCCGGAGCGGATTCTGTGCTTACCGGCAGTCAGTACACGAATGCGCCTTTCATGAGATCATTGTTGTAAGGGTGTGTGGCCGACTGAATAATTATTGTTTATTCTCCTTATATCGGAGCCCTGCAACTGATGATTCTCTTTATGACTGTTTGTTGACGGCGATGGCCTCGATGCAGAGCACGGGTCCCAAGGCAGCGTTTGTTTTTGTGGGTGATGTTAATGCACACCACAGGGACTGGTTGGGATCTGCATCACCGACTGATTGTCATGGTGTGGCTGCGATTTGACTGTGTCCATTTTGGAGAGGTTTGCCCTGAAGAGGACTATTCATGTGAGGTCTCGAGATAAGCCGTGGCTTGACGACCAGTGTCGGTTGACTTTCGAAGATAAACAAGCGGCTTATCGGGCATGGCGACGTTCGCGGGAGCGCACGTTATGGCAGACCTATGCTGATTGTAGGGCCGAGGCTGGGCGTGTGTATGAGGAGGCACGGCGTCGTCTGAGGCAGCATTCCAGGGATTCTCTGCTGAGTATTGACCATCCACATCGTTGGTGGAGTGAGCTAAAGGGTTCAGTGTTCAAAGCTGAACCTTCGTTGCCGCCCCTTGTTGGTCCAGGTGGAGGCATTGTTACTGAGCCCTTGGCTAGGGTGGAACTCTTGTCGGCTCACTTTGATTTGAAGCAAAGCAGAGATG
>LQNS02276867.1:1222546-1248199 GCA_001587735.2 Parhyale hawaiensis
GGAAAAGAGCCCAGCCGCAACATTCGACGGAATACGGAAGCAAGCGGGGCTGCGAGCACACCAGCCACCCTCCGAAGAAAGAAAGGAAATATACCCGATGGATCAGTGCCCCCATAGGAGACCAGGTCAAGAAGAAGGCGGTGCACTTCAGAGGATCTGACAGCAAAACCGGAGAACCTCGGCTCGGGATCACATGCTAAAGGAATGCGCACCCGGTCCCGGCTCTGCTTCCCATCAAAGTAGTGCAACAAAAGTTCCGCCTTGGCAGCGGGGTTCGCCACAAGATCACCACCAGAACCAATAATTGAAGGAGGCACAGAAGAGCTCACACCAAGCACAGCGCTCTACAAGGTGGACCACCACTTATGTGCGCTAACAGACGAGGCTAACTATTCCCTGGACCTCAAATTGTGCTCCCTCTCAACTTCCTCATAAGTAGCACCAGCCCGACGCAGCTGCTCCCTGAAAAGCTGAAAGTCGACAGCAGACTGGGTAGTACGCCAACGGGCATATGCCTCCCGCTTTCACTGGTGCGCCCTCCTACAGGCATCATCAAACCACGGCTCATCGCCCGTCCTAAGCGTTATGAAGCGGGAAGGGACAAAACCTCATACATCGGGCCTCACAAATAAATCCGGACAAATATTAAAACCGAAACAACAGCGATTACACCCTGAAATTGACAACGCTAACCTATGCAACTTATGCTTAGTTATATCAACAATCATGTGTAAGATTTAGGAATGTTGGTACAAATACCATGCAACGGAGTTGTCAGACGTACAGCGATCTGTGAACTTCGTTATGCAGACCACAGTCGTGCTTCGATTTCAAAGCCCTTCCAGTTTCCCAGACGGACAGTTTACGGTGTTTGTCGGAACGCGTTCAGTCACGAAAATGAACACGAGCCGTCCGTCAAATACTTCTGTCGCTGTCTACACGTAGAAATGTCCTACGTTCAAATGAATGAGGCCAAGCCTTCAGTTATGATCTCGCTTCTTTACATTTCTGCTCATATTTCGCATCGGTTTGAAGTCACATTCGTATCCCATAATCCCTAAAAGGAACAGCCTATTTTCGAAATATTTTTAGCCTGATATACCGATAAAAGTGAAACCAGCACGCAGCAATCCTCTATCCTGTCGAATCAAACATGGAGTCTGAGTTCCTAGTGCATACATTTTCAGCTCAACTAGTTTTATGTTGTTAAACGGAATACAGTGATTCTGATCGTTAAAGTGACGGTTAAAAAAGGTATTGACTTGTTCATAATTTTAAAACGTTATGGAGGTTAATTCAGCATTTATAGGTTCTGTTTACTGAACTTGATTTACGCGACGCCTTCAGAAAACGGACGTGCCATATCCTTCAGTCCCCCGCACTTGCTGCAGCTACTTCTATCAAATGAACGGACCACGTCCATCAGTTTGACTGAACGCGTTACGCTGAGGGACGTGTGAGCTGGCCAAGATTGCAGAGCTTCCCACAAATCAAGGAAAGATCAAATTCATAAACCCTGTTTGTTGACTGGTCTGAAGGGAAGCGTTGAAGCCAATCCAGCCATTCCAATGTCAACAGTGGATCAGAAAGCTCTGTTAGCTTCTCTACAGAACACCGGACAGTTGAAGACTTTTGTATGTCCTCTCATGGCCGAAGTCGAAATCATCGCCTAACTGAGAAGATGAAAAAAAGTTCGTTTAGAGAGGTGCAAGAAGCTTTTGAACTGGTTGAATAAGATAGGATCCATTACAGAAGTAACGATCGCTTCATTGTATCTTCTAAAACTAAAGTTTACCCTATAACGATTAGAAAGAAACAAGCCAGCTTTATAACCTTGTGCGTTGGTTTAAGTGAATGAGTCATTTTTTATCATTTCATTGTCAAAGACGGATCCCACTGAAAAATCTTGGAAACGGATACCATTCCGTGGACGAAGGTCAAAATTCACATCGAAAGAATCTCTTCCAACATTACTCTGCTCTCACCCATATGGTGCAAAAGACTGTTAGATTACTGAAGAGGTTCACAATCCAATACATATTAGGAGAAAAAGTTTTAGTATTCCAATTCGTCAGATGATACAAGTTCTAAGCCTGTTAGATTATCATTTCTCGCTGCGATCTGAAGCCAAAGCATTGACTAATCCTCACAACTCTGTTACAGAGCTCAAAAGTGTTATAGATGAAGCCTCGGGATCATTGAAAAAAGGGCAGTTTTCGGCGTTGTGTCAAATTTAGAGGACGTGCAACAGTTATCGTAGCTAAAGGTGATCACTTTGAAAAATACTTGTAGTATTATAACTTCATGAATAAACAATAAAGTTTTAAGGTCATGCGGAACTTTTCCCTTGAGTTATTAGCGATTATGCATTGGATTAAATTTGTATGGATTAATGTGAAGGCCAAACAGCTAAGCTACCTTAACTTATACAATATATATACCGTATCTCTAAAATACAGAATAATCGAGAAAAACCTACTAAAAGCCAAAAAGGGCAAGAATTGTATCTAGTAAACATAACGTCCCACACAAAAATCAATAAAAATACGCTTAAAATTATAAATTGACATAGGTTGTTCGGGATTAGGAAATTAATAAGTTTGAACATATTGTACGATTGTGGAGCGTTTCTGCTCCTCCAGTCTGACAGATGATAGGGTGAATCTATCATTTCTCTTGTTACATTGATTATTTATATCAGAAAAAAGGGGACTGAAATGAGTAAGAAAAATACCAAGGTCTTCTGATATGGTTTTTCGTTACTATTTGAGAATAAAGTATTTGTAAACATCTCTAAATTTTACTAAACTGAGGTTACTGCACATTGAAATGGTTGGCACTAATGGAATGCCATAAAGCCCAGTGCAGACGAGATGCAAAAATTATCGAGCGAGGTATTTTGCCAACAGACTCAGTGAAGAAGTTGCCACAGGAGAGAATTAACAATATGGACATGAGCCTATGTTCTTCGTAGCTCTCGAGCAATTAAAAACAACTTGCAGTCCTGTTTTTCATATTATTTGTTCAGTAGTGCGGTATGTAAGGTCTGTTTTACCTAAAACTTTACTTTAAATGGTAGCGATTGCAACTGCAGTGTCAAAAGTATCGATTGAAATTGTCTCCACGTTACAACGATGACTACCACAGAAAATGCACGTGTCGAAGTTTCGTTTGCAAGCTTCAAAAATTCTACAAAAGATTTTTTACCCCAAAACATAGAAAAACAAATTTTACCCCAAAACATTACAAGCGCCAGTACCTCCCACTGCAATTAACGAGTGCATTAACATGTCGCGACAAGCTTGATATACGTATACTCAAACTTGTCCCGTCAAAATAATCGACGGCGTTTGAGAGTCAAGCTTGGCACGACATTCCAATGCACTCGTAGCGAGGAAACGTTCTTGCTCCTGTAATGGCTTAGGGTAAAATTATTTCAAGTTACATAAAATAGAAACGGAAAATATCAACTTAATAAATTTCATTACTCGTCTATTCGCCGATTTTTTTCAGCCCTCTGCTTACATAGCACTCAGCTCATGAACAAAACTTTAACAAGTACGTTTCTGCAGGATACCATATCGTTGTAACTTATGTAGACACAAATTCCTTTCATACTAGTGACATTGCAGATGGAATCGTAACCATTTAAAGTAACGTTTTCAGAAATACGCAAGCTTCACATGCGTATTAGTGAACAGATAAGAAGGCCAATAGGACTGCAAATTGCTTGGAATTGCTCAAACACGACGATAAAAATGACCTAGACCCATCTTGGTGAATTCGCTCTCAAGGCCACTTTTTCGCCGAGTCTGGTAGAGCATTGTCGGCGAAATTTATCCCCCGGCAATTTCTGCTTCTATTTTGCATTGGCCTAACGAGTTTCACTCATTGTGGTCAAAATTTTATTTGCTGCTTATTCACTTACTCTGCCCCAGATCACAATGCCGTAGTATATATTGCTGCAAATAAACAGAACGGAATAACATAAATGTCTCAATGATTTTCTTGGTAGCATACCATTGTATGCCAGCTAGCTCATAGATCTTCCTCCAATATAGCAAACTTAAATGGGCGGGCAGCTTACAACGTGTCGATCGCGACGTTGCACCTACGTCATATCGCTTTACCATTGTAATCACATGGTAAGGTATGGATATATTAGTCTGATGTAGTCCGATGTGGCTTCAGAAGATAAAATTTTAATACTTTGCTGCCTTTTATTTAAATAACCATGAACGAGACCAATCTTTACTGAACGGAAAAAAAGAAAAAAATGTCGAGAACAGATGCAGCCAATTTACTATGTGAACTTATCAATTCAACATCTTTACGCGTGGATTCCTACCTCCAATAGAAAGCCCATGGTCGATTCATTATCTTTTGTGGCTAAAACACGGAAACAATCTATTATNAGAACAGTGCTAGCCTCGCTTGAGGTCTCCCGGCGACGCTTTAGAGCGAGATGCGCGGAGGAGTCGCAAACTGGTCAAGCGATGGGGCTACCTGTACGTTATCATACCATGCCGTACAGATGGGTTATATGACCCATTGAGTTCATGGTCTATTGTAGCTAACACCCAAATACTCAAGAGATTGTATCCATTCAAGGGCAGTATTATTAAAATAATTTCCGGTAGATGCAGGTTTTTGTAGGGACTGAAAAGCACGAGTTGGTTTTGCTGACGTTTGATGTAAGTCAAGTCGCTGTTAACCAAGTCATAAAACCGAGAATTAAGGTTAACCTTAACCAGCAGTAGGCTATAACTTCTCCAACTCTGACCAATTATTTTAATTTAACCTAAACTAGCCTCCCCTAATCTAGTCCAATTTGGCCTCACCAAAGCTGACTCAAGTTAAAATTCGACCCGCTTACCTCTTTTGGTGTTATAAGGCTGACACATAACATAATCCATAACCACCTCAGCATCCCACTTACGATCAGCGGGGTGTAGTATAGTGCTTCTATGCTCAATTCTATTTTTTAGCTTTTTCGGTTGCCTGATCTAAGTGCGGTAGAAAATTCATGAGGTAATGTTGACCAGAAGTTGTCGGTTTCGTTGTCACCAACGCCAACGATGCACGTTCTGGTAGAACCTTTTCTTAACCCTAAAGAATGTGCTATGTCTTACGAGTAGTAAAATATTAACGCTATGGTGTCAAGTATCCTCCACTCGGAATTGCTACAGCTACCATCCACCATCTTTTCTACTAGTGATTCCATATCATCTCACGAAGACGCTGTGAGCTCTAACAAAGCAGCAACTGAGCACACTTGAGCGTAAGGTTTGTGCGAACACACATCACGTCAATGTGCAATGAAACAGAGGGAGAATCCATAGAGGCACGAGGTGCTCCAAGAAACTTATTAAGTGTGTCGGCGTTAGATCGACAAGGGAAAATCTTCTACAGTAAACATCAGAAGTGCGTGATAACTTTCACTCAGGTTTCTTAATGCTTAAATAAACACTGTGCTTTTAGGGCACGTTCGATTGGGCTGCGAAATTAATTTTTGAGTCTTGACTTGTCCGAATCTGCAGACAGGTGCTTTGGCTTCGACTTGGCGATTCAAGATTCAGTCCATAACTGTTGGAGCGTGTTCGATTGGGACATCGCTCTCGAATAGTCAAGTGCACTGCACTTGACTATTCGGAGCGAGTTAAGCGTATCCGAACAGAACAGATTTTAGGAGCTAAGTTGTAAAACATTAGTCTAAAGGCGAGGTCACACGTCAATCATATTAAAGTCACCGTTGATCCACTCGTCCGCATGTGTTACTGTGCTCTAGAAATAGCAGAAAAGTGCTCTTTTTTCTCAGTTTTATATCACTTCAAATTCAAAGAGATATCTGTGACTTGTCTAATGGCGCTTGGAGAGGAAATTGATTTGACTGTCAACATATTAACTAGAGCACTCTGGGAGTGCATACCTCCGCCAAGCAAGGCAACGGTAACGAAAAATTAAAATTGTTTATGAGACCATAATTTTCTTTGTATCAAAAACAAAATCTAATCATTTGTGCCCGTAAATAGTGTTAGTAGATTCTGAGGATCCGTTCATAACTTTTTGAGTTATGCCGCTAACAAACATTGTGACAAACATGAGTCAAACATACAAACAAACCAGTCGATCTGCCCCAAAATTTAATCATTTATGTCTTTTAACATTAATAACAAATCTTATAAATTTCATAACGATACATTCGTTATTTTTTGAGTTATTATGCTAACAAGCATAAAACTATAGACAGTGCCAAATGAACAAACAAACAAACAAACAGATAATTACAAAAAATTGGTTATTTACTCTTCGTGATATACCTAACAACTCATGAGAATTTCATAAAAATCCGTTCATAAGTTTTTGAGTTATGGCATTGAGAAAAATGAGGCAGACAAACAAACAGATGGATGATCTTCACCAAAAGTTAATCATCTGTGCCTGGTAACATGCATATCAATCCCTGTAAATTTCGCCTAAATCCGTCCATTTCTTTTTGAGTTATCTTGATGACAGACAGACACACACACAGACAGACAGAAAGACAGGCAGACACACAGACAGTCAGACAAATAAACTCGACGACAAAATAACTTCCTTGGCGGAGGTAAAGTTTGTGTGTGTGTGTGTGGGCTACATTAAGTTGTACTGATAATGACACAACAAAACTTTCGCACGAGTGGATGAGTGAACGTGTTGATCTGAATGACGTGTGAACTTGCCTTAAACTGTGATGTCTTTAGTCCGAACCTGTCTGACGCGCCTATCCTTATAAAATAAAACATACTTAGATATAAAACTAAAACTCATGGATTGATCATTCGCAGGCTGCGTCAATGATGTTCCAGAAGATCGGCGAGATGTTGGAACAAGCTCAACTAATCTTTTTGCAAGTTATTTGCGATGCGTCGAATTCGATAATGAAGACACTACGTATGCAGAATATAACACTGGACCGTGCGAGTGTCGACACAGTCGTTGATATGTTTATATCAATTAGCCCATCCATTGTAATGATGGTATGATTTCCGCGGAATTTACTTAAGTTACGGTTAAAATAAGTTTTGTTCTAGTGCTCTGAAAGAAAACCTACTAATTTGATGGTAAACTCGTATACTTTAATTTAAAATACTGATAATAGTTCTCATATTCATTAAAAAAAATGTGTTTCTGTGCTAATCTTGTAAACACCTCACTTCATATAGGCGTTTGTTGTGCTTAATTTTAATTTTACTTCCTTTAAATGGCCTGAATCCATTAAAAATTGATAGTTTTCATGAAAACTTGCTAGGTACGACACAGACACCGCAAACAGCCCGTTGCTGTTCATATCCATGGTATAGGTACGTTATTATACCATGGTTTATATCAAAGAAATGTCAACTACATTGTGCTTAAACTCAAACTACATGCGGATGAGAATTGAGCTGTCGGCCCAAGCCTTTTCGCTTGAGGCTTTACCCCACTGGTGCTTAACCTGGGTTCGATCGAGCCCCAGGGGTTCAGTGAGTCAGTTTCAAGGGTTCGGCGGTTTGCTGAGAAAATGATGCATGGTACAATTTGTGCACTAATATACTATATAGTGGTATACATGTGCTTTGAATTTAAAGAAAAAGAACAACCCTTATATATCCAATTACTGAGGGTTCAATGAATGTATATATGGAGTGTGTGGGGCTCAGTACCTTCACAAACGTTTAGAACCGCTGCTCCAGACTCAAGTCCAAGTGGTGAAAAGAACTGTCTGCATTGGCATTCCGCTCGAGTCATGACAAGCACTTGGAGCTTGAGTGCCAATGGAACACGCCTCTAATCAGTTACCCGTGAGACTCTCAACAACTCAATTTTACTGTGTAAAATAAAGATTTCAGTTGGCTTAAAGAGCACATGCAGTCCTGGCTGTAGTGGAATAGCTGCCGCGGCTCGGAGTTTAATCAGTTATTGAATATAATATTAAATAAGTCGAAGCTGCATACACAGCAGTGCAAGAGGAAGGATATAGGCGACTCTCGCACTTGTGGTTTGAGGCAGTTCGTTAGGATTAAGGAACAGGCGCTATTTATCGGTACGTTAGGTTGAGAAACTGCATTAGGTGAACTAAAGTGAGTTATAATAGCGTAAGGCTAGACTGTTTCATTATAAAAAGTGAGGACATTACCTTACCCACCGTGGAATTTCCACGGGTCCCGCTAGTATTGATGAAAGCGTCACGATCGTACTAACTTACTAACGAAGGGACAAGCGGAATGATGATATACAGTAGATGCCTGTTCATTAGGGCTTAGACGCTGCTGAGACTCGTGCTCTCGGCCGCAGGGGACAGCTGGCTCTTAAGAATATTGTTCCATTCCTAGGACACCTCCATGTGGCAAAACTGAAGTCCGAAACCATCCAAGTTTTGAATGGATAGGTAGCGTCCGCTGAAGGTGGTGCCAGGTTCAAACACAAGCATTTCATTCAGGGAAGGTGCAGCCGTATGAGTGGCAAAGAGCTTGTACGAGTCAAAATTTCCAGCCTGCGGTGCATTGCCAATGCGAATTTCAGCGGAATGAAATTTATCATAGACCGCCCCTTTAGGCTGCATCCAAACAGCTACGCGGGTTATAGCGCAGACCGAACCGAGATCAACTACAACAAACGGAGGAGTTTGATCGGAAACTGCAGTGTAGAAACAGTCTTTCATATCCCACACATATGCGCCATCCAGTAGATTTTCCGGGTTCCTCTCTGGGTCTGGGTTTTGGGAAGAAAATGCATGGATCGTTGCCAGAGGAGACGGGAAAACTTTCGCAATAGGTTGTTTTGTAAAGCATTGAACTTGGTCCGGATGCCGTTCAGTGAGTCCTCCAGTCAGGAGCAAGTTTGTGAGGACATAGATACCGACGGACATCTGGCACACACAGCCACACCAGTCCTTCAGAGCACATTTCCTTGAGGCGATGCTGAGACTGGACTCAATGGTTTCTGATGACAAGCTAGCAGAATTTTCAACAGTTGTGCGGGGGATGACAGACTCGTAGTACAGTAAGGCGTCTCCGGTCACCGGCGAAGCGATGCTAAGGAGGCAGGTAGTCATCTGTAAAGACGACATTACGGAAATAGAGTTAGTATTGAGCGGTAGGCCTCCTAACGTACAGGTCTCAATCTATAGGTCATGAAGTTGGCCCGAACGGTACAGTCCCTGGACTAAGTGTTAGACGCACTCTGATATTTTAGGCGCTTACTTCGCACATTTCAGGCTCATCTGAAGACTAAACTCTTACTATATTATTTCTTTATCTTTAAGAAGTTGAAACAAGTTTTCTGTATAGATTTTTCCAATGTAAGCAGAGTACATACCAGAGATATCATCTTGCGTCGAATAATTTTACAGGGACTGTACGTGATGGGACCATTTTCGAGACACAGGCACAGGCCTGTATTTTAGGAGGCCTGGGCACAGCTTTACATTGCTTATGACCTCTGCTGCTAAAAGTAGGCTCGGTATTGAGATCAGTTTTAGTCATATTGGCAGTTTTGCTCTTCAGATGACGTCCTCGACGCACAGCAGTGAGTCTACCGGTCTGTGTAGAGCGGCGAGCAGCAGAGCTTTGCTCCGACCGTATGGTGGGGACGTTCTCACGATAATCGATACGTTGTGAAGATTCACCGCTCACACGTACGGTGTGTATCGTGCGACGTGTAAATGAAGTTTTCCTCTACTGTGCTAATAATCACTATATATATATATATATATATATATATATATATTTGCATTCATCAATTATTCATCAATTTCTGCTTTATCGCAGCCATCGATCTCTGCTTATGTTTGTGATTAAAACGTCAAGTAGGCACAGCGATTATTTGACACCGGAAAGAAAAAGTAAGCACGAATATTCTCGGCCTTGTGGCCGCATGTGAGGTGGGCAGTACAGCTGTCACGTCAGTTACCACAATAAATATGGCATACAGAACCAAATCTAGCCTAACCCAACCTTCCTCAAAAATACTTAACGGATCCTAATCAGGTCTCATGTAACCAAATAACACGCTCCCTCCCGTACTCTCTCCTCCCTCTCGAGGCCTTCGCTACCTCGCTAACAGGGCTACGTATGCTCCGTAAGTATAGTACTGCGCCCCCCCCCCCACATTCTTCTCACACTACCACCCTGTTCTGGTGGTACCGCGACAGTTAATCTGACTATTTGTCTGTCTAGTTTCTGGCACGTCTACGTAGAGTATTTGCATATGGAGTGCACTAACAAACATTCTGTCGGTATCTCGGATACTTTTGAGACCCGATGTGTCTATTGAAGAAAGTTACTAATCTGGGCTATTGATTGATATTTAGTTTTATGGTAAGGTTTACCAGCACTGGAAGGGAGATCGTAATACTCTGCTGTAGTAATAAAGACCGCACTGTTATTTCAATATTTTGAACGCTAGAGCAAATAGCGGCAAGTGCGATGTATCGGACGGTAGCAGACTCACCACCACGAGCATGAATAATGACAGAGTATAAATTCTTTACCGTCACTTTTTTTGAGGATTGGATACACTACATTAACAATGAAATATCTGAATTGAGGACTTTGCGAGCTTTGTCTTTGAATTACAATTTATTTTTACTTGAAAGAAAATAAAAAAGCTCGAAATGTGAGCTAAATCTGAAACACACTTTCTTCAAAGTGTTCCTGTTGAATCAAGATACTAGTGACCAAAAATAACAATGTCAATCCACTGTCCTTGATATTAACGAGAAACAGAATCGATATTATATATTTGGAATGAGTGGAAGACAATGCGCTGTTAGAAGGGAGAACTCAAAAATATTATAGACAAGTCATAATAAATTACAACATTTGTGCAGATTAGAATACAGAACATATATCGAGGTGTGCCTTATGTCGATACACNTTATATATTTGGAATGAGTGGAAGACAATGCGCTGTTAGAAGGGAGAACTCAAAAATATTATAGACAAGTCATAATAAATTACAACATTTGTGCAGATTAGAATACAGAACATATATCGAGGTGTGCCTTATGTCGATACACTTCTTGAGAACTGGTCGCAAACCCACGCAGAAATGCATTAAGGTGGGTCCACACGGCAGGCAAATGAACGTGTTCCCTGAATGCTTTACTTTGGTAGTTCAAATAGCAGCAAAGTACACAGTTTTCTACTTTTTAAATTCATCCTAACTGTGGAATAACAGCTGAAACATCATTAGCGAAACTTGCTAAGCCATCATGGCACAGCCGACAAGACCGCACACCCTAAGCGTGAAAACCACTTACATTGGTTCGTACTGCTCATGGATTGCCACTGACCTGAGAGAAGTACACGGCTGCAGTCAACCACTGATTGTCAGAGCTAGTGCATCAGAGACGAGAGGCCGGTTCATGCCACATCTGCCCCCGTCTGTCTTTGGCAGTACCCCCGCAGTAGCATCTAAATGTTAGAAATTCTAACTGGGGATTTCGCTGCTCTTTATTGGCGTTATTGAACTGTTGGCGCTTCATCAGCTTGAAGGGGCAAATATAGACGTTTGTTTGTTTCTTTGTTTCGATTGTGCGGCAGCGGTCATGTGACATTGAAGAGGTCAAGGGCGTCGATCCTCCTTTGCATACGCCAGGGACATCCATCAGGTTTAAAAACACTCAGCATGATTGGTCACTTTTGCGTACTTCCGTATGCGAATGCTCTACAATATTCTTCAGATAATTTTTCTGTTATTTGAAAACTTTTACTCCACAGTACATCAGTCTTCATTGAATGTAACTTTGTGCTGGAGTTGACTAGTCCTGGAAGCGCTAACGGCTAACTTTGTTATAATGTCTGAACTCACTGAACAGTATACGAGTATATCGGTTAACAAAGTGCGTGTGAGGCACGTGAACTAAACATATAGAGTCGTATGGCTCCGTTATTTCCAACCAGTAGCAATTATCTAGGTTGAATTGAAAGAATTTAGAGTAGGAAACTGGGAGTGAAGTTAGTTATGCCCCAATCCACCTGTCTAGGAATGTGATTCGATCCCCGTACAAGCCTTCATGCGTGGGGCTGACACGCTAACATTCTGCCACTGAGGGTCATGCTGCTGTGTAGGATAACATTCTAGTGCATTTTCTAGTAGACACAAAGCTGTGTCTATAGGATGCAACGAAACATTAGGACGCTGAGGCGAGAGCACACGTTCTTTTGGCTGCTGCGTGGCATAGGCACTATAAGATCGACAACGCAGTACTGTATCCAACCCATAGAGGACTCTAAGACTACTGATTTACGCTTGCAAAATATTTTCTAGTCTGTGGGTGGATAATTTCCAACTGTGCAAACAATAAATTTTACTTATACTGCAACTGCCATAAACTTTCATCGTGTCTACTCACCACAAAGTAGGAGACCTTCATTACGATGGAGTTTCGCAGCCGTCCCTACGCCTCACAATCGCCTGCTACAGGGAATATTGCTATCATTATGTCAGCATGGCTGGCTGGTTCAGCAAGATGTACACGATATCAATAGTTGGTCGTTAAACTTTACGTAGATTATATGCGCCTTTGATTTACCGCTATAAATCATAATTGATGTTTGAGAATAGAGATAGTCCTCGATATCAATCATGTATCAGTTCTTTAAAATGAGGACCAACTTCTGTCAAGTCCAGGGCACGACCTAAACAAAAGCTACTGACTAATGCCCGAACGTTTCTTTACTGCGGCAAAAAGAGATGGGCAAGCCGGCTAGGAATTCGACTGATGTTGACAGGTCTAAGCATTAGTTTCCAGAACTGGATTTCCATTAAGAAAATTACTCAAATAGTTGGGAGGAAATCTAAGTGAGCTATT
The DNA here is from genome assembly GCA_001587735.2 of Parhyale hawaiensis. NCBI lineage: Eukaryota > Metazoa > Arthropoda > Malacostraca > Amphipoda > Hyalidae > Parhyale > Parhyale hawaiensis. Next base: position 1,235,385 of record LQNS02276867.1, read on the forward strand.
GTACAGTGTCTTTGGTTTACTGCTGATCAAACTAACTCTAAATTTAGATGATGTATGACATTATATCGCCTACAGCGAGATGGCTGCACTTAGGAGCAATCTCATGTAGAATTTTGATGCAAATCTCAAAATCAAAACCACATTTGATACTAAATAACGGACTGAACAGGAGCTCCACTCGCTAAGTGGGATAAAGACCATGTTTCTCCTCTGAGGCTCTGTCGGGGTTTAACACTGATAGCGTTTAAAATTTGTCGATTCTTAAAATTTCCTTCTATTCTTAGCATGTACAAAAAGACTTATTTGTGCATTTAATTTAAATCTGATTATTGTATATGTAGTTGAAGTTTGCACGTCGCGCTAAGCCATTTACAAGCATTACGAGAACACTCTCTGAATTCAATTGCAAAAAAAAAAAACATGAAACTGCAGTAAACTCTTATGCTTCTATTGACACAATAACCACACGATTAGGGCACGTAAGACTGGGCGCCGAAATTAAGTCTTCGAAGCTTGACTTGTTCCGAACCTTCAGGCAGATGCGCTGGCTTCGTCCCGCTGAATTAAGTTTCAGGCGTTGACCCTCAGCAGGTTGCCATCGAGACTCCGAAAACCTCAACATTACTGCTTAGAATTGGGCAAGCTCAACGCAATCGCATTACATCTAACACATGCAACACTTACCAAAGTGTCAAATCCAAAGCTTCTGTCTCAAGTTTTGGACAGGTCAAACCTCGAAAGGCTAAAGTAGGCATCCAATCTAAAGTGCCGTGAAGCAGGCTACTGGAATCTTTTTCCCAGTAACGCACCATCTTAGCTCAAGATCTCAAAAATCTTTAAATAGCAGTCGTTGCTGGAATTAAGGCTTCCATTTACGCTACATGCAGCCAATCAGAAGTCTTCCTGCCGTGGTGGTGACGAGGTCGTGATGTTAAAGGTGATTCTCTGTAGAAGTCCAATAGTTGCTCATATAGTTTGTTTCCACCTTGCGGCAGCGGTTATGTGCCGGTCTAGGGCACACTAGATTCGTATGATTCGTCATACAATGAACTATGAAATTTACCATTGATTCTCCGCTGCATACACCAGAGGAAAACTATCAAGTTCAACGATCATCGACATAATTGATCACTTTGGAGCACTTACTCTTGTATGCAATGTTCACAGTGTACTGCAGTGCTCAATGATTTTCATCAGCTAATTTTTTCCACAATTTGAAAACTTTTCTCTCAATTTATCAGTCTTAACTGAAGTCAGTTATGCTACTTTTAAATTCCTACTTTAAATGTAACTGTGTGCTGCAGGAGATCAGTTAAGTAAAGGTTACCAGCGAACTTTGTTATCATACTCGAACTTATGAACAATGATAGGCGAATATGGCGCGCTAACTGTGTGAGTTACGAGAGCTGGAAACAGAGAAAGTTGTACTCTTCCGTAGTTTTCAGCCAGGAGAGATTCATCGAGGTGGATTGAAACGTTTTAGAGCTCGAATTTGGGAGTACAGATTTGTAGACTAATACTGCTGAATGTCAAAAGGTAAACGGTGAGGTCAGCTGCACAGCACACCCGAACTTGGAAGTCCACAGTTACTGGTTCGTTCTACAGATAAATGCCTGCTTGACCACGAACAAGAGCAAGGCAGACATCAACCACAAATTGTCATAGCCAGATGGTGACAAAGACGAAAAACTCATATTTGACAACTGCAACCCCCGGATCATCGTTTTTGCTGGTCAGGTCAGTGCCATCGCAATTGAGAGAAGCGCTGGCGCTGCAGTTCTCAAGACTCACAATTTTAGCAAGGAAGCGAACCTGGGACCCCAAGATAATGAGTGTAGTGTTGTATCTATTATGCTACTAGTACTTCGACTATAGTTCTAGCTTCCTATATGCATTTGGAATACACCTATTTGGCATACATCCCTAAAAATGAGAGTGACATTCTGGAAGGCGGTGAAACTTGTCCTAAAGTGGATGAGGATTGCTGTTTAGTAAAGGAATAACTGGGTCCGACATTAAGTACATCCAGGGACTATTGTTTAGCTTGAAATCAATATATTTTCTAAAATTGTCTTTATAATAAGATAATTGATTATTGGAAAGTCATATACTTCTTCATTTCCAGGCAGGTTATTACTATTGAGTTGTTAAAAATTTTACTAAATGAGCAAACGTCAATCCAGCTTTGGGCTTCATCGGGCGGGCCTGTCCCATTTCATTAAATATTATACAGCCAATGTGACCAAATCCAGTGTCACTATCAAGTGATTAGGTTAAATGAACTTGGTAGTGATCAAGATCGTCCCAAAGGTGGACGTCTGAGCTCAGGTCGCTCTCCCAAAGTCATACCTGCCGTGCGCGAGAGGGTCAGGAAAAACCCAAGTGATCCATGAAGAAAATGGACAAACAGATGGATAACAGAGAAACAAGAACAAGAAGACCGTAGGTGAAATCTTAGCCAAGGTTCTTTCCTTCGAGGTAATGAAGCGCCAATATTTCACAGACATCCAGAAACAGAAACGAGCCGACAGGTTCAGCTTCAGATGACCTGGGGAATGCCTAAAGGATAGCACGATAGGAGCTGTGATTGCTTTTCTGTTCAAAAGCTGTTCACAGCGGACTCAAAGTTTAATCCTGAGAAGGACAGAGTGATAAGAAAACAGCATGAAGACATCCTTGATGGTGGGAAACGTTTATCGTCGCCAAAAGCTGGCACACGTCATTATTTTGGTCTGGTTTGCGCGAAACCTTGGAATCAACCCTCATTTTCGTCAAAGAGGGATCGAAAGAGAATTGAATTCATACGAGATGATATTCGATCGAAAACCTTTCGTAAAATGAAGAAACACGTCCCGAGTGCTGAGTTCAATTTTCCGGAAGTTGGTGCGACATTGTAGACGGACAGATCCACTCAAGAACGCTGCGAAGCAAATGTTAAGTTCTGAAGTAAAGAACCCTTGTGACATTCGTTTGGTCGAATTGTAGTGGGTTGATAAGGAAACTGTGGAAAAATAAGTAACGTTTGATAATAACAGCTTGGAAATACTAGAATATTCACACAAATACGGGGAGAAGTGTTGCACGGGGCGGAACTTTTGTAGTACGCATTTTTTCTAATTGCTAGACCAACGTAGAAAAACTTGGTCCGAGTTCAGAGAACCCAGTGGTTTCTCGTGGGAAGGTTTTCTGCGATCCCAGTCCATTTATTTTCGGCATAATAATCTCGATTGCTTGTTGTTAGCTGGTGCCATCCGGCCTATTTTCAAGCGATCAGTGTGCGGCTGCTAAGTTCGTATCCTGTTCTGCCACAGGGTATTTCCAGTCGACCCACAAATTTCAAAGAGTTTCTCTCATCCACTATCTTCCTTTAAGATTTGCTGAATCGAGTTCCAAGATCGCGCATATATATAATCAGTTTTCAACATCGTTGCGATAGGCCCTCGTCTGTCTTCGAAAAGAAATGTTCTTTCAATTTTCATCCTTTTGAAAAGACGGAGATCCAGAGCAAGATTTGTAGTGCATCGTCAGTCCATCGCTACTGTATACTGTATTTGGATAAAAGAAAATCATTCATACACAATAGTTATTCTGAAATGGCTAGCCTTATTGTCTATGCTCAACACCACTACATTTTCTGCGGGATTTTGCCCTAGCAGGCAACAAAACTTCGCAGTAGCACGTTGTTCACTTCAATCGGCCGTTACCTAAACACAATGAGCGAGCGGACAAAGTTCCGCTTGCAAAAGAATTGGCTGCAACAGTAGAAAAATTTTCCCGGTGAAGCTACTTGGCGCTCTGAACTAAAAAAAAATGTGCTACTGCCGACTGGCGAAAAACAATTCGTCGCTTCGTGCTTGGGAAGTTCTACCCTGTCCAGCGCTCTTTGCATTCCTCTGGGTACCCCCTTATCTCTTCCGCTGTATCAAAAGCATAGGGATGAAAAATAAAAATCTGACCATTCAGTATGATAAGGCAGTTATCCCCTACGCTGAGTAAAACGTAGACTCGTATATAGCACTCTGCCAGGGGAGTTCTGAAACCCCACCCCTGTAGTGAAGCTTCTGGCAATCTTGTCAACATGTTACTGATGTTACCCGAGTATAGGGTAGTGTAGTGTTTTGAAGTGTAGTATAGTGTAGTACAGTATAGTACACTATAGTACAGCACAGTATATAGTATAGTAAGATAAAGGTGTACAGTATTGCTGGGAATGCAGTCAGAGACGTTAAATGAAATTAAATTTAGAACGTGATTACAGAATAGTATAAACGAACTAGAGAAGCTTTCGAACTGAGAGCGCGTATCGCTGCAAAGTTAATGAAACATTTGGAAGTGGACTTGAATTAAGGTTTTCTCTTTGATCGATCACCGCCAAAACTTGATAATTTGTGCCGCTTAACTTCTCTAACAGTTCCCGTAATTTTCTTGAAGATTCGTCCGCAACTGTTCCTGTTATGTGCTGACAAACATTTAGATAGGTAAAGGTCAAACATACCAACATGTGAATATATCATCACAAAAATTTACTCATTTGTAACTCTCATCGTTCTCGATAATTCTTGCAAATTTCATAAAGGTTCGTTCATAACAGTTTGAGTTTTGTTACTGCAAAGTAAAAATAAATAAAATAATAAATACATATAAATAAAACAAACCTGAGGAGTAAAGACAAAAAGACAAAATATCGTCAAAACTTTGGTCATTTGCTCCGCGTAACCAAACATATCCCATGAAGATCAGTTTGAAACTTTTTGAGTTTGTTGCTAAAAGAGGTGAAAAAACACACGGTTCAACAAGACATTCTCAATGGTAAATAATCTGTTCCTCCTAACATACGTAGCCATCCTTACGAATTTTATTAAGATCTGTCCATAACTTTTTAAGTTATCTTGTTCACTGACCAACAAAACACAGGGAAATACCGGCAAAAACATTGCTTCCTTGGAGGAGGACATGAGGCTCGTTTCAGAAGTAATGCTTCTTATTTCTTAACTCAAAAAGTTGAGGAGCGACGAAGACGGAAGTGATACCATTAAATTGTATTCCAGAATTTATTATCACCCGCGAACGAAGTGAGGGAGGTGATAATGCTTTTGATGAAGATTTAAGTATATATATATATTTGTAAATATATATATATATATGTGTTTATCTATCTACCCAAACAGTGGTCGAAGAAGTTAAGTAATCTTCATATTTTTTGCAGCGAGTTTGGTGGGTTGACCTAGATGTGACCCATACCAAAAAATAGACCTAGCTGGCCATAAAAAATGACGGCGTTGAAGTTACCTCCACCGCGGTAGATGATCTCACGCCAAGAGGCATCCGATTTTTTCCTATGTTATTATTAAGAGATCTGAACGGGGCGGTCAGCGTGGAACTAGTCTTGTTGGACACTGCATCCATATGAGAAAGAAGGATTAGCTAGCTATTAAAAAGGACTTGGTTGAATTTGCTCCCACCGCGGGTGATGGCGTTACGCCACGAGGCGCTCTAGTTTTTCTATATAGTCACTACCATTTTTAATGCACTTTTAGCAGCGATGAATGAGAGCCTTAATGCCTCGGTCGTAAAAGTCAAAGCCTGTCAATTTAAGGCGGTCCATTTTTTACAGCTACGATTACTGCGTTGTTATCGAGAAATGTTGCCAACATAATGCGTTCTTGAGAGGTCGAAACAAACGGAAGTCTGACGGCGCCAGGTTGGGACTATATGGTGGGTGATACAGCATCATTCAGCCGAACAGCCCAACTTTGTTACGTATCTCGTGGTCTTCAAATTTGAGTGTTTCCGAACGTGGTCATGTTGCAAACGGAATATTGGCCTTTTCTCTTGCCTTATACGGGCAGTCCAGGCCTTCAGCTTGGTCTGCGTTTCAACGTAAGGGTGTACAGATTGAGCGTCGCCTCTAGTTCCAAAATATCCCAGGAAGTGACGTCTTGTATGTCCCAGAATTCTGTGCACGTCACGTTGCCTGCAGATGTATGCGTTTTGAACTCTTCTTTGCTGCGGAGTGTGAGTGTTGCCTTCGCAGCTTCGTAAACGTTCACCACGTGCTGGTGAATGTTGAGTGGTTTAATTTTTTTCTCCGCATGGAGAAATTCAGTGACGCATCTCTGCTTCGAACACAAGCCCATGACAGGAATTACTGTCTTATAGTGTCACACCGTTAGTATCTGCAACAGAGAGACGACACTTTTAGCTCATGAGTGCATAAGTTCACTCATCATAACATTGCATTTTGCAATCCTTGCGGATTCCTTCGGGTGAAGAAATAGGAGGCATTACTTTTGGATTTACCTTCGTATTATTATCATTATAGACGTGTATTGCCACAGACTCACGGGCAGAGTTTGCGAATGCTGTTGTTTTATTTAATTTGGATGAATTTCTTCAACTTGTTCTAAACAAAATTTTCTCTAAGATCTCTAAAGTTCATTTGCACCCAACGTTTCAAAATTATTGTCACATTAAATCATCTATCGTTGCTATTACATCCTAAATTGATATAGTTTTTCCTTCATGTTTGCTTAGTTGCCGAAAATTTCATAAATATTGGAGCTGCAAGTTAAAAAGTTTGGCTACGGGTGTCTTATGCATAGTTCCATCGCTTGGGGCACAGCTTCACATTCGAAACGTCATAATTGCATATTAATTTTAAGCGATGATTTTTCCTGAGCAGTCAGGGACCTTTCTCGAGCCCTTCACATGTTGGTGTTCTTGGGATCAGTGGAAATAGTAAACTCACTTGCAGCAAATATGTTAGGAACAAAGCGAACCAAACTGTTTTCTTTAAATCAGTAATCGAAAACGGTGCCATATGAAAATATCAGCATGTCGTTGATAACAACTGCAGAAATAAACCCACGACAGCAAGAATTTTGCACGAGCTTTTAACCGTGTATATAGGTGTGCTGGTATCGCCTGCCTGCATCTGTTGTAGAATTTTACTGTATTCTTCAAGTACAAAATTCCAACTCACCTCCGTAAAAATTGTAGCCCCTATAGTCTTTGTGCTAAGGAACCCGAATAACCGCTTCCGGCTTGCACTAACTATGCATTGGAGCGGCACAATCGTAGCAAGTGTTCGACGCCGTCGACGATCCTAATCAATGAGCTCAATGTCAAAGTTCATACGGGAGTAGTAACAGAACTTGAAATGGACGCATATTAAGCGTCACGTTATGGAGCGAAGCTTAAAGACAAAAGTTTGTAGATCCATGAAGTTACATACAATAATGTAGTCACAGCATTGGCGAGTTACTGGAGAGTTTCAGCCTGCATGTTGCTCTGCTATGCACACACTTTGGTGACGTGTCTATGATTTGTCCTGCGTGTTGTTGGGAAATAAATATTCGAGAGTGGCATTTAATTGAAAAATCGCTACATAAGTTTGAAATGCATATACTTCCTAACAGCTTCCTGTGCTTCACAATAATTGTTACCGGTCAGAAGAACAATTATAAAATTTTGTGATTCAGTGCTTCTGACACGCGATTTCGCCTCCAACATAATCGAACGTTCAGATGAACTAAATACTTATATACATGTACTCCGCTGAGCTACGGTACCTAACTGGGGACCTGCTGTAGCGAGGTACCTAACTGGGGACCTGCTGCAGCGAGGTACCTAACTGGGGACCTGCTGCAGCGAGCTAGGTACGTTAGTGCCAAGCAGACAAACAAGTCCTTTCAATTTAGCCTAAAAAGAAGAAGAAAAAAAAAAAATCCTGTCACTCCGGCGACTTCTTCACTTCGGGCTGAGTTCACCAGCATGCATATCTTTACGAGCAAGTCACAATGCCGAAGAACTGATTGTAGGTTAATGATATCATTTCGTCGGTAAGCTGCTGTTTTCGGTTGGTGGGAGTGCGATTTTTGTTTCTTTTGCAATCTTATACAGAGTGAAGTGTGATCTGCCTCTTTGTAGAATTCAGTCATCAAAGACCTTGAAGGTCGTTTACAAACCTGAGCACAGTATCGATACAGCCCCTCACGTTTTCCTGTATGCACATGATTAACCATCGTAGTTACAAAAGAAGTGAACCCCATGCACAGGCACTGAAGTATGTATGTCAGTTTCTATAGAACATATTCGGATAGTTAAAGCTCTTTCTTTCTTAGGTTAATAGTTTATCCACATTCAACCAAATTTTCCGTAGAATCCTGACAACAGTTGTCCACTCGCTGAATATGTTTCTAGTGAAATTCTGGAAAATTTTAACCTGCCGAGTGTTCACCGAAAGCGTACTGACTGACGTCGTAAAAGAATCCGATTCTACAGGCAGTTAATCGAGGTACGCTAAGCTCATTAGCTGCAACTTATTCAGAATTGCAGTCACAAGCTTTGGCTTAGCTAGTGAAGTCTGAATCTAAAGCGTGAATTTCAAACTGGTTTCTCCTGAAGCCGCCCCAAGTCTATTTTGCGGTGCAGGATTGAATTGTGTTAGATGCAGGGCTAAGTTTGAGACGGTCTCAAGGGTAATCGGTATGGGAACACTGCAAGAAGCTTGATCCCAAGCAACCAAGTTCATGCTCCTGACTTAATTTCCAAACAAGTACTAGCCAAGCAGATTACGACTTCACGGTTTTTTACTCTGCAGGCCAGCGCTTGTGCCACTAAAGAATGGAGAAATTACTGATCCTTTAGTGCACTCTGAAATTTATCAAAGAAATTTTTGTTTTCTACCGGTACCTACCCATTAAATAAAGGTTAAATGAACAGATCCAGTCAAGTATTTCCCAACTGTATTTGAAAACGGAATGTATAATTGTTGATACAGTCTTTAGTTTACTCAAATTTCGCAGTGCAAGCATATCTTACAACAGACGGCCAGGCTTTACACTTCTTCGTGCCATATCTACCTGGAACACAATCAATATACTAGTAAGGTTGGCTACCATTTCGTGTGATTGCTAATCCGAATTATTATTATAATAATCAAATTTTCCCGACGTATAAGAAACGAAGACTATGTAGCGGCTTGCTAATCCGAAGCTGTCATTAATTGTAAGATTCGCGACCAGTTCATAACGACTGGCGACAGCAGTCAATTCTTGACTTCGCTCTCCTGGGCAACATCTTTTTACAAAGACAAGTCATCCTTGAATTTAACTTATGGGTAATGAAGATTTGGCGTATTTCGATTTCATCACAACTCCTCACAGTGAAGGAAAAAACTGTTTGAAATCGATGAATTTCCAACAAGTCTTATGCGGCTACCAACAGTAAAATGACATGATTTGATTACTTCGTCTGAGATGAGGCGTCCCATAAACGCGGGTCTGGGTGCCCACTGTGACGTGATTTGAGGACTTTGATTGGTCAGAGGCGTCCCACCGACGCGTCGCTCAAGTCAGAAGAATAAGCCCGTGGAGGTTCTGTCTGACGTTGGCGCGGCAGCACATTAGCAAGACAGAGGGAGAACTTGCAGCCTAAGTGATGATTTTGTAAAAATGCATGAAGCTATCTGAACCTGCCCGTTTGTTATAACGCATGCCACAAGTGGAACATATTACCAAAAGGTTCAAAGGTGTGTCTCCACCGTAGCTGATGATTATTGATACATTAATTTTATTATTTTGCAATATTGTGTAATATACTATAATGCAATGGATACAAGTTATACAAATGTGTAGCAAAGGACTGTGATTTTATCTGAGTCGTGTTAGTGTTAGAGACGAATATATTATTTTGTATAAGATAGTATGTATGTGCGGACAACATGATATGCTACAGCTACAGATCTAGCTGATGGTAAGCAGGCTAAGATGATGCGCTGTTCCAGATGAAGCGTCCGAGGTCCAAGTCCATTGTCGAATGCTGCTGAGCTCAGTCCTGAGATGGGCCAGCAGTACCAAGTCGTCGCTTGTTCTTTCGGCCTAGAGCCACTTCTAGGATGAACGAAACAGCTCCGAGTCCCATGCCTGGGTGAACAAAGACGATTTAGCAGGGGACTAGAGTAGGGCTTAGAATAAATTTAAAAGCTCTGAGTCCCATACCTGGGTAAATTACAGGATATTTAGCTCAGGACTAGGATATGAAGTAGGAAAATTTAAACAGCTTCGAGACCTTAGCTGGGTAAACAGAACTAAATTTAGCGAGGGACAAGAGTAGGGCCGAGGATAATTAAAACAGCTCCAAGTCCCATGCCTGAGTGAATAGAGAGAATTTTAGCGAGGAACCATAAAAGGGCCGAGGATAACTGAAGTAGCTCCGAGTGTGCCTGTATGAGGCCAAGGCAAGTAACGAAGCACCACAGCCAAAAAATTATTTTTATGTCTGTGTTAACCGAAAAGAAAATTTGTCCCAACCACAATGAGGAACGCTATCGCAGGTTTGACCAGTTTTCTCATAATGTATATATCACAGAATTCTTAGAATAAAGAAAACAATATGATGCTCAGGGTCATTTATTTGATTCTCACGTAACTGAACAGAATCCCTAGAGTTTTAGAATCATATCCTTGACTGTACAAATGGACTCTACCGTTAACGTCCGTGTATCTCAGTGAAGGAAGGGTTGATTATTTTTAGTTCTGAACCAAGTTGGAGCAATTTTTCACGGTTCGTAGTCAAGAGACAACTGCTAATCATTTATTGTTTTTTAATAATGGGTCAGCCAAGTGCTAGGAATTGCCTTTGGCTCTCAACCAATTGAGAATAATTCAGACGTTCTCATCTACTGGAAAATAACTTGGCGGGATTTTCAAGTAGGGGAATAATAGTCCATAGATCTCAACCATGAGGAAAAATCAACCGTGGCTCTCAGACTGTCTTTGTCGTTGTCAACCAATGCAAACAAGTACCATGTTTGGTTCTCAGCCAGTATTGCAGCAATAGTTATCTGTGTTTCTTAACATGAGAGAATAAGTCCATGTTCTTCGTCAGAGCGAAGAAATGGTCGCTTTTTTTCAACCATTAATTAAAATATAATCATCAGTGGATCTCCAAGTGGAAGACTGAGTTCTTTAGCGAGTCAGTGCTTCAAAAAATCATATTGAACACAAAGATTAGTAGGCGTAAGCTGCTGGCTTTTAGAATATCAAATTAATTAATCTTTTCTCAGTGACCATCTAAGTAATAGTGGTGATAATGAGCAAAGAGCAGAACGACTAACTTATTGTGATGGAGGCGCATGGAGAAATTCACTATGTAATGAAACCCAATTATTGGTCGCTTGCTTGCTCTCCTGCTTGCTCCGATGTTGGTTCGTCTCTCCGTCACGCAGTTTGGAGTTTAATAGGAGAAAATTCATGTACTGAAAAACAAGTTGAGATACCATACAATTTGAGCGCTTAGAGTACCGGTGACAAATATTACTCTGGATCACTGGTCTCTGCATCCCCAGCCTCTGGATCCTTAGCCTCAGGATGCCCGCTTCCATTGCTGAATGATATAGTAGTAGTTGAACTTTCACGTTGAGCAGACGCCTTTTTAAATTGAATTTGCATCGAAGCAAAATTTCGACGCTGGAGGTTTAACAATCAGTTGGTATCCACAATACGGTGAGCCCAGGGCATTTCCAGTGAATTTTGACTACAATGACACAACTATATATGTATTTTCTTAGGGCAGCTAAACGTTTCATCTATTCCAAGCTGATATTCACGACTTATCTTGCAGGGAGGATATTTTGCTATTGCAAAACTCATGGTTGTACATTACAACTAATGGAAGATCAGGCCTGCAGGGATGAGACCTATAATGCAGCAAAACCTATACAGGGAACCGGAACAATAAAAAAGCTCAATTACAAAATTTTTGCCCTCATTTAAGATGGCTGGGACCTCGAGATGATTCAAGAACCAATCAAACAAAACTCAAATATTTCTTATACGGATGCTGTGTCCAGTACATTTAGGGCACATCACCCTGAGGTTTTCATATTTATTACCAACATAAAATTAATCTATACATCTATATATTAACCAGCTGCACCCGCGAAACTTTCACGGCTTGCAAGGCCTTTCAGGCGCACCCGTGGAACGTTCATATTTTAAGCATGGTAATACTGCACTTACCCTACAACCCTGGGACTCGATATATAAAGACCATCCTGTTACTTTGGCTGATAATAATCCCAGTAGTGGCGTAGGCATGCGGCCGGGAGCGTGGGAGGACGTACTCTCTCCCAAAACAGTCTCAACCCCGCCACCCATTGAAAATGAGGCCCTAAAAAGGTTGCATTGCTTAGGGCCTAGCTTGTTTTGTCAAGCTTGTATTGCCCCCCCCCCCCCCTCCACCCACGGAAATTTTCCTGGCTACGTTCCTGATTCCCAGTGAAGCTGTTCCGTCAAACGTAAAACCGTGGAATTCACACGTAAAATCATCGTTGAAAAGACCTTAACCGTCTGCGCCGTACTGCTTACTCCCGCCGTATCATTGATACCCAGCTTCCCAGAGTCATCGAAGCTCGAATTTCCTTCCATATATTAGTGATGAAATGCGTGACACACACCGCAGGTACATAGGTAGGTAGTTAGGTAGGAACTAGCGTATTAATGTATAGAATACGCTTGTTCTTATACCTACCTATGTCCCTGCGGTGTGTGTCACGTTTTTCATCACTAATAGACGGAAGGAAATTAGAGTTTCGATGACTTCGGGAAGCTGGGTATCTATGATACGGCGGCGGTCAGCAGCACGGCGCAGCTGGGTAAGGTCTTTTTAATGATTATTTTAGTGGGAATTTCGCGATTTTTGGTTAGACGGGGCAGCTTCACTGGGAATCAGTAACGTAGCCAGGAAAATTTTCGTGGTGGGAGGGGTGAAGAGCTGCTTGAAAAAAACAAGCTAAGCCCCATGCGATGCAG
>LQNS02276867.1:1336781-1349033 GCA_001587735.2 Parhyale hawaiensis
GCCTCCAAATTTAACAGTTTTCTTTGTGCATCTTGGATCGTATTTCTCACCTGTTTGACGTCTGACATAGTTATTTCCATCATTCCCGAACAAGTTGAACTTGCTTTCATCACTAAAGAAAAACTTTAGACCACCATTCTTGAGGACTGTTGACGTGTTTGGTGGCGAACTTCAACCTCGCAACTGTGTTCGCAGCTGATTAGCGGTTTCTTTTGAGGCCGACGTGCACGAAGACCAATCTCATTCAATCGCCGTGCTACAGTGAATCTGGAGATGGTTTCGTCGTTAGTATCATTCATTTGCCTAGAAATAGAAGAGGCAGTAGCAAAACGGTCTTTCAATGCTGTGCGTTGGATGATCCAATCCAGCCTAGCAGAAGTGTTTCTGGGCCTCCCACGCTTCTGAACACTCGAAACACGTCCAAGATCTTCATAATCTTTCACAATACTTCCAACAATACTCTTTGAACTATTTACCTGTTCTGCGACAGCCCTGATGCTGAGATTTTGTTTGTCTAAATCAACAATTTTCATGCGTAAAGATTTATCAACTTTTTCCCGGGTAGCCATGCTTGCAGTACTCGCAATGTTTACATATGACGTAGGCAGTCTTCTTCTTCTTCTGAAACGCAAGAAAATGGGGTTACTGAAGATTTAAATTAGAATATTTGAAAAGCGTCCCTTAATTCTGCTCACGCTAAATTCATAATAAGTTAAATATAAATAACTTTTTTTCTTATCCTTCGGATCGTAATTAATTCTTAGCGTATTATTAGGTATCCCAATACCTCTTTTGTGTTAAAATTTCAGCGTTGAACCTTTTAGAGTTTTTGTGATATGAATTTTTTTATTTTCGTCCCTTAATTATGCTCGCAACTGTATGTGCTGAAAGAGAGAACTGACGGAGAGAGTTTATCCAGTCACAGTGTGGCTTTCGAGCGAGCAGGTCTACGATCGATATGATATTTTCAGTGCGACAGCTGCAGGAGAAGTGCAGAGAGCAACGCCAGCCTTTGTTTATTACCTTCGCAGACCTCACTAAAGCTTTGACTTAGTAGAGATGGACTTTTCAGGATTCTCTCCAAGATCGGCTGTCCTCCCAGACTCCTCAGCATTATTAAATCCTTCCATGACAAAATGAGGGGCACAGTAACTGTTGTCTTTGATGGCTTGATATCTGATTCCTTCGACATCCGTCTTGGAGTGAAGCAGGGGTGTGTTCTGGCGCCGACTTTGTTTGGCTTTTTCTTTGCCATCCTATCCTTCTGAAGCACGCATTCGGTTCTGCGACAGAGGGCATCGACATATTTGCGAACCAGATCAGACGGGGGACTCGTTAACCTCTCTAAGCTTAAGGCAAAATAATAAAAAAAGACTGAGATAAGATATATGCGTGACTTCCTCTCTGCTGACGATGCGTCAATTACGTTTCACTCAGCTGTAGATCTTCACCAGGTGATGGACCACTTCAGCGAAGCCTGTGAGAGTTTTGGGCTGACCATCAGCTTGAGGAAGACGCAGGTCATGTATCAAGGTGTAGAGGCATCACCCAGCATCACGATCTCTGAACATGACTTGGAGGTTGTCCGCGATTTCACATATCTGGGATCAACAATCTCCGATTCTCTCTCACTTGACTCCTCTGAACTCAGTTAGAGATACGGAAAAGCAGCTACCACCATGTCTAGGCTGACAGGAAAGGTGTGGGCTAACAAAAAACTTACGGAACACACTAAAATACATGTGTATAAGACTTGTGTCTTGAGTACGCTCCTCTACGGTAGCGACACCTGGACTCTCTATGCCAAGCAAGAGAGAAAGCTTAACACCTACCACATGTGCTGCCTGCGACGCATATTCAATATCACGTGGCGAGACAATGTCCCAAACAGTGCAGTCCTGGAGCGGGCTGGCATGCCAAGCATGTTTGCGGGATTTAAACAGAGGCGGCTGCACTGGCTGAGACACGTGTTCCGGATGGATGACGGTCGGATTCCTAACGATCTCTTCTACGGAGAGCTCGTGCGTGGAAAGCAGACCACACCTGCGTTATAAGGATGCTTGTAAAAGGGATTTGAAAGACCTCGACATTAACTTCACCACATGGGAGACCCTGGCATTGGACTGTGCGGTCTGGAAGGGGGCCGTTCAGCCGGGCCTTGTCCAGCTCTAGGAGTCGTGCTTACAGTTCATTTACTGAAGATAGTTGTAGCAAATTTGGGTCTATGCGCTGCCCTCCTAAATGTCCAAGTTTTTGACGTCAAAATTGCGTCACGCCACTGTGGAAATATCAAAGATTCCTCGCTGCAAAAGTGGGGTAACGCATTTGCGACGTCACAAACCTGAAAATTTAGGAACGTAGCGCATATCCTCAAATTTGACCCAACTATCTTCTGTAAATGAATTGTGGTCGTGCCTCCGCCGGTATGAATTCAGACGACAGCGGAACAGGGCCCGCAGTGATGGAGGCGCATTGCCGCCGGCTACCGATGACATCTGATCCAACTACTACCGCGACTGTCACTCCCGGATTTGACTTTATAACCACATGCGACGCTGAAACTGAGCTGTTGCGAGGGCGACATCAAGGAGGCTCTAATAGGGAGGAACGCACCCCCTCTATTTACCCTACGAGAGTGTTTCGAGCAAACGTTCCCCTTCAACTGGCTGAGTGGCATATCCACTCGGAGAACGGCATTGCTTCACCCAGCCTGTATAGGAAGGAGTCCTTAGCTCAAATTTTTGTAGCCATTAACCATCGACGAAATTCCGTGCGGATGGAAGTATATAAAGGAAACTTGTATCATGTATACTATCTTATGATGAGAGTAACAGGGTGAACACCGAGATGTAAATCTTCAGACTCGATTTTATTGCAAAAATATTGGAAAACTGCCTGTCTGTATCTTCCTTAATTATATGTGCTGACCACTGCCATCGTCTTGCTGCATGAGAGCAGTTCAGCCACTTTAAGGACTCCAAACGCCAGCATCGATCATGTGACAAAGCTATGGGTTTACTCGCCCAGAGAGTGCTTGGGCTTGCTCCTCCCATTCGAAGCTCCTTGGGCGACATCATAGTATTCCGAGACTTCCTGCCAACTACTACTACTACTACGCTGAAAAGCACTGTTTTTGTGCCCGCAGTCGATATTGTCCCTAATAAATATTGAAATTTGCATGCGGGATACTGGAGGGTGTCATATAATTCAGGAGTGTTTTTCCTCAAGTGAAAAATTGTATTGTTGAAAGAAGAACATAAAATGGAGAAAACTATTTGCTGCCAAGAAATCCTCTTGTTCTTTACCCGCCCGGGGACGAATATTTTACCATTTGTGTTGTATATGCCGAGTTCCACAGCTACCACTTTTCCTGCGTCCCTAAGCTGGGCCCGTAGTTGGAAGCCGACCGACAGATTATACCTGGATGTAGCCACGTACGCCTCCCAGTTTTGCTCATATAAGTATTTTAACTTGCTTGGCGTTTTACTTCGTCGTTTGAGTACCTGCTGCCTACCCTATAGCCATCTCCGCACTTCGTAATACATATTCGGTATACTTTACATTACGACGGCCACCACCTAAAGTTACTGAGTTTGCAGTCGTGCGACTGGTCGACTCTTCAAGATGGTGACCGTAAGATGTGTCGTCGTTAACCCTTCAATCGACACGGTTTTTGAATTCTTCTAGAGATTTAATGTCCAGTGCTGTGACCTCTTACTACAGGCAGGCAATGACGGCAAGAAAAAAAATCGCTGTGCTAGTCAAGGCATTGCCCGTAAACGTCATTACGGATCCCCAGAGAAGAATAAAGCCCGTCTTACTTTCGAATGCCACTTACGATGAGCTAGAGGAAAAGCTTACGTGACAGTACGAGGTGAAGCAATCTATTATTGGTGCGTCAGTGCAGTTCCTTAAGAGGAAGCAAATGGTGAGCGAGTCCATTGAGAACTACGCTAAGGTTCTCAACGACTTGGCGTCTACGTGCAAGTACAAGGACTGTTGCAGAGACCGTTTACTACGTGACACCTTCGTCAGTGGGCTACGTTCTACAGCCATATTGAGTGATTTGCTGCAGGACTGTGAAGGGAAAACTTTTAACCAGTGTGTAGAAAAAGCTAAATTACTGGACCAGCTAACGTCTGATGCGAAGGAAATGAAGAGTGAAGCTACTACCATTTCTAACAAGGTAATTAGCGGCAAAGCAGCGAGAAGCGGAATACTGAAGAATTACATATGCATACGATGCAATGCTAAAGCCAAGCACTTTGCAAAGGACTGCATGGCCATTGAATGGAATGTAGACAGTGCCAGAGAAAAGGCCATTTCATTCGAGCGTGCAAGTCAAAATCGAAAAGGACGTACGTAGTTTCATATTCTCGCTATTCTCGCTCTGTCCCACACAATAGCAGTAGTCCATATGGAGCATCAGAATCAGTGACGTCATTGGGAGTAACCTCTCATCTGCAGCCACCAGGTGGGCTCAGCGGCGCAGCGAAGAATTTGACCAGTGGTGGCACTGGCTAGTCTACGGGCTGCGCGGAGTCGGGAGCAGCAGGGTAGTGCTGTTGCAAGTTTAGCGAGGACGCTACGTCTACCGTAGCAAGTACTGGTGGTGCCCAAGTTAATGACAGCCAATTTGATTCTTTTTTGGGTAAACAGTACAACGGTTTTTCACTAACTAGAGATACAGCTGTCATGCACTGTAAAATATGTACGTACGATGTACGTTTTGAAATAGATTCGGGATCTCATGTGTCTACCCTACGCCACGTTGATGCTCAAATGTTAGGTGCGCAGGTAAAACCAACAAATCAGCGTGAGCAAGGACAGTGGAAATACTGTGCCTCTTTGTGGTGAGACTACTTTGAATATTACTAACCAGGATGTAACTTTTCAACACAATTTCTTGTTGGTTAAAAACCAGAGTGTCAATTTACTAGGTAGAGATTTGTGCTCTAAATTTAAAATTCAGATCACGGTTCCAGTGGCTGCCAACAAACTAGAGCAAAATGTTATTTCTAAATGAAGCGAGTATTTACCAGATAACTTTCATTCTGCTGTTAAATAAACTGTAAGTCTGACAGCAGCACAAAATGCAAAGCCAGTGTTTGCTAGAGTTCGTTCTCTTCCTTTACGGTTGCGATGACCAGTCAAACAAAAACTGAATCAGTTAGTGCAGACCGGCAGAATTACGAAAGTGTTCTCTAGCCAATGGGCCTCACCCACAGTAAATGTACTTAACAAAGACTGTTCGGTACGTATTTGCGGAGATTTCTCCAGTACCATTAATCAATTTCTTGAGCCTGTAAATTTCCCATTACCTTCAGTTTAAGAAGTCACTGCAAGAGTAGGTAATGCTATTCTATTTGCGAAGTTAGATTTAGCTCAGGCATTTTTGCAGCTTCCCTCGGACGAACAATCCAAAAAATTGACGACCATTCACACTACAGAAGGCTTGTTTCAATATAATTTTCTTCCGTTTGAGCTTAAAAGTCAGTCTTGGGTTGTTCTAAGCTTTTATGTGCAAGATTTTGAGCGGAATTGACAACGTTATTGGGTATCGGAATGACCTTCCGACAGATGGAAGCGCAGAACCGTCATTAATTGTATGTAGTGCTTGCCACAAAAACGAAAAAATGCAGGATTAAAATTAAACAGAAAGAAATGTTCATTCTTTACTAAGAGTGCGCAGTACCTTGGTCACGTGTTTGACGAGCGAGGAGTTCACCCTTGTTCTGAGAAAGTGCGCGCAATTTTATATGCACCGCCTCCTAGGGATGTGAAGCAGTGCAGGCATTTTTTGGTCTGCAAATTTTTACAGTCGCTTCATTCCTAAATTTTCTAGTGTCTTGTCACCACTGTACGCTCTCTTAAAAAAAACCACCAGATTTCTCTGGAGTTCTGAGTAAGAGAGTAGTTTCAACAAAGTTCAAGAACCTTTTACGACTAGTCGGGTTCTTCTATAATCCATCCTAAGAAACAAGAAACGCACTTGGAAACTGATAGTTCGGGTTACGGGGTAGCAGCAGTGCTGCTGCCCCCTGGCATTTAGTGCTATTTGCCCCTAGGACACTTAACGAAGCAGATCGTAACTATTCGAATATTGAACGTGAAGCGCTCAGTGTTGTATGAGGATGTGACAAATTCAGGAAGTTTTTGTTAGGAACGCCCTTCGGGATTTGTAACGATCAGATGCCTCTACGAAAACTACTGGCTCATAATGCAGGAGTGCCTACGACGTGTTCTGCTCGGCTGCAGCGGTGGTCTCTGAAACTGTCTCACTTTCATTACGTATTTCGATATTCTAAAGGTAAAAATAACTTGAACAGCGATTGTTTTGAGCAGGTTGCCTTTACCAGAATCGGTGTATGAATGTAAACCATACGAGCTTATTTTCACCTTGTAATCTCCTAACGAAATAACCTGTGAATTGACCAGACAGGCGACCAACAGAGACAAAGACTTCACGCAACTCAAGCATTACATCAAATACGGTTCTCTTATACGTATGGACAATCCTAACTTGCTCCCGTACAAGCATATCATCAGTCAGCTGGCAGTTGCCAAGGGTTGCATTTTCTACAATAATAGAGTGCTTATTCCTGTACCATTGGGAGCACGCGTGCTCGATCAGATTCATGACGGGCATCCCGGTATATCGGCGATGAAATCACTATGTCGTTCAATTATTTGGTTCCCTGGTATAGACGAAAACATCACAGCGTTGGTAAAAACTTGCAATACGTGTCAGTCTGTGCAGACGAGGCCGCTTAAAACACACCTCAGTTGGCCAGTACCCCCACTGCCTTTGTCTCGTATTCATATCGAGAATTTTTTTTTTTTGGGGGGGGGCACAAAATAATTTTAATCGCTATGGATGCTGTGTCTAAATATATTGAATGTGAAATTCTGAGTTCTACTAGTATAGATGATACAATCGAGACTAAGTTTTATTTTTAGTCGAAATGGCTTGTGCGATGTCCTTGTTTCCGATAACGCTTCTTGTTTTACGGCGTGTCAGTTTTGTGAATTCTTAGGTAAAAATGGAATCCGCCATATGACATCGCCGCCCTCTTAACCTAACTTTTACCTTGTACCGGTTCGTGACAAGGTTTGCGATGTGCCGCATTTTGAATTTATAGATTGTGTTTTAGCCTTGAATCTTAGGGACGGTCCAAAATGGTATAAGGCTTCTGTTGTACCGAAATTAAGAATAAATGTCTATCTTATTTACATTCACCAACTGGATATAGTTTGGAAACGGCCTAGTAACCAGCTACGTCTCTTGTCAGCACCAGGCTTTCATAGTGATGGGAACACTGCTAACTACGAAGATTGGCTGAACTACGTAACAGGTTAACTCATCCCTTGACCATCTTGAGACCGTTCTGCGCATCTCTCCGTGTGACGTCACGTGGGGAGAACGCTCGTGAAAATCGTCAGTGTTGCTAGAGTTTCGATATCATTTCTAATTTATTTTCTTACGATTTTTTCGTTATATTGGGATGTCGTTTGATGTTTGGCTGTTCTGAACATGTTGATAACAATTTATTGAAACTTCATAGTGTTCTTAAAGAGCTACTGGTGTTGAAAAAAAGAGGGTTTGGACTTGCAAATGAGCCAACTCACGTTCCCCTGTGGCAGGCCGCACGTGCTCCAACAATTTTTCGCCTCAGCAATATGATTACCGCCTATCTCTCATCAGTACAATGCTTAAAGTAGGAAAATGTGCATCTGTGAGTTGTTGATGCCGCAAATGATGCCAGACTTTTTCGTTTTAGCAGGTATTTGGCTTTGGAAACAAGACCTCAGGGTGTAGCACTAAAGGCTTCTTGATTCTCAGCATTCTACTATTAATGGTTCGAAAACCACTAATAATAATTATGAGAGATACAATTTTCCTTTCAGGCTTACCCAAGTAACACCAGTCAATACTCATTTTATTCAGGAATTTCATGAAAATTACTCAAATTAGAAAAAAACTCGATGTTTGTACGCCAATGCGTTTGTAATGAGAATGGTCTGGATTAAGTTTTTCATTATTTCAACAAGAAATTGAGACAACTTTGATGGAATATTGTTTTATTACTGTTGCCAATGACACACTCTAGTCTAAAGAACGAGTATCGTAATATTTTCGTCCAAAAGTTATGCTGAACTCTTCTAAACATAGCTTTGAGATTGCCAACAAATGGCGTGAAAATGATTACCGTCAGTTCAGTTTACTCCGCTAGTGCCGTTAGTTAACCTTCCGACGTATCATCAAATCTGGAGAGAATTATAATTCAAAATCGTTTGCAAGTATGTGCTATTTAAAATTAAATGGGCAAAACAAAACATTCGGACGAAAAGATGGCGATACTCGTTCTTTTGAATAGCGTGTGGCATCGACGTGAGAAAGGAGGTGCTCCCTCTTGGGAATATAGAGATATGTAACGCTGAGACCCATCAGCTTGACAATTGGATTTTCTTGCTAAGATAAGCCCTTTAATGTTTTAATATAATAAATTCGAAGCTAAACTTCTTAAATTTGTACTTAAAAATTACATTTAGAGCTTTCAAGTCTCGTCCCACCTATTGTAGGTACGTTCATGTGAGACTTTTCGGTAGCAATGCAGCGACAAAAATCATGGAGAATTAAGGGCGATGTGACTTACTATTGCTTCACTGGTAATTGCTCTATTACGCAATAATTTAGTTGAGAGATTATATATTAACTTACACTCTTACGTTAATAGTGAGCAAAGTGTTCACTACACCGTCTATCAAAGTAATCAAACCAATTTCAACTTTCAATTGCGACATGATTTTAGCGCTGTATCCTAATTGTTTTTTAAAACGTGTTCTTTTGCTATTATTTTTGACAGTGTAGTGCACTAGTATATAAAACAGTAATGTGGTGACTAAAAACGACCTATGTTAATGTAATGCCGAAGAAGTCGTAGTTATGTTGCTGTACTCGATTCCTTCGTCATTGAGCTCATTTATTTGACATTCTATTACTTTATATCTTACAAACGGATATTTGCACGGAGAAGTTAAGAACTGTGACTGTGTGAAAATGATTACCATTGTTTCTCCTCCATGTAAGCCCTCGCTCATTGTATTTTTAAGCAAGTGACGAGTAGGAAAAAATGAACACGGACTGGAGTCTATCTCCCCACGTGACGTCACAGATGAGGTGAAGTGGCGGGGCTGGCAACCCCACCTGCGCGTGAGTCAACCTGTTAACGTATTTCAGCCATGCTGCGAAGCATTATGCCACCGGTTGCTCCTGTACTGGGTGACCAGCTTACACAAGTAGTCTGGGTAGTCAACCCAGTGCAATCATACAGCTTCCATGTGTCTCCGTTTGGGAACCTCAGCCTACAAATGATACCGCTAGTCAGGTTCAGGTCGAGCCGCAGGCTCCCTTACGGAGATCAGCTAGGATTCGCAAACAAGTGGTTAAGTATGACTTGGATAAATAGGATGTCTCAGCTAAGGCGAAGGAAATGTTATATATGCCAAGTTCCACTTCAGAAACTGTTAGGGTACGTATTATCCTGCGTCCCCAAGCTGGGCCCGTAGTTCGAAGCCTACAGATAGATTATACCTGCATGTAGCCACCTACGCACCCCAGTTTTACTCGTGTAAGTTATTAGAGCTTCATGACGTTTTATTTCGTCTTTTAAGTACCTGCTGCCTACCCTAGCACACTCCGCACTTCGTAATACATATTCGGCATACTTTATATTATGACGGCAACCACGTAACGTTACTACAATTTGCTTCGGTGATTATGCAGCCAACTATTAAGAGCATCAGCATAAACTCAGGGCAGTTGAAGTTTGGATGAAGGAAACCTCAGAAAGGAGTACAAATCTCGATACAAGAGGCTGGTTAGAGAAGCTGTATGTATCTGCATTGAGTGGACTTCAACGTTGTCAAAGAATGACTGGAATCAAATATGCTGTACGTTTGCCATGATCTACAACTTGGTGTGTTTTCTACTTATGAGTATTCAAAGAAGCTTAACAGGATAACCGCAGTCTCTAATCTGGCCTCTCTGTTTTGTTAAAGCGGGGCAGATAATGGATATTGATAATAAAAAACATAAATACACTGAAACCAAGAATGCCGGGGCTAATTTCTTCCTATCTATTGCGTTTAGAGCCTGACGCGAAACATACAATATATATATGAACACACGACGGGCATTCTTAGTATTGACTGTATTGATAAAGCATTACTTTCTAAATTATTTTGGATAACATGGAGCCCAACTAGTAAAAAGCTTGACTACAAGTCCACTTGACTACAAGTGGATTTGTGTCTCTCAACTTTTTCCAGACAGATATCACGGCATTGCTGGGGATGCCGCTGAGAGCGCATCCCTAACCAGCACATACTCACCCCTCTCACAACATGTCCAATTGCTCCTGTCCAGGTGCCGTTTGGCAGCAGAGCTCCGAGTGTGCTGTCAGGCACCGCCAGAAGCTCAAAACTGTAGAGTACGCAAGCTTGGGACAAAACATTCAGTCTACCGAGTCTACGCTTCGTTGCAGTTGAACTATTACAAGTTATGCATGTAATTTGAGGATGTGTACTCCGATAAGACGTCGATATATACAGGTATGATTTTCTGAAACTTTCGTTACAATCGAGTCGCAAAAACATATAATTATTATGATTATATGATAGGAACTTAAAACAGCCTAGTAGCTATATGTATAACGAGTTAAGCCATGTTTTTAACAAACTGCTCAATTTCAAGTAACATTTGTCAGTTCTAGTTTAAACTTGCATCTGCGCTAAGGAAAATGTTTCATTTCTTAATAGCGTAAAGTTACCAACTAAAAGAACAGAAATGAACTTCATTGCCACGAGATTCACGACGTCTTCTTCCTATATGAAAGCACCCCACACAGTACATTCTAAACGCTTTGATTAGTTCACGCTGATCCAAATCATTTTGACCATGTCTCAGTGCACCCTACAACTGTAAAAATAAATACCCATCCCACCATAAGCCCAATTTTTGGGCAATAATTTCCACCAAGTCCACAGTAGCGCCAACGTAGCCGTACTTCGACCCTGGAGCTGGCATGGAGTAAGGCGGGAACTGTAGAAAAAAGATAATAATGTGAACGCCTCGTAAAACTGCAAACTTAAAAGTTCAATGCGAGTTTTGTTAGTTGAATTTAGAAGTGTTAAGCTACGACAATTAACCACTTGCAAGCGTATTCCAGACACGGAACTGCACTTACTGCATCGGTTTTGTGCCCGGGAGTTGCACCGTACTACATGGGGTCGTTTGATGATTATCGAAAGCTCGCACAAAGTCAAAAATGTCGTCTACTTTTCTGTATTTTGATTATATTGTTAGACTTTGGCTAGTATCGTTGTTAGTGGGAAAACTGTAGCACTATAAATACTCTCGAGAAAGAATAGGATAAAAAGGTTAAGGACGAATGACACAGAGTTTAAGGATGATCTGCACTCTTGAAATAAATTGGTTGGAAACCACTGACACGCACAGTTGGGTGAATATAAGGGTGGATCGTTTTTTCAACTTATGAGGTACGGTTTCTGTGTAGCGCGGGATCTTTGTGGAAGCATCTAAAAATGATGTTCGTAAAGCTTTAGACCTCTAGCTAGATTTTTTCCCATACTAGCCATTGGTGAACGTAGCGGCAACAGTGCAGCGGGACCAGATGATGTGCCTGCAAAAATCCTAAAGATGTGCAAGCTAAGCATCTCTTACCCTCTATACCTTATGTGGCGGAAATCAGTGAATGATGGAGAAATTCCACTCACCTACAAGGACGCCATTATTTCACCTATTCCTAAAGCTGGAAATAGCATGGATCCAGTGAACAATAGACCAGTCTCCCTAACTAGCCACGTAGTGAAGACGTCTGAAAGGATCTTTAGGAAACACCTTGTACATCATTTAGAAAGCAATAAGCTGCTTACATCGTATCAAAATGGCTTTCGCCATAAACGTTCAACCCTTCGCAGCTGCTTGACCATTACTCTATTCTCGATCTACTATGTCAAGGCAAGAGTGTGGACGTAATATATTTAGATTTTGCCAAAGCATTCGATAAAGTAAACCATGGAATACTTGTCCTGGCCTAAACCGTAATGAGCCACGTCAGCCGGCCAGGCAGAAACAAAAGCGTTTATAGGGGTATTGATACAAAGTTCATTCTTCTGTTCATTCTTTTCACGTCCCTTACGCTGACACTTGTTTGAGCTGCAAGCGAA
>LQNS02276867.1:1350519-1363360 GCA_001587735.2 Parhyale hawaiensis
ACATAGCACAAGGTCATAATTGGAAGAGGCTACAGCTAGTTCAGCCAAATTACCATATAAACCCCGAACATTAGTGCACAAGATCCGGCAGGAGCGAGACCCAAAACCCCGAGGACCGGGGTTCTCTTCCACGTCCGGATATGTAGTTTTCAGGCACGCAAAGAACAATAAATAAATAAACGCCATAAGCAAAGGGAAACATAAAAAAATTACAAAAAAAAAACAAATCGACAGTCGTCAAAAGCAACGAGAGCGGCCAGCTATCCACGCGCCCCAGACCCTGCCATCACCAGTACGGGCTTTGGCAGAAAACAGGAAGAAGATAAAGGAAAGGAAAAGAGCATCAGGTGGTACTACCCGAGGGAAAGTGAGCAATACTCTAACACAGGCAGCAAAACGCATAAAAACATCTACGGGCAACCTGACTATCACCAAACACGGGATTCACCTTACGCGAATGAGCGAATCCAGGCCACACACTCAAACCGTATTGGTCGCACTTGTGAGATGCGCATTCAGATGAAAACTAGTGGTGATGCGATAGCCACAAAGTATTCTAGTATTTTCGTGGTCCGAGGGGCGAGATTATTCAACAAAATGCCTCGTCACATTCGAAATGTCACCGGCACAAAGACTGCGAAATTTAAACACTTACTGGACGCATGCTGACTGAAAGTGCCAGATAAACCTGCTATAAGCGGCTACGTGAACTGTGGGGATAACTCACTGTTAGCCACTCCGCTGGTCACGGACTGCAGTATCACCTCTGCACAAGATGGGTGGCGTGTGACGGCGCCTGGACCTCGTCCGAAGTATCATCAAAGGTATCAAAAGTAAGGTATGCCGCAAGCAGTTTGAAAATTGGAAAATATATCATATTGCATAAAATGTCCTTATACATGCAATTACCACAATTATTTTTTCTGTAGTGAAAATAGTGGGCAAAAATACATTTCTAGTTTATATATTCAACCACAAAAATATTGATCAACATCTTCCCATGCAGAAAGTGATCTGAAAATTCGTGATTATCAACAAAATCATGTAGTTCTCCAATTTCGAGATCAAATTGTTATAGATATTAAGCGTCTATTTTACTTCGTGTAGTTACATATAGTTAGTATTGTATATATAACATCAAGTTGGAATAAAAAGATCAAGTCCAAACGACAACGATTTACCATGCCGCAAGGTCGATAAAAACGTACATAATACACAATAACATTTTCATTATAGTATATGAATACAGACGGTTGAACGGTCTTCACAAAACTCAATCATCTGTTCCTCCTAACTTGCTTCATCGTAATCGCTGTAATCTTCGTAATGATTCCTTTATATCTTTCCGAGTTATCATATTCACATACATTAGACAGAGAGACAAACACACAAACTCGACAAAATATTGCCTTCTCAGCGGAGGCAAATATGAACTTTAACGTTGGCATGTCTTCTAATATTTACGTGTTGTAACTATCTACCTGTCGTTCCATTGACTTGTGTATATTATCTACTGATCGATCTCGTAAGTAACAGTTACCAATATGAACGCACGTTTTGGTTTCATTCTTTGTGAAAATTTTTCACTGTAAAACTTAGAAGTCGGTACCGTAAAGTGGGGTAACTTTGACAGGATTTGACGTTGCCATGCTGCGGTTTTCTAACTACTGAATCAATTGTACTGCAACTTTTCTACAAGGTTGCTCTTTAATTTTGTTGTCTAAAAAAAAATCAGCATCCTTACTCCAACCACTTTTCCTTAAAATGACAAAGAAATTCCTAGTCAAAGTATCCTATTTTGGGGTAACAATGATCGGTGGGTAAAAAATGCTTTATGACCCTGTTTTATGTGATTTAGATGCTCAAAATTCCATGTTTATGACCTCTAGAGTAATCTAACCTCAAATTTTGACATGAGATGGCCTTAAATGCTTTTTTTTCTTAGCTGCCACATGACTAGCAAAGAAAAAAATTAACATTTTTATCGGGAATTTATTGTTGTTCCCGAGAAAAATGTTCCTTTTTTTCTTTGCTAGTCATGTGGCAGCTCAGAAAAAAAAACATTTAAAGCCATCTCATGTCAGAATTTGAGGTAAGATTACTCGAGATGTCCTAAACTTACATTTTGGAGCATTTAAATTGCATAAAACAGGGACATAGTGCATTTTGTACGCACCGATCAATGTTACCCCAAAACATGGTGCAACAGGGACCAGCAACTTTTTTTGCATTTTATGGAAAAGTGGCTGGAGTAAGGAAGCTGAATATTTTTGGGGAAGAGAGCAGTATTATGGAGCAATCTTGTAGAAAATTTGCAGTGCAATTGATTCAGTAGTTAGCAAACCGCAGCATGACAAAGTCAAAATCCGGTCAAAGTAATCCCACTTTTCGGTACCGACTAAAGTTTTACTTTGAAATTTCTTTAGAAAAGAATGAAATGAAAACGCACGTTTATATTGGTAACTGTTGCCTACGAGATCAGTAGATAGTCTTCACAACTCAATGGAAAGATAGGTAGCTATAGGATCTAAATATTATGAAACGCGCAAACGTTAAACTTCACATTTACCTCCGCCGAGGAGGCAATGTTTTTGTCGATTTGTATTTCTATCTATTTTCTGTGAATATGATAACTCAATAAGATATAAACGGATTATTACGGAAATTACAGCGATTACGATTTAGCAAGTTAGGAGGAACAGATGATTGACTTTTGTGAAGACCCGTTCAACCGTTTGTATTCATATACTATAATGCAAATGTTATAGTATATTATATACGTCTTTATCGACCTTGCAGCATGGTGAATCGTTGTCGCTTGGATTTGATCTTTTTATTAGAACTTGATGTACAATACTAACATAAATTAACTACAAGAAGTGGAATTAATGATTTATATTTATAACAATTTGACCTCGAAATTAGAAATATACATTTTTTTTTTTGAAAATCGCGAATTTTCATACCACTTGCGGCATCGGAAGATGTTGATCAGTATTTTCATGGTTGAAAATTTAGACTAAAAATGTATTTCTGCGTACAATTTTCACGACAGAAAAAAATAATAGTTGTAATTGCTTATGTAATGTTTTATCCATTAGGATATTATTTTTAATATTTTCCCATTAAACTGCTTGCGACAAGGGAAAAACTCGAGCTAGAGGTCTAAAATTTTACACGCATCATTTTCAGGTGCTTCCACAAAAATCCCGCACTACACATGAGCCGCATCGCGAAAAGTTGAAAAAAAAACGATCCACCCTAGTAGATATCCACCAGTAGAGGGAAAAAGTTAAGAACCACTGAGATACTTTCATAGGATGATGTACGCTGAGACACTAACATGGTTAAGAAGAACCGATGCACATATTATACTCTAAGAAGTAAAACTTCCAAAAAGAAGTTTTAAAACTTCTAAAAATGGAGTACCGTTAGAACAATAAATATTCTCTATGGAAAAAAAAAGATGGACTAAATAACAATGAGGGAGCATACCTCCGTCAAACATAGCAATGTTAAAAAAATTCAAATTGCCCTCAAAAAAAGGATTTACTCTTTATAACCACCAAAAGTTGGTCATTAGTGCCTTGATCTTGACAGTAATAACATCCTGGTACACAGGCTAGTCAATAGAGTTTTCTCAGCTAATCGTCTGAAATTTTCGTTTAGATCTTGTAAACACTGCTTTAAGTTTACAAAAAAATGTAGAAGTATTAGCCATCAGTCAATTGCTGAGGAAGCGCCGCTAGTTCAACGTCGGACATCTCATTAAACTTGGAAAGCATTACGCATAACTAAAAATTCATTGCAAGTGGGTGCTATTTAAGTGAACTCTTCAACGCATTCGGAAGTGGAGATGACGAAACTCGTTCTCTTGACTAACGTATGCACAGGCACGAACAGTTCTTTTCTTCTGTATTGAAAAGCCATCCTCAACTTTTTGAGTTATACTCTGACAAACGCTAAGATCGTCTTTCTGACAAACGCTAAGATCGTCTTTCTGACAAACGCTAAGATCGCCTTTCTGACAAACTGAGGAACATAGAGATAAGCGGATGAACAAACTGACAGATCGTCACTAAAATTTGGCCAAGTACTTTTCGTAATACTTTCAACAATTATTCCTGTAAGTTTCATGGAGATCCGTTCATAACTGTTTGCGTTAGGGAACAGAGGAAAAGTAAGCAGAAAAATAAACAAAAGGCTGGAAAGACCTTTGCCAAATGTGAAGCACCTGTTCCTCCTAACATGGGTTTCTAATATTCCCTGTGAATTTCATAAAGAACCACTTCTAACATTTGACTCACTTTCCTGACAGAAAAACAGGCAGGCACACTCTGAAAAAATGTAAATTTTTAAGCGAGGGTAAGTACGGAAAAATGAGGAGAAATGGGCAATTTTTTACTTTAGGTGAGCCAGTTTATTTTCTTTATTCATGGTCAGATCTTTTTGAAACTTGCACAGTATACGTAAAAATGAATTTAAAGAACATTTTATTCAAGTAGATTTTTTTCGATTTTCGCAATAGTTTTTAAGTAATGTTGACTTTATACTTTCTTCATTTCCACCAATCACAAGCCTGTTTGACGCGAGTTACTCTTTCCAACCAATAAAAAACTTGCGTGACGCGGTGATTGACCATTGAGAGTGACTCGTTGGTGTCAGCCAATGAGGAGCGTGTATACTGTATGGCTGCAACTATTGGGGGACTTGCCCTAGTTTTTCGAAATTTCAGATGGTATCAGGGATTTTTAGAACAATTTCGGGAGTTTTTCAACTTCTTATTTGACAATGATAATAATTATGTACTACCGCGTATATTCCGCATATATTGAAATGAGCATAAAGTGTTTATTTATAGCGTGAAGTTTCTATTTATATATTTTTTATAAATATTAGGGGAATTATTTTAACTTTTGGGGGAATCTGAACTTCCCTTTTAAGTGATTTTTTTTTTTGCCGGTAATCACTTTATAGTGCGGAGACGTAGAGCTGTTATTTCTTGTGGTGTTGTGTTCTTATTGATATATTTTGCAATACAAACATTTTATTTTCATTATTAAATGGTTCGATTGGTATCAAACCCGCACAATAGACGTAAAATTGAATTTGAATAACATTTTATTCTATTTTTATTAAGTTTCAGTTTGGTTAGTGTACGTAATATTAGGATAAGTTAACGTAGGGTAAGTTAGCGTAGGGTAGGTTAGCGTAGGGTAGGTTAGCGTAGTGTAGATTAGCGTAGGGTAGGTTAGGATAGGTTAGGATAGTTTAGGTTAGGTTATCAAAAACTATTGCGGAAATAAAAAAAATTACAGGAGTAAAATGTTCTTAAAATTCAATTTTACGTATACTGTGTGAGTTTCATAACAATCGGACCATAGCCTAAATAAAGAAAATAGACTGGCTCACCAAAAGTAAAAAAAATCCCGAGAAATGCAACGCAGCAAGATGTAAAAAAAAATAAAAAATCTAACAATACACGAGTCAGGGGGAAAAATAGATATATAAGTCCGCCAAGGAGGTTATGCTTTTGTCGAGTTTATCTATTTGTCTGCTTATCTACGAGTTGATACAAAAAATTATCTACGGACCTTTACGCAATTTACCGAGATTGTAAGGTGTCTTACAGAGAATAGATGATAAACTTTTGTTGAAGATCAGCCCATCCTTTTGCTTGTTTGCCTGCCTCTGACTTTTCGGTGGCATAACTCAAAAAGTCACGGACCAATCTGTATCAAATTTGCAGGAGTTCTTGGGGTATTACTAAGAGAAAATGTCGAATTTTTTTGTAGATCTGTTTGTTCCTTGATATGTTTCTATGTTCGTGTTCGTTTTATGTTTAGCAGCAAACGTAATACAAAAAGTTATGAACGGTTGTTCATGACATTTGTATGAATTGTTAGAAATGTTAGAAGGTACAAATGAAAAATTCTGGTGATGATCTATATGTCTGTTTGACGTACTAATGTCTTTATAGATGTACGTCAGAACATAACTCAAGAAATTACGAATGGATCTTTGCACAAATGAGCTAATTTTGGTGGTAATTAAATCTATAGTTTTAGACTAGTTTGAACTTTTTCGTTAACGTTGCCTTGCTTGGCGGAGGTATGTGCTATCAGAGTGCTCGAGTTATATGCGTTTTCTCATAATCTAAAAACAATCAAAATTTCACTGACGTGTACTTTTTATCATAATATAAGTTTCTACATTTTTCTTTGCGTATCTCATCTGTTTTTTCCTGCTGTTTACCTACAGTTTTATTTTTTCTAATAAAGAAAATTAAAGGCTCTACATCTGTGCTGGACTGAGCGTACGATGAAAGGATGGCGGATAATATAAATCATTAGAGGGTCGCATTATCCCAAAAAAACAGTGAAAAATCTGATGACTCCTCTTAGTTCAAGTTTTCGTAACTAATATCGTAATATGCTTCTGAAGAATAAGCGGCAACTTCCAGCAAAATGGTCAATCGAGACAAGCGCTGTCTGTTTCAATTCATATCAGAAGCACACTCCTCTTTTCATTAGATAACATGCAAAAGAATCGTTTATGATATTAAAATTAAATTACCCCGATGTGTATCCTGTATATTTTCAGAGAATTGAAATTTTTGCGCTGAGGCGACGTTTGCTGCATCAAGAAAGAAAGCAAGCTGAAAAAAAGTAACTGCTGCATCTACTGTACAGTGAAACATTGCATCTCTTGTTTTTTCATTGCATGATCATCTAAATTCACCTTGTACGTCGTGAATTCGATAACATGTAGTTTTATGCATAAAGAAAGTAATAAAAATCAGACTCCATGAGAGCACTGAGAAGCTGTTAATATATTGTTTAAATTTCAACTGTGGCTGAGAGAAGTGCATTAATTATCAGGATTTGCCTTTTCGACATATTACAAACTGGTCTAATTTTCGTTTATCGACCTCCATCAAAGTACAGATATAGTTACAAAAATTTGTGACCTGGCCTATTTTACACCTATCTATAGCGTTAAGAGCATGACACGAAAAATAGAATTATATGCAATGATAAACATGATAACAAACACACGACGGTGTTTATTATGTTGTTCTGATTATTTTGGTACAGCGATATTATTTAATAAAATTTCCGGCCTCGAGGAAGGAATAGATTGTTACTGCAATCCTTCAGACCTCAATTATGAAGATGATGACCCTGTTCTGTCGAGCTGGAATTCGCCGCTCCCACCTCACTGCATGTATTTACAGGGAAGCTATCAATAGCGCGCACCAAAAATCGCGTAACCGAAAACCACGAAGTAAATTTTGTTTTGCGAAAACCAAGATATGCGCACCACGAACCGTAGATTTTGGTAAATGTAGTTCAGTCTGCTTTTCTGTGTTCTACTTTTTTATAGCGAATCATTGAAAATTGTTGAAATTTTTCGATGGATGAACGGAGACAATAAATTCAATGTACCTTACATGTAATGCTTTTGTGTACAGTCCTGGTGATTGATGGTTAAGCATAAATAATCTATCAGCAACACTGAAGATAAATTAGGTCATTTTCCCGGCCATTTTGACGGGAGAAAGTGTAAACCATAACCCAAAGAAAGGCGTGAAATTTGCAAGTAGTAAAAAAAGTAGCTATGATTGGTTTCAATAGGCATTATTACCTCGGCCAAGGAGGTTATGTTTTCTTAGAGTAGATTAGATAGCATAGGTGGCAGTAGACGAACCAACAGGCCCATTCTCAAAGAGACACCGAAACTAACGCCCCGGCCTTCTCAGAGCTATTGCCATTAAGTGAGTAGGATATGACCGACTGAGGGAAAGAGAAGAAGAAAAAAAAAAAGAAGAGGAGGGAGAAGAGTCTCAGCTAAGGAGACGATCACGAATACATGAAATTGTGATCAATAGCCGCTGATATGCGGAGTTAGAGATGTCAGACAGTGTAGGTAGAGTGGAAAAGAGAAGAAAACGGATTTAGGAAGCCCATGAGGCTTTAGCCGTTTTCATCGAGTTTGTACCTTTGTCTGTCTACTGTCTGTCTATCAACCAATATAACTAAAAAAAAGTTATGGGCGGATCATTACGAAATTTACGGGGATTGTTAGGTATGTTAGGAATCAGAGATGCTTAACTAAAATTATTATTAAAACTTCACGCTTGAGCTCCCACGGACAGGTAATACAGCCCAAATGAAGCATCTTGCAACACCGGGAAGCCCAAAACGCTGCTAAAGGAAATCCAGCAAAAAACCATTAACAACTGACTTAAACGCCTGCAGGCCAACATGAGCGAAAGCCGATGCCGGCAACAAATTCCAAACCTTAGCCGACCAGGGCACGATGCACCGATAGAACCGATTAGTTCGACATCTGACAGCGTCCAATGTGAAAGAGTGCGCTCCGCACGCAGCACGAGTCGCTCTCCCAAAACCGTGAGGGCAGGGAGAGGAGAATACAACCAATGCCTCTCATTATTGTACACCTTATAAAACATACATAGCTCTGCTACTCTCCTCCTGTGGGACAGGTTCACTAGATCATTATCAGCGCACAGCCAGCTGGCTGAACTAACAAGTCGATCCAACAGACGCAAGTGAGTGTAAGCAGCTGAAGCCCAGACCGGTGAGATATACTCCAACACAGACAGCAAAAACGCATAAAAACATCTAAGGGCAACCTGACTATCACCAAACACGGAATTCACCTTACGCAGGAGCCCAATCTTAGTGGAAGCACGTGACACCAACCTCCTAACATGCGGCTCAAAAGTAAGCTTCTCATCAAAGACAACACCAAGAATCTCCTTGGACCTAGACTCCTGAAGTAAAGGGTCATCAATCTCCAGTTGGGGATGCTGCGATACAAGTGTCTGAGACCGACTGATAGTCATCGACTTGGTCTTATTAGCATTCAGCTTCATACTCCAGGCCGAGCACCAGGCGCTAATGCGTGACCAATCCCTATTCAGAGACTGAGCGACAGTATCACGCAGGCGAGGAGCAGGTATCACTGCCATCAAAGTGGAATCCTCGGCATAGCTGATCAACGTATTCTCGAGTGAAGAGAACATGTCACTAGCATAGAGAACAAACAACAGCGGGCCAAGCACACTGCCCTGAGGGATGCCAGACACCACCCCGACTGAGGCGCTCAAAACGCCGTCAACAGACACACTCTGCGTTCGCTCAGAAACAAAATCACAAATGATTGACAAAACCCTACCACCCACACCAAAAGACTCCAGCTTGTATAACAGACCCCTGTGGTTAACCCAGTCAAACGCAGAGCTAAAGTCCAACTGGACAAGGCGTGCTACCGACCCGCAATCCAGCGCAGATTGTAAAAAGTGTGACACCGACAGGAGAGGGTCACAGAAGCCCAAGCCAATTCTGTACGCAAACTGACCAGCAGGCAGTAACCCCGTAACCTCAGCAAAACGACCAAGCTTACCAGCAATCAACTTCGCGAACACCTTCGACAAAATGGGCGTCAGGGTGATGGGTCGATAGTTGGCCACATAGGGCGAAACCGGACCCTTGGGAATAGGAGTAATATTCCCAGTTCGCTAACAACGAGGAAAACTTCCTAACCGCAACAGGCGCCGGAAGATCACTGCAAGCTCTGGGGCAAGAACATCAGCCAGCTGCTTATAAAACAAAGGAAACATGCTCACCGGATCCACATTTCCATAAGGATCAAGGCCTTCAAGCAGCACCCTGATTGCACCAGATCTGAACGCCAAAGAGGTCAAGCGAGTTTCAGGGTGGCATCCATGAGGCAATGCGATAACATATCTGCTCTGCTTCCCGTCGAAGTGAGCCGACAAAAGCTCCGCCCTTGCCAAGGGCTCAGTAATGATGCCCCCACCTGGACTAACAAGGGGCGGCAACGAAGGTTTAGCACCGAACACTGAACCCTTTAGCTCACTCCACCATCGATGTGGATGGTCAATACTCAGCAGAGAATCTCTGACACGCTGCCTCAGACGACGCCGTGCCACCTCATACACACGCCCAGCCTCGGCCCTGCGATCAACATAGGTCTGTCACAACGTGCGGTCCCGCGAACGTCGCCATGCCCGATAAGCCGCTTGTTTAGCTTCGAAAGCTAACCGACACTGGTAGTCAAACCACGGCTTATCTCGAGACCTCACAATAGTAGTCCTCTTAGGGAAAAACCTCTCCAAAATGAACGCAGTCAAGTCGTTAAGCTCAGCGACAGGATCTTCATTGTGAATAATCTGACGCCAAGGTAATAGCCATCCATGTTAGCCCTGCTCTTAACGAATACCACTCTCCTCGTGTCTACCACAGGAACAACCTGATTTAGGTCCAAGGACACAACAAGATGTGAGTGGCCTGAAGAGCCAATAGGGGAGCCAACTGTCACCGTCATCAAGTCCTGGACATCAGTCATAACTATGTCGAGACAGTTACCAGCAATATGCGTGGACCCACGAACAAGCTGCACACAACTAGACAATGTGCAAAAGTCCAGCGCAGTCACACCATGACAATCAGTCGGTGATGCAGATCCCAACCAGTCCCTGTGGTGTGCATTAACATCACCCACAAAAACAAACGCTGCCTTGAGATTCGTTCTCTGAATCGAGGCCATCGCCTTCAATAAACAGTCATAAAGAGAATCATCAGTTTCAAGGCTCCGATATAAGGAGAATAAATAATAATTATTCTGTCGGCCACACACCCTTACGACGATGATCTCATGTTAGGCGCATTCGTACACTGAGTGCCGGTAAGCACAGAATCCGCTCCGGATATAGACGGCCATTCCACGGAATCCAGGCCCCGAACCCCACAGCCTTCGAAAAGGGGAATGGAAACCGACCAAGGCAAGCTCAGCGTCGTGTCTCCTGCCAGACACCAATGTCTCGGAGCAGCACACGACATCCACACCACGGGACACAAAGTCGAGCTCGGCAAGGTTCGCATGCAGTCCTCTAATATTAACTATAGAGGAGACGACACCCCTGAGCCCGACAAGGTCCCGGGTTGCTTTCAACATCCCCAGAAAGTGAGAGAAAGAGAAAAAATAAAAAAACATAAGTATACAGTAATGTACAGATAAATACAGAAATATACAAAGAAAAAAGCAAAGAATCTCATGAACTAAGAAGGTAGTATACAGCAAAATAAAGCAAAAACAAATCGACAGTAACGATAGCTACGAAAGCGGCTAGCTATCTACGCGCCCCAGACCCTGCCATCACCAGTACAGGCTTTTGCCGAAAAGAAGAAGATGAGAAAGGAAAGGAAAAAAGCATCAGGTGGTACTACCTGAAGATCCGTTCCGTTGGAGAAGATCCGTTCATCCATTTGATTGTTTGTCTACATCATTTTTTTATAAAATGCTACGACTCTAAAACTGAGGAACGGAGTTTTATAAAGTTTCACGAGCTCTTAGTTAGGTTTATCACAGAGCATTAATGAAAGAATTTTTGTGACAATCTATTTGTTTGTTTGGTAGTTTGTTTCTGTGTGTGATTTTATGTTTGTTAGCAAGATAGTAGAAAAGTTTTGAACGGATATTTATGAAGTTTAGAGGAATTGCTAAAAATGATAAAAGTCCCAAATGATCGAATTATAGTGTGTGTTGTCTAATGCTTGTTAAAATATTTATCAGAACATAACTCATGAATTTATGGACGGATCTTGGACAAAATACATGACCTACTAGTGCTGTCAAATGGCACAAATGACCAGGGTTTGTGGAGATAAAGAGGATATCATTGTGTCAGAACCAATTTGAGGTATGTGATCTCAGAGTGCACTAGTGATTATTATCTTCCGATAGGTTTGTGAATAGCCTACAAATTGGCTTCGTTGGTTGAGTGTTGAGCTGCCTTCTAAAATGTCTTTCATAAACTGAGGCTTCTAAAGAATTTTCTTCGTATAAGTTGCACTAGACACCGAGTGTTTGTCATTGAATGCGCTTGGCTCTCACGAAACTGAGACCGGTAAATCTCTTAGGAGAAATAAGATGGGTCATAGGACATGTCAGTAATGTAAGGTCAGCCCTCTCTAAGCGATAAGGAATCGCGCACCCAGAGGACAACATAGGTCCTCAATCTGCAGGAATCTAAGGACGTCTAAATTCCCCGACAACTTTGCTACTTTCCATTCGCTTCCTCGTTCTAATTATGCCATTTTTAGTATTTCCTTTCTGTCGTGGATGTTCCTTAATCTAATGTGGAAACCTCTGGCGTTTATTAATCCTTTCTATTGCCTTTCTTCCTGGAACGTCATTTCGGTGGCCTGATGATTGAGGTGTGGCAAAAACAATTAAGGGTAAAACAAAGGATTTAATACAACTTCTGCCTCTTCATGCTTACCTTCAAAGCTTGTATATGATGGGTTTTTGATTCGTAGAGTGGGCGTTTCGAATAATGAAGCGCATTTTTACGAACTTCAGTGTATTCAATGTTAATAACACATTAACAACCACTCCGGACCGCGGCACGACGAGCAAGAAGATCTTCGCCACACTTCGCGCGCCTAGTCGTTTCCAGAATTTTCGATGTTGCCGTCAGGCAGGCATGAGAATTGGCCTTTTGAAATAGTTAATTAAAATTACATTACTTCAAATAAGCTCTCAGATTCTAACCTTTTTGCGACATAACTTCCCGGCGGGCGGGTTGTTCATCTTCTGTCCAAGTCGGAAGGTGAAAATCAGAGTCAGATCTAACAGTAGAGTAGTTGAATCAAACAACAGCATTTAACTTAAAGATATACATTACCTTTAACTTAACTTTCAGGTCACCATAGGGTGAATTCAAGTCAGGGCCCCCATTGGGGCGATACTTGGGGAAACAGATCCAGTTAAGGAAATTGTTCCAATT
>LQNS02276867.1:1428202-1438421 GCA_001587735.2 Parhyale hawaiensis
GAAGCAGGTTTCTACACTAGTCGAATGGAGGAATTCACATACCATCATCCTAAACACGCCTGCGTGTCTATGAATTCTTCCTAATATTGTAACTGTGGAGACAGTTTACTCAGCAAGTGTCATATTAAAAGTTTTGGAAATCTCTTCATATTTGAAGTGACACAGCGCTCGGACATTCCTACATTTTATCTTTCAGTTTGACCGGACATAGCAAAGCATTTGGACACTGATGCAGAGAATAGCTACGCTCATTTGACTAGATGTGAATCCACCTTCATTTTTAAATTTAATCCAATAAAAAGTCTCTAAACAGGAAGTAGGTCTTTTTATGGGTGCAGAAAACAATACCCACTCTATACGCATATCAGAATTGCGATTCAAACGAAAACAGCTTGCATGCAACAAAAAAAAAAGTTATACTGAAATACCCGGCTTAATGTCCGTGGAGTTTTTGGCGACAATTGTCGTCCTTTTACGGCGCACTTTTTTTCAAGTCATCGATCGCCAGCGCGCTTGCTATCACATCATATAATGCATAGATCACACTACGCGTTGCAACCCACTCGCTGTGTCATATCAATATCAGGCTTAAAGCTATTGAATGAAATTTCTATAAATTTTTACTATTAAAACAGGCACCTGTATGAAGAAACAAACCGTTTGCGAGTGATGCACGAAATGTGTTTTCCCGCTTGAAACGCAATTCATAAATATAAGTCAACAATGGATGACAGTCATTGAATGTTAGAACATCAAAATGACCTGGAAAAGAACAAAACTAATTTTGCACTTTAGTGATATTTTACTGCAATGAGTGAGTCTTTCTTGTATTCCTTGTTCATAAATATATTCCTTGTGGCACAATGAAGAGCTTGTTTTCTGCATCAAATCGATATTTGAACTGGAACAGATCTTGTCTACCTATCATCAGTCAGCTACCAGACCTATTTTGGTTGTAGCGAGGCACCAGGTGTCAGTTATCACGTGGTTTATGTCCAATGCAATAAAAATTCGGAGAGTAAATTTCGACGCTGCCTGTCTGTGATCAGCTCCCCTCTGGGAGAAGGCTCACTGTTTAGCATCGTAGGACTGCAATTCAGATTCAAATAGTTCCCGAGTACATTTCATTCTATATTCCAGAGCTTTAGGGTTTCAGAACTCTATTGTGGAAGTTAATCTGCTTGGAAAGAGACGATGGGGTTGTAAATCTGTTCGGCTCAAATGGTCTCGAAACAAATTTCTTCCAAATCCGAACTAAAGTAGAAATTCAGATTTTTGGGAACATACAACTTCGCCGCACAGCACAAACCTCACCCTATAACACTCCGATAGAGACTAGGGAGCCTCGAATGGAAAATAATATTTCCCTTGGGGCCTATATCCTTGTTTTCACTTCGGTACAGTGAACTGTAATAACGTTAAAAGCAATGTGGTAAACTGAATGAGCTTTGAGATATTCTAAATCCAGTTGGGCAGCTCCTTGGGCGGCAATTCCAGTGTTTTTCTCAGTTTACTCTTCCCATTAGGATCGAAATTGCAGGGTACTCCTTCCATCAGAATTGGAATTGCAGGGTATCTTTCCAATGCATGAAACGACGAAAAGGCCCATATCAGCTACCCACAAATTAACATGCGTATCACCATATAACATTTGAAACCAAACTTTCAGGGTGATTAATGAAAAAGTGCAGAAAAACTTACAATAGATTAGATATTGTAATCTTGGTAATAATATACATTTGTCATTACTGTATTCTATGGCAATGCGAGCTCAGCACCAGCACTCAAGCTAATGGCAGTTTGCAGCCTTTGTCGCCTTTTCTTTCTGCTACTATGCGTGTCTTCTCCAACTGCACGGGCAAGACTTCAGTACTTGACCATCAGCAAAAACCTGTCGCAGGCCGCTGCAACATTCACAAAAGAGACGGGAAAAAACAACCCGCGCCACAATACTTCTGTGCTTGCACTCCAAAGTATGCTTGTGAGGGGGATGGGGGGATCTGGAACCAGTCCAGCCCTGGCCAAGTGCTGCAGAAATTTTGAATTGCAAGCACAAAGACTCGCAGGCAAAAAGATTTTATGACGTCACAGAGATGGCCCCCGCCGGGAGGCGGAGGAGCTGCGCCGGGAGAGGAGCTGCAAAGGAGCTGATTCCCAGTTGGCGGACGTTATGAGCATTGGTTTTCGTAGCTACTCCCACAATACATGAAAGCAAGCAAGCCAAGAAAAAAGTACGATTTATACTGAATTTTGATAATAAACGGCAGTTTTGTTCATTACTTGCTTCGTTCTCCGTCCCTATGCGAAGGATGAGATAGGGGAAAATTTATCTATTGCGAGGCAAAACGGCCGCTGCCTCAGTAAATTGTGACTGAATAGTACTTGTGCTTGTTAGCTAAGACATCAGGTTGTACATGTACTGTGAATATTTTAGTGACTTCATGCTACACAAACAAAGGAAGAACACAAAATTTTCCTGAAACCAAAGCGTTAAGAAGAGAAAAAGAAACAGGATCTCATCGGAATAATTACATTCAGCCGTCATTTTATGAGGGCCCTGACCCCTAGTTTCAGCAATTATATTTCAGACAGACTATATAATTGCTATCAACGTTTCATGCTGTTTAAGACTACTATAAAGTTTATAACGTCAAGTGTCCACTATACAATAATATACAGTTTTTGCTTGCTTGCTTGCTATCACGCTTGCTCCTTTGGTTGGTCCTTCCCTCCCTCACACTTTTCAGGATTTAGATAGGAGAAAATTCATCTACTGAAAAACACGATACGATACCATGGCAAGGAATTTCTGCTCCTGGAATTACGATGACAAATGTAGCTTCTGTAATCTGGAATACGAGCTTGAAAGTGGAAACACTGTATTTTCTGAAGCCCAAACGTAGCTCTGTGCCATTTCATAAAACATTTGTTTAGAGCGTGGTAGATGCAAGGCAGCATCTTTGACAGAGTTTATGATCCTGTCGTGCATGTGCTATGTAGCTTTTTTTTTAAACTGAATTTCTTCGTAGTAGTTAGTGAGACTCAATCTTGGTTCGAGTTTTCGATTGTATTGTGCAAAATCCATTTTGGTAACGTTTTCCTTGGCGAAATTCCTCGTAGCAGTTGGAAATTAATTCTAAGCCGAGGCCGAAATATTTTCACTTCACAATGCAACCAAATTTCGATCCTCAAGGTTCAACTATCTGCTGGTATCCGGGATACAGTGAGCACTGAAAAGTTCTGGTGAATTCTTTGAATTACCTCCGCCAAGGAGGTGAGGTTTTCGTCATGTTTGTCTGTCTGTCACCAAGATAATTCAAAAAGTTATGAACCGATTTGGATGAAATTTACAGGGATTGTTAGGTATGTTAGGAGGAACAGATGATTAACTTTTGGTGAAGATATATCTTTCAGTTTGTTTCTTTGTCTTTCTCATTTTTCTCAATACCATAACTCAACAATTTGTGAATGGATTTTGATGAAATTAAAATGAGCTGTTAGGTATATAACAAAGAGTAAATGATCGGATTTTGGTAATGATCCGTTTGTTCGTTCGTTTATTGCTGTTTTTAATTTTATGTTTGTTAGCACAGTAACTCAAAGTTAATGAACATATCTTTATGAAATTCATAGTTGTTAGTAATGTTAAAAGACATAAATGATTAAATTTTGCTGCAGATCGGTATGTTCCTTTGCGTGTTTGACTCATGTTTGTCATAACGTTTGTTAGCAGTATAACTCAAAAAGTTATGAACGGATCTTCGAAAAAATTGCACAAGCGGTTATTACTATCAAAAGGCACAATTATTGATTAAATTTTGGAGTCTATATAAAGAAAATTATGGTTTCAGAGCCAATTTGAATTTTTTGTTACCGTTGCCTCGCTTGGTCGAGGTATGCGCTCTCAGAGTGCTCTAGCTGAACTATATTTTCCTGTTGTTGCTCAAGTTTCGTGCATTTCAAAACTAATATTCGCGCCATTAATAGCAGCAGAGAACTTTACTCTCGTAAGCTCATGCATGACGGCACAACTTTCTTATTTAATGGAAGGTAAAGCCTACAGGTATGAGGCCTATTTTACAGATAACTCTGAACCACAAGCAGGAACAAGTAAACGCCTAATTACAATATTAGTGCAGCCTGTTTTTTGACGACAGGGTATTCCCGTGTAGTAAATAATAACGTGTAATAATAACGCAGTTTGCTAGTTTCTGTATTAAAACGAAGTGACATTATTTAGACTTTGACTAAAAATCTCATCTACTAGCATCAATGCTAGAACGCTGGCAAAATTAGGTCACAATATTAGCACCCGACAACCTGTCACCTCTCAGGTATCCACATTAGAGGCATGTATGTCTTCAGTAAACTGGCGTTCCAGAAGATTTTCCAAGAGATGGTTACAATACATTTAGAAGTCTGAGGCAGGCTTGCCGCTAAACGTAGCCGATTGTAGACTCGTAATTGCACTGTTTTGCATAGGTTTAAAAGGCATTTGAAGTTACCACAGTGTGCACGTTAGAAGCCACAGTCCTTCTATAGCGACATGCATGCGAAAGAATTCGTTTGCCTGCTAGAACCAAGTCTGTCGGAACGCCACTGTGCGGATGACACACGCGCCACAAGTGTGTGTATATCTGAGAGTAGAGTGGTAGCGATAACAGTGGGGCTGAATAGCAAATTTTATGTACATTTTGTGATATAGGCACCAATTTGGCACAAGTGTACACTAATACATAACGAACATTTTCAGATATTGAGCCACTTGAAATACTATCCTTTTCTCCGCCATATTGGATTTCAAAAAGGTCGGCACTTGTAACCTAAGTTTGCTATAATTACAATCTTCGGACAAAATGAAGCTGTTGACTTGATTCTGGTGTCGAATTGTATGTTTTTGGGAGGTAAGAATTTCAATAGTACTAATTGTCACTAGTGCTGTCAAGTAGTGGCTGCAAAATTGACTTGTACAATCGCTGTCAATTAGGGGGACCATACCCCCAAAACCAATTTTTTTTTATTTATTGATCAATTCAAATGAAACTTGTACAAATATATCAAATTAAAAGATGAATTGTCTTTACACCTGAGCTTTTTTCATTTTGTGCATAGAAAACGAGCTATTCAAAGAAAACGGGGAGAAGGGGCTGGGGAAAACTACAATTTTTTAGCTACAGAGATAATTTTCGTCTCAA
The DNA here is from genome assembly GCA_001587735.2 of Parhyale hawaiensis. Lineage (NCBI taxonomy): Eukaryota > Metazoa > Arthropoda > Malacostraca > Amphipoda > Hyalidae > Parhyale > Parhyale hawaiensis. The sequence continues at coordinate 1,433,398 of LQNS02276867.1, forward strand.
AAGAAGTAGAATGTGATTCTCTATTAAATAGGCGCTTGGGTTTTATGATCGCAGAAATAATTTTGAGAAAGAAAATTAAATAAAACGAATTTTCATCAAAAAAGCAATGTCGCTCGTCTTCTAATTCAAATTCCGCTTTTTTTTATACCAAAATCACATCTGCAGCTCAAAAATTGTAGGATTAGATTGGTTTTGAAGTCGAAAAAAGAGCTTTCGGGAGAGCCCGCGCTTGCATTTTCTTTAAATAGCTCGTTTTCATTTTCTACTCGGAAAATGGGAAAAGTACATGCATATAACCCACATTTATTTTCGATTTTACATATCTATAGCAAGTTTCATTCAAATCGGCACAAAAAATTGTTTTTCTTTACTTTTTTGTCTGCTCCCAAAAATTTTCTCATTTTTCGACTTCAAAAAAGTTTACTTAAATTTATGCCGAGTTGAATGAAACTTGATACAAATATGTCAAATCGAAAAAAATGAGGGTTAGACTCCTGTACTTTTTCTCATTTCCTCATGGAAAACGAGTCATTAAAAGAAAACTGTTTACCCATTTCCTTTGAACAACTAGATAGAATTTCAAGTGGCTCAATATCTGAAAATGTTTCACAATATAATAGGACTAAAAAATAAAATCTCATAATGGACAGTTCGACCTCTCAAGTTCAGGTCATCTTCAGCAATAAAATATCTGGAAGACACAGAAACGTGTGCTGTAACCAAATATGTAAGGGAAGTGTAAAGATGATGAACATAGGAAAAATTAAAAACTAAGTGTTGACAATTGGAAGGGGAAAGTACTGGTTTGGTCATTGAGTCTTGGTTTCGATCTAAAAATAAGAAAAGATTCTAATATCCTCGCACTTAGGAAACAACGCCCTTAGGCTAAAATGCCAAAACTATCACTCCTAACTAAAACGTCACACTTCTCACAATGGTCGCACACAGCCGAATGGGGAGGGTGACAGTTGGGTTCCGGTACGGCAACTGCGACCGGTACGTTCTGCAATCCTGCTTTGCAAAGCACATACAGAACACCTGAGGTACTTGGCACCACATTGTAAGCAGCTAAGTTTGTATACTAACACAGAACCGCATGCCCACCGGAATCGATCTTTGCACCGTAACTTGACGAAGTGAATGAGCTTTTTAGCATGATACGGAAACTGATATTAGTAAAATACTTTTCTAACAGTATCTTCAATACAGAAGCAAGTTTTACCGATTGCGTCCCAAGATAGGGCAAAACAAGATGTCTATTCGTTACTGTGGCGAACTTTGAGTAGGTGCATGTTCAGGAAAATTAAATATACTGTCAAGAAAACTACATATACAGCAGTTTGTAGAATAACCATTGCAACGTGAAAACTTAGCATAATACGAAATTGTGCATTAAGAGTTATGATATCAGAACTAAATTTCGTATACCGCGCAATTAAGGTTCTTACTGCATTAATCTTGACGAAATGAATGGAACTGAAGGAACTCAAACTTAATCCGTAAAATGTTGCCTTTCTATACTCTGAACTAGTGACGTTATTGTCAGCACGCCCAACTAAACAATCTGAAAATTGTTAGAGGTTATTGCAGCTAAGAAAGGAATTCTTTAATATGACCTGGGTTTCGACAAAGAAGAAAAGCTTCATCAACATAGCGTCAGTACAAACAGGCTTAAAATTGTCTGGACAATACATCTGCCTCATCTTCATACTTGACTTACATATTCCATTACAGCAGATGGTTCTGTTTTCTCCAGATATTTTATTGCTGAAGATGACCTGAATTTGAGAGGTATATAAACGTCCATTATGAGATTTTATTTATTTGTTCTTGCATTTATTTGCCTTAACAGTTGCCATATAAATTGTTAAGTCACCAAAAAACAATAATAACAGTAACAGTGATGAACTTTACTATGCCTTTATTGAAAACAATATCATGGTAATATTTAAGGAACCAGTCAACTTTCAGAGACAGCTCACTGTGGACTGTGTAGTAATTCCGCATATTGCATGGAGCAGAAGCAAGACTTGAATACTGAATATCTTCGCCTACCAACGATGAAAAATTAAGCCCCCTCTCTAGTGCACTTAATGTATGACTGTTGACTGATTCGTGGGAGTTATTTTCCAACGAAGAATGGAAATCTTCTAGATCTTCTCTTCGTAATTAACGAATAATTTCTTATGATTGTCTACATCCGCGGTACAACATTATCACAATATAGACTTCCTGAAATAACTCAGTTTGTTGAATGTGGTTCATATAGACCGTAAAACAATACGAAAAGAAACACTATCACCAGTCCTCTTGACTTGAGCGTCCAAGGCAAAAGGATAAGGAGGAGCGGCTTGAATGCGGAGCTGCAGACAATTGGGACCCACTTCTAAATACTTCAGTGGGAAGTGAGCGTGTCAATGACATACTCGAAAACTTTCTGCGGGAAAAATGCACGGCTCATCCCGGTGAAAAAAAAAAGCAAAAACATAAAAAGTAACAGAAGTCGACGCAACAAATTTTCAAATGACTTGTTAGGAAACAAACAAAACTGATCAAAGGCCAGCAGTCTACGAGGCTGCTACAACTGCAAGCTGGAGGCAAAAAGGAGACTAGATGAGACATGACGTTAGCTTATACTATCATAATGAAGAAAAACAAGCAAAAGAAAAGCAAGAAATCGAAGCAACAAGAAGCAATGGCATGTATTTTTTTACTTATGCCTCTCATTACTCTTCGGGTAAATCGAAAAACGGGTCATTTGTGAGCGATAAAGGGTCTATTGTTGACTTAGTCGTCAATATCAAAACGTCTTTAGTGACAAAATCCGAAGTCCTTTAATCCTACAAGCTAATTCAACTAGAAACTACTCAACGGACTTTGAGTTTACAAAACTCAGTATTGCACTAGTCATCGATAAATTTAGCAGCGACAGTGCAGCGGAACCAAATGATGTGCCTGCAAAAAATCCTTAAGAAGTGTAAGCCGACCATTTCTTACCCTATAAATGCTTCAATTTTTATGTAACTGTAATACTTGAAAATCAGCCTAGCAATACACTCCAGAGAAATACCCACATTAACGTTGGTTTCTGTCGCCTTTCACTGACATGAGCAAAACGACACCAAAACAGTGATTTTTGGAGTTTTAAACGCACTTGCATTGCTAAATATGAAGGATAGTAATCCATATGCAATTTCTATATTTTTATACTTTACGCATGTCGCGTGAAAGTCGAGTGTTGCTTGTATAACGCGTAATCCCTGTCAGAAACTTATAGGCTTCTATCCGATGTTATCGGACACTATTCACCATTGACTCAGAGACAGTCCATAAATGCCTATAAATTTGTGAATGGGATGTAGTCCATTTAGTAAAGCATGCAGGGAAGCAGCGTTAATGTATTTCTTTCAGAAATTTCCTGCATATAACACATTTCAATGCGTAATTTAAGTGAAATTCAGAGCACAAACCTAGCGTTGTATTTAACTGTATTTTTTCTCATACTTAATTAACTCAGCGCATGTAGCTGTTATACCATGTCTGCAGCATTACCCAGCTACAAAGTATTGTGAGAGAGGCAATAAAGAGACCGTTATAGATCCTCTTTTGTGTAGGCAAGTAGAGGTACTGGCGAGCATGTTTGAAAGTGTTGCGCCATATTTGGCCCATGTCAATAAGTGGTAAAAGCTAAAGGGTTAGATAGTTGACCGTGCACGGTGTGGTGAAAGTGTTGAAGTTCAGAAACGTATTTCTACCCATTGACCAGTATTTCTAGGCTGCGTTGTTCTGACTATTCTGCGTGTGGGAGGAAAAAAAATCTATTAAAGCTACTCGCGTGTTTGAATGTCTGTTGCATCCTTGCAACGGTAACGTGACTCAATTACCTCCTACCATCTGCAATTTATAGGCGGATATCTGACAGATCAGATCAGATTAAAAGTGTGGAGCATTGCCTGATCATTGGCGCTCCTATGTAAAATTGATTGATGCTTCACTTTGTCACTGCCATTAGGTTCTGTGTATACATAGCTAGTAGCTATACATTTAACAGTTGATGAAAAATTTTAATAATAAATTAATAATAGAAATAATTATATATCTTTAGGTTCTCAATACATTGATCCTTAGCTATGGTTAAAACAACCATATTAAAGTCCCACGTGTCTCCATCAGGATACTGCTATAATAGCAGATTCTTTATTGTCCATATCTAAAAAAATCTATAGTGTACCTACATAGGTACCGTACCTTTGTCTCTTTTTCAAAACAATCTAGTTTATTTATCCTGAAGTTTACCTTCAGTGTATGTTCCCCACCACTAAATTACTATCTGAATAGGATTTTCAATGTATCCACCCAGTATAATACCCACTCCTTACTCTTCAGAATTTGTCTTCTCTTATTCCATAGCTCCATAATATAATTTTTACTCTGTTCTGCAGTCATATTCCCTACAAACAGCGAAATCTCCTTCAATAACCTACCCTCCACCCCATGTGCTCTTCTCACCTCAGTCAATTCTGTACAGTATAGAATAATTGTTTCAGGGTTTCCTCCTGATCTCCATCTCACATCTGACATTTTACATCACCCTCCTCAAACCCTCTTCTCCAGCCCAGCTTAAGTGAGTTGCTTCTAGCTCTGAACAACAAACATGATGCAAAATTGTTATCATAAAACTGCTCTTCTTTAATAGTGTTCTTAAATCTACAATACAATGCCAGTGTACTTTTTTGTTACAGTTCCTCAAGCTAAATCCTTGTGTCATATTCATTACATCTCTCACTGAGTTTAGTTTTACTAGCCTTGGATAATTATTCTTCAATTGACGTGAATCCTAACTTATCTATATAGTCTTATGGTTATCATTAGCCTATCTTTCTCTTTCAATTACATATCTTCAGATACCCTTTTCGTTAATCCAGTCTCATCATTCCATAAATATCTTGCATATTTTTGTTTTATTTTCATGTCCCTGATCATTGAGGCGCCAATGTCCCCCCCCCCCCCCCCCCCCCCCCCCC
>LQNS02276867.1:1444282-1461804 GCA_001587735.2 Parhyale hawaiensis
CCGACCAGGGCACGAAGCACCGACAGAACTGATTAGTTCGACATCTGACAGCCTCCAAAGTGAAAGAGTGCGCTCCGCACGCAGCACGAGTCTCTCTCTCAAAAACCTTGAGGGCAGGGAGAGAAGAATACAAAATGAGGCAGACCAACAAGCAAACAATCAAACAAACGAATGGACATATTTTCACCAAAAATTAACCATCTGCTCCTTCTAACATACCTAACAATCCCTGTGAATTTCGTCCAATTCGGTTCAGAACTTTTTGAGTTATCTTAGTGACAGCCAGACAAACAAACAAACAAATACGACGAAAACATAACCTTCTTGGCGGAGGTAATGACTGTTCCAGGCGGCGCAAAGAGTGCGTCTAATGGAGAGAAGCACGCAAATATGAGAACTGGAAATAGGTATTACAAAAGGAATTTTAGAAAGTTTAAATTTTTTGGTGCCCTATATTCTATTACCGTCTACCGCCATTGACCTCTATACATACACGAAATTGCATTTCTTCCCGATTAACACATTTCCTGTATCACCACGAACAGTTTACTTTTTGTTTGAAATCGCTATATTGACTGAAAAACATTTTATCAAATTTTTATCAAATTGATATCGGGTGCACTAGGGATTTTGAGTGGAAAATCAAGATTAGTGTAAGCTACGGCCAATGAATATTCCTCTCAAGTAACAAAATAGATTCTAAAGCCCTCTCTAGTAAAACTTTCGACTAGGCTGCTGAGAGCTGAACGTTTCGCGTTAGATCGAGGATAGCACTTAGAGATTTTTGGTTGACGCATACTTAACGATCCAAGAACAAATACGTTTTTGTATATATATTTCTCACAGGATAAGCGCTGTTTGAATTGTTTTGCTTGATTTAAATAACTTTTCTTATTACTATTCTGTAGGAAAAGGGCAAAATGATACTCAATTTTTCTCTAGGTTTCTTTACCACTTCTGACTACTTACTGCATCCAGACGTGAATCTGTTTTCTGTGATATTTTTACTACCTAAGAAAGAAGGACTTCACTTGCAGTGGAGAGTTGGTGGGGTTCGTCTTCTGCTACGTTATTCCGAAATCAAGCAGACTGATACAATATGCATTGCACGATAGAATCATAACTGCAAAGTGGAAGAAAGATACGTCCATGCTATCGTTTACCACCGTTTCACGGACAATGGACAATATTATTATCGTAATAGATCATCATTAAAGAAAAAATACACGACGTATAAAAAAAGTTACAGAACTTCGTGTTATCACTGTCTTGGATGCAGCTTCTGCCAACTTTAGTCGCCTAATTCAAAAATATTTTCTTCAGAATGAAATTTTTGAGGAGGCAAAATTCAACTGCTTATACATAGTCGTCGGATACATGAAAATGATATTCAACGCAACTTTTCCCTTTCTAATTTCTGCCTATGGAATTCCGCTTCGCCAAAAAAAAAAAATAGTGCTGACCAAAGTGCTATGTATAATACAAGCCATGACGCGCTAATACTGTAGCTCTCGTATGTTGGAAAGCTGTCATTTTGCACACAACAGATATTAAATCTTTTCCGGATATTTCTCTTACATGAAAAATAGAGATCAGTTACCAAAATGCTAGAATGTTACTTTCATTAAAATAAAGATATTATTACGAACTCTGTAGCAAAAAATTCAAGTTACGCCAGCTTTGACATAGTTTATAACAGTATTAAATTTTGTACTATGTTCAGGTTAGTTTTACAATATAAGCTCAGATGTAACGAGTAACGAAGTAACGGTCGTTACAGTAACGAGTAACGGTAACGCCCCGTGCAATTTTGTGGCAGTAACGAGTAACGGTAACGCCCCGGTAAGTTTATTGAAGTAACGGTAACGACCTCCGATATCATGTAACGGTGCCCATCACTGCCTGCTTGTTTTTCTTATTTTTTTATCGAAAACCCACTTCTCCTGCATGCTTGACTTTCGAATTAAATATCGACATTTGAGAGCGAGACCAACTCCACTTGGGTGAATCGTTGCTAGCTTCCTACCTCTACTGCTAAAAATTAGAACAAAATAGTGTTATTCTTTGCATTAGCATCATAGAATCCTTTGCCTTATTCTCGTGCATTACAGGCAACTGTTACACATCATACGTTGTTTAAAAATTTGAAGTATGTGTGTCTTCTCCAAGCATGAAAAAATGGACTGATTGATAAACAGATAAATTTATAGCATTTATCATAGGTCTGAGTGACGGATTAGAGTACCGGACTTGGTGGCGCACTTTGCAGCGTGTCGGATTTGAGTTTGTGAGTTCGCATACACCGAGTAAAATATCTTGCAACCAGCACGCGTTAGCGTGCATCGGCTGAAAATAACCGTTCTAACGTGCCCGTGTTGCAAGAAATATGGAGTTTGCGTGCAGTTGTAGCACGCCGAGACAAGTGATCTTCGTTTGTACACGGGACGGCGTACTGGCTTTGGGACAATAATTCTGCCACTGCCTTGGGTAGGTTTTATGGTTGCTGCTTTACTGCAAAAAGACCGTTGCCTGCGAGAGTGCAAAATGCGAAACGCTCCAGGTTTTGTAAACAAGTTCCCGCTATGACCTAACCATGTCTGAAGGCCTCTCTGTCTACGCTAACCTTCACGTTTTCCTCCAGGAGATCGTCCGAATGCGTGGCGGGGTCGTCTAAACAGAAGGAACGTCCACGACTCAGTTTTGCTTCACCGCTGATTTGAAGAATTTATAGGAAAGTTTAGCATTGACGTTCGCTTAAGCCCATTGACTTGACAGCTAACGACTTTGCACAACTTCTGGTCTGGACACTCAGTTGTGCTCACAGCGACTCAACAAACCTTAGGATAATTTACAAAAAAAACGCGTTGAAAAGGCTAGCGTGTTTACTGGGCTTAACTCAGGGTTGTGACGCTTGCAGAGCCCTTCCGTAGCAATACAATAGGAGAACAGAAGCAATGCAGCGGAGCAGCACAGCCTCATGAAAAGTTCGAGTATTTGAGGATAGAGCTCAGGATACTTTTTCGCAAACCGAAAGTCACTGAAGGTTAAGAGAGATATCGACTTGTTTGAGATTTTCCGTTTGGTACGTTTGCAGCAGTGTAAAAACTGCAACGACGGTTAAAATTCTGAGCAACTTTCTTTTTTTTTTTAATTTAACAACATACAAGCCACATTGTGCCCTAAAATAGATAGCTTTTGACTCCGACTCCTGATATAAGGTAGCTTTCGACTCCGACTCTTGAGATAAATCTCGTATAAATAAATCAATGAACAAAACGAAGATCACAAATGGTTTAAATGGAGTATATAGCTACGCACTGAAGGAAGCCAGGCGTGCTAGAAATGAACGTGAATGCGTGCCGAAAGCTTGTCCCAAAACCAGCACTTAAACGCGTGCACCCTTAAATCGGAAGCGTGCTATGGGTAGTGAGCGCTCGCACATCTCTGGATACGCGTACGTGCCAAGCAGTTTAAAACAAGATGCGATTTGTTGCCCAGGACATCTATACCTACTTATGTGGGGTGTCTGAAGTATGTAAGCAGACAATATATCACTTGAAATTCAGCCCGAAAAACACTAGTCCTCACTGACTTCAACACAACTACACATTTTTTCCGACGATTGCACGCGTAGGGAAGGGGTAAAACTCGCATTGCGCTTTAGCGTGCAAGTGCGACATATATCAGAAAGTCGAAGGGGTGCTGGTTCAACACGTTTTGCTGTGCGATAGGTTCCTTACACACCGAAGCGTGGTCATATACAGCACGGTGACAGCGTGTTCTAGAGCTTAGAGCACGTTGGCAAACGCCAAGATTTTTTGAGTGATATAGATATTGCTGTCTAGATCAAAAGAATCTTTAAAGAATTTCAAGTAGAATGAAAACGGAGGCGGCTAAACTAAACTTCCAAGATATTCAATTCCCAATGAAATTCAAGACACTAAAAAAACTTGAAAAATTGAATAAACTATCAGTAAATGTCTATAATTTCAATCACGCTGAAATTATGTCCTCTCCGAATAACAAAAATAGAAAATCTCTGATGTCATATCACTGTTGTTTATTCAAAATAGAAAACTCAACAATAGGTATTAATGAAGGATCTTAGCCCGTTCATTACTTCAAAGCTTGCTTCACAAAGCAACGATTTGTATGTCCTTACTGTTTACATGCATATTCTCGAAAAGATTTATGAGAACAGCACGAACTAGAATGTTCAGTACATACTCCAACGATAATGTAATAGTGAAAGAAAATATTAAATTTACACAGCATCAAAAAATGATTAAACATCCTTTTGCAATATACATCGATTTCAAATTAAATCAACAAGAAATCAAAACGTGTTCAAACAATCCCGAAGAAAGTTATACAATGAATATACAAAGCATTTAGCAATGAGTTTCTGTTGTTTTACGAAACACGATGTCTATAAATATTCAGAATTGATGATGTGTAATGGTCAACGTGCTTCCAAAAGATTCGCAGAATAAGATGAAAGTGAAGCTGAAGGAATTATGAAATTTTGCATGTAAATACAACTAGAACGCCTTGTGGCGTAAGACCATCACCCGCGGTGGGGAAAAATTCAACGAAGTAATTTTTGATGGCCAGCTAATACTGCTCTCTCATATGGATGCTGTGTCCAACTAGGTTAGCGCGCAACTCCCCTGATATTAGCTCTCGTGTAAAAGAGGGATAAGTGCATGGAAACAAGTGATATTGACATGCACGTGACTCCCTGAGATAGACGTTCATCGCAACATGCGAGCTCATGAATAGTGTTGTCTCGCGTCCTTCCTTGCATCATGATACACTGACATTGTTTGTTTGTAGGTCCGATTAGCTTGTACTGATAAGCTGCGTAAGTTGTTGGAGTGGCTGTTGTGATGCAATGAAGGTTGTTATATGGATACGCGGCCATACACCTACCCACTCAACAGCAGTCCGTACGTCAAAGGAATGAAGTCATATGCCCGTGTAAGAGACCTACCAAACTGCAGACCACGCTGCAAGGATACGAAACTCAATACCAGCCCAAAATGTGTAACAACAATTCCCATTGCCTCTGTTATGTCAACTGACCAGCTACACAGCAAAATTTTCTCTTTTCAGTTGACATTGGGGGTTAGCTGTGAACGTCAGTCCTGCTCGGTAGGTCTTATCCTAGCCATTTGTTTGACTCTTAGCATGGCAGCTATCACTGAGAGAAATTTGGATGCACTTAGATGCATCAAAATTACATGCATTTTTGTCCCGAACTGAACGAAAGACGGAAGTGCATCATAAAAATAAAATGCATCATGATGATTCATATAGGGTCTTATGATACACTTTGCACGAATTAATGCACTTGAGTGTTTCGGTTTTGTGACGAAGCCAATGATGCACCAAGATGCATCAAAACAGGTACAATAATGTATCTGAACAGACGAAAGTTTTAAAAACAATAGCTATTTGCGTGCTAGTATGTAACCTCGTCTCGCTTCACTAGTCTAATAAAACGACAAAGCCTTTGTTCGCTTTGTTATTGGAGAAGTAAGTTTTTTTTTCTGACTGAAATATGTTTTTCTGTCTGCTGCGATGACATACCAAACAACACCGTGATACACCTACATGCATTCTGATGCTTCTCTGGAAACCCCTACGTGCTTCCAAAATTTTCTCAGGGTAACACCGAGCTTGCACGTCGGCAAGTAGCCTGGGCATGGTGCTGAGTAAGAAGGCTGCAAGACTATAGGTACGTGATTGATTGTGGTTCTTCCTTCCAAGTTATTGAGCAGCAGCTACATTCCGGTTAGGTCAGACAAGCCATACATAATTTGACCCAGGAAGAAATAGTCCATGGTACTTCATAACAGTGCGTCGAATTCTTGCTCGACCGTCCGTCCAAAATTCATCCCCTGAATTCATTCTGTTAGTCATTCTTAACACCAATGCGTACGAGAGCTACAAATTACAGACACGAGCAAGTTGCGAAAACGCCCAACTAGCCTCTAGGAAGACGTTGCGTGAGGAACTAATTCGGCAAGACAGATCTGGCCAGTTTTGTTCGCCGAGTCCAGGCAACGCAGCGCAACATCTAATTCACTTGTTTTCTTACTAGCAAGTCACAACTTCGATGTAGCTACACAAGGGGCGTCATAAGTAACTCCTACTGACGTAGGAAGCAGCAATATTTTTCTTTATGGAATGAAAAAGTGTGCTAGCCTTCGGGTAGCCTTTCTTGGATCTGTCATGACTAGTTTAACATTCCTTTGTTTCATTTCCCCGAAACAAAAAGGGGTAGAAAAACTTGGATGTGTGCACCCCGTGCTTCCCTTACAATGTGCTCTGCAGTTCCCTTCCGTTCGGTTCTTTTTGGTACTCTGTGGTACTTTTCGCTTCTTCTCAGTACTTGTCGGTACCTTTCGTTTCTTTGTATACAAAGAAGTGGGGGCTGTCCCGGAAGCCATTGTGCGAAAACTCTGTGTGGTTTGCTTTTCTAAAGTGAGCAATGGAGTGGCCATCACCGGTCTTGATGGTTTTGGTAAGCCCGAAGTAGATACGTCCGGCGGCGAGGGGTTTTCCCAACTACCTAAAGGAAGCCGTTATGAGAGAGAGAGCGGATTTTTTCTGGATATAGCTTGATTGCTGTAACCGGACAGAGGGCGTGCTTGCGACTCAGGGCCGAGAAGGTAATATCTGGAGGTATCGGGTTGCGAGGGTTCTGGTTCTTGAACAAGAATTCGGGGGTAGTGGGAAGGACGGAATAATCCTCCGTAAGTAGGAGCCCTGATCTGGTTGTGACTGCCAACTCGCTCGCTCTGTTGCCTGATGCGAGGGCGGTCAGGAACAGAGTTTTTAAGAAGAGGTTGTGGATAGTGGCTGTCTGTGGGGTGAAGAGTGAGGAACTAAAGTTTTCCAAGGCTCAATCGATGGACCGTTGGGGGATCTTTTGCTTGACAGGTGGGTTGCGGAGAAACTGACTCCGTGCGAGGAGTGAAAAGGTGTCTGACGACAGACTGATCCCGAATCCGTGAAGCATTGGGAGTTTGAGCTGGGACCTGTAGTTTAGGATCGTGCGGGGGTCCAAGTGTCTGTCTTCCTCGCAGGCGATGAGAAACTTCATAAAGGTTTGAAGGGTGATGCACGAAACTGTGGCGGGAAGCTATTCCTTGAAAGCCTTCCGAACGGATTGGGCCTGTCGGGAGCTTGAGTCTCGGTGGGCCGAGAAGAGGCGCAGAGCTACCGTTTCGCCTAGGGAGGCAGAGGAGACTTCTTTCAGAAATTAAATGCGGTCCACCTCTCGGAGGCGGGTCGTCCCTTTCTCTTTGAGTCTGGTAGAGGTAGGTGTTTCTGGTGGAGAAATCTTTTCAAGATGTAGGGGAGCCCTGGCTCTGCCGGGTACATGGGAGGATGATGATGCTGTGGTTCCTATATGTTTGGAGTTTGCATATTACCGTGGGTATTAGCTACTTGGGAGGGCAGAGTTAAATTTGAGACATTGGTTCCAATCCCAGGCGAGAGCGTTGTAACCTGCTATCGGATCTGGGTGGGGAGATATAGAGGAGAAGCATGGCGTTCCTGTGTGTTGCCATTAGATCGATTTCCATCGGACCCCACAAGGCTTTCAGCTGACGGAAAATCTCTTGGGGTCGCTCCCATTCCTGGCGAGGGTGGATGTACCTGCTCAAGGAATCTGCTTTGGTGTTGAGCAGAGCTGGGATGCGGAAAGCTTTGATCTTGAGATTCCTTTCCTTTAGCAATGGAACGAGCAGGGCAATTTCTCGGAGAATGTTGTGGGATTTGCTGCAGAGTTTGTTGATCGTACATTGAGCCGGAGCATTGTCGATGAAGAGATGAACGCAACGGTGGGATAATTCGAAATTGCGTAGAATGTGGAACGTACTGCTCGAACTTCAAAAAAGTTTATGTGATTTCCTCGTGTGGAGACCATGAGCCCGAGATGTCGGAGGTTTCGGTGTGCCCTCCCCAGCCCGCGAGAGAGGCGTCCGTCCATAACAGGGCAGGAGGACGAGTGAAGTGGAAGGGTTCTGTTTCCTTGAGTAAGGGTAGGCGAATCCAGGGTAGGAGAGCCTGGCTGAGGCTAAGGGAAATGGAACTTGGTTGTCTCTGATGGAGGGAGGAACGATTAGCTGTGATTTCAGGAGGGGTTGAAGGTGGTGGCGGGAATGAGAGAATTTGGGTGGTGAAGTTGAGTGCTCCGAGGAGCTTCTCCCATTCTCTGCGGGAGCAAGTGCGGGCCGCATAAAAATTGTCAATGAGTCGAGCGAGTTCCTGCTGCATGGGAAGAGGGATACCCCATCGTCATTCTTGACTGAGCCACCTGACTCCGAGCCAGTGCGTGTCTGAGAGCGGTGTCTGTTGAGGCTTCTCCTCGTTGATTAGAAAGCCGAACCTACGTAAGGTTGAGGCGGTGAAGGCAACAGCTCTTGCTGTCTGTTTTGGGAAGCTGCCCAAGACGATCAAATCACCAATGTAGGCAAGGACAGGTATGCCCTGTTGGTGGAGCAGGGCGAGCGGATAGCGGAGAACTTTCGTGAAAATGTATGGATACACGTTTAGCCTAAAGGGTAGAGCTCGGAAGAAGTAAAGTGTGCCTTCTAGAAGGAACGGGAGGTACTTTTTGGTGCGTGGTTTTGATGGGAAAGTGAAAGTAGGCGTCTTGTAGATCTTGTGAGGCCAACCATGGGAGTGGTGTGAGCATGGAGGCTAGGACCCAGTGATTCGGCATGTGGAACCGTGGGGCGAAGATATATTTGTTGAGCCTGGTTGAATTGATGATAAAACGGGAGCCACCGATCCGCTTGGGGACCAGAAAGATGTTCGACAGGAAACAAGTTTGAAGAGGAGCCTCGTAAATAGTCTTCTTTGCCAGCAGATCTGCCACTGCTAAGGGCCTGCCACGCCCGCGTTGTAAATGAGGAGGTCCTCTAGCTGGGGATCGGTTTGTTCGGCTGTAACATCGAAGCGGAGCAGCAATGAAGCTGCACCAACTTTTTCGGCGGTCCTTGCAGTCATCTTTACGAAGCTTTTATAACCAAAGGCGGCCCAACTGATGTTTTGTTCGAGAGTCTCCCCTAGGGAAGCGTTGGCGGGTGGTAGGAGGTCCTGTTTGAGCGCAGTCATGGAGGTGTGCGAAGCTGCAACATAGTTATATAGGCTCACGTGGTAAAGCAGTTCCTCCTTCAGGTGGTGATGAACAGCGAGGGTGTGAAGAGAGGGGGGAAAGGTAGGCAAAGGCTGTGGGCAGGTCGGTTAGGTAGGTTTAAGCCGTCGAGGCACCGATGTTAAGGAAGCTGCTAATTTCGTCGGCATTTTCTGACGCTGCTACCGTCATGAAGTCTGGTACCTCATGATACAGTGGCAAGTAAGTACTTGTGACTGGAAACCTTATTAAGGGATTCGTAGGCGCTGACGCCCTTCACGACTTTACCTAGAGTAGCCTTCGTAGACCGCTGGAGGAGGTGCTTATTTAGGGTATTGCGAAGCTCATCACGGAGGGGGTGTGTTTTGTGCGAGTGAGTGTCAGGGGGTGTGGTGGTGACAGTGAAGCCAAGGGTGCCCTTGGTTTTGTGAGAAAAAAAGGTGTAGACCGATATGTAGGTCATCCCAGGCTCTTGAGGAGGTTGGGCGATTAGAAAGATTATCGTAACAGTCAGCGAAGAAGTGGCCTGCGTGCTTGAGGACTGCATGATAGAGCACTTTGAAGCACAAAGGGCTGCTATCTATGATAATGAACAGGCCGTATTTCATTCATTTGTATTTGAACCGGACTGAATTGTCGGATCCATCGATGTCTGCATCAGCCCCGTCCGGGGGGTAAAAGGTCTTGGACAAGAGGTCTTCCGGCTGGGAAGGTGGCTGGATGAGTAGCGTGCCTGGCATACCTCGCTGAGTTGGACCTAGAGGAGTGCCGTAAATGGGCGTTGGAGCCGACGCTAGAAAGGGGAATGCTGTTGCCGGTGCCGGCGGTAGGTAGGGCGTGGTTGCTATACCCACTGGTGTGGGTGGGGCAGGCGGAGCTTGGGAGCAAGGTGAAGAAGCTCCGGCGTATTGGGAGAAATGAACGTAGTTGTCTCTAAGAGAAAACCGAATCTGCGATTCATTCTCTGGAGAGTATTCAGCAGGGTTATGAGGGAGTAGGTACTCTTGTTCCTGCAGGTGTGACGAGGAAGAGTGATAAGCCGGGTCGTAGAATTCGGGGTCTGCGCGCGACGAGGGAGGCTCCTTGTCTCCGTAGTGGCGGGAATCCGGGGGAGAAAACTCGGAAGTGTGAAGTGGAGCGGGGTTTGTTGTGTGGTAGCCCCCTGAGGGCGACCGAGGTTTAGCTCGTGTTGGAGTAATGGCGCGATGGTGCGCCCTGGGGCTGTGGGCGCGTCTTCTGTGCCTCGATCTGGCTCGTTCCGATTCCAGAGATGGGGAGCGTTTCCACCCATGCTTTGTAGGGCGCCGTTTGGGAGATAGTGAATGGCTTGCAGGTCCATCTCTAGCCGGTGAGGAGCTGGGCTTGAATCTGTACCGAAGACATCCTCGAGAGTGTGTTTCGGAGGAGTTCTTGGTTTCCGATGAGGTTTTGAAGTTGGCGGCCGCTGAGCCGAGCCTGCTGAGGCCGAGCGACTACAGTCGAGCGTCTACCATCAGAGGAGTTGGCCAGCGGGATCAGGTGCCGGAGTTCATTTTTCTTAGCGATGCGGGCTCGAATAGGTCGACGACCTCTTATCCTACAAGGCGGGACCGACGTCTATGATTCCGTGATTTGGAGCTCTTGTCTCGGCTATCGTCCACCAGTCTCTTAGCCCAGAAAGTGCAGGAGTCGGGCTGGAATGTAGAGAGATCTGTATAAGTCAACTGTTTGTCCGTGGGATGTCGTCCTATATTTCAGGGTATAGGAGACCTAATGACTAGAGATAAGGAGAAAATCATGATGGCGGTTTTGAGGAGTACAAGCAGTTACCGCCATTTGAGGCCGCCTTGGACTCCTTTCCCCCTTGAAACCATGCATGGAGCACGTCTGATAAAGAGATGGTTGAATGGAAATGCTCACACTGATGGCAAGAATCTGACATATTGTCTACGAGATTTCTCTGAAAAGTAGAAAGATAATTGTATCTATGTTTCGGGAAACTCGGGTGCAGGACCCGGGGAGTTCGGAATCCCTAAGGACCTGAACCAGAAGTAAGGGACGGCTGTCTGTGGGTCCCGGATCCAACCTGTCCGCGGACTGTGCCGCTGAAGCTAGGGCCGTAGACATGTTAGACGCTTACTATTAAGGAAGTGAAGAACGCAGTGATTTATAGAGAAAACGAAGCAGGAAGGAAGGGAAGTAGAGTTCCAGCCTATCCCAAGTCTGTGACACTGAGAGGCGTGAGGTAGATGCAGTGAAGTTAAGCCGGAGAACCTTACAATTGTTGGTTCTTCAGAGTAGATGGCGGAGAAGTGACGTGGAGACCGAAGATTTCACGTACTGTTGTTTCAAAAAGGTGACGCGACCAGAAGCTGGGCGATCGCTGGCGGGTGAGGAACCACCCGGTGCGGTACTTTTCGCTTCTGTCGGTTCTTTCCGTTTCTTGAAATCTCCGATTTCAGAAGAACTTCTTCTAGGAAATGCCAAAAGGCTAAGATATATGACCCTGTAAATGGGAATACTGATGAGAAGAGGCTAAGTTGAGCACAGGAGAAAACGCGTTGCGCTGGAGGAGATGTTGCCTGTGCGGAGATCCAAGACGATCTGAGGCACATCGACTCCAAGCCGCCTTATATAGAGTAGCTCCTCCCAGAGAGATGGAGGGAGAGTGGTGACGTCACAGAGCCGAAAAGAAACGGAAAGTACTGAGAAGTACCGAAAAAAACGAAATGAAACGAAAATTACCACAGAGTACCGAAAAGTACCAAACGGAAGGGAACTGCGAAGAATATTGTGAGGGAAGCACGGGGTGCTCACATCCAAATTTTTCTGCTCCTTTTCGTCTGGGGAAATGAAACAAAGGAATGCTAAACTAGTCATGACAAATCTAAGAACGGCTACCCGGAGGCTAACACAATTTTTAAATGACATTAAGGGAAAATATGGTTTATAACATAAAACATACGCATAGATGAATTATAATATTTCCTTCTCAAACTGAGCGACTTTTCAATTGTTTTACCCTAAGAGACTTAAACTTTTAGCAACTGCTCCAGTCTCAGATGCTGTATGTATGTAATAAAATGCAACAGCAAGCTTTGCGTTCCTACTAAATTCACCCCGTCAAAATCACGAAGACGTCGCTTTTGCTCTTACGCCTGTAGGCAACGCGTTACGGAGTTGAACTACCTCCACAGTAAATCAAATAATTTATTTCTCCCAGTCGGAAGCTTTTCATCAATTGAAACTATTACAGCACAAGATTTGTAAACTAGGACTACTTCAATACATTGTAATAATAAGGATTATTGGTTAATTACAGTTGGAAAGCGATTTCATTCCACAAAAACTACACAACGACCCAAGGTGTTAGTCCAATTTGATTTTTCTGTAAAACTATTATTTCCTGTTAATGTAACTTGACATTTCTATTGTACGTCGCAGAGTAATCATGTACAATATTCATAATCCTATTATTTGAGAAACTGTCTGCTTGATACTATTTAGAAACATACTTTTGTCTAATCCACCCTCTATTTTCTGAACCACGATATTAGTGTCAAGTATCCATATTAGCTAAATATGATGAATAAAATACAAATTAACTATCAGTTTATTTATTAATTACTAAATAATACTTCAAAAATCCTTGGAACATATTGCAACAGCAAACAAGGCAGAATAAACAAGAAACATTAAGCTCATTTATTAATTTAACGTTCATTATGTTTTATGACCTCAAAAAGACGGTCATTAACGGAATGAGTCAATTTCTTAATAGTAGTACCATCGATGGATCTTACAGCAACTTGTATGGCCTGCCAAAATTCTGTTTTTGAAGAAAACTGCTTACCCTCTGCATAAATTTTGCGCTTGATGATAGACACAGATTTTGCATTGGGCTAAAATCTAGAGAATGGGGTGGCCACACCATCAAATTTTGGTTTTTCAACCCCGAAAAGCAAGGTATTCTTTTGTAGCTCTGGCTGAATGCGAGGGTGCATTGTCTTGCATGAAAACCACTTTTTTACGAAGATTCTAAGTCTGGTCGTCAAGCCAAGGAACAAGATATTCATCGAGTAGAGCGCGTTAATTAGCAGAATTGATTTTAACTCCCTCACGGACCATTGCTGGACTTACAAGTTTATCATTCATAATACCAGCCCACAACATAATACCACCACCGCCTTGATGACGGCGAAAACGATGGTAGAGCTTGCCCTCAAATCCGACCCAACCTTCAGACCATCCGTCTGGGCCATTGAGAGTCGCTCTGATCTCATCTGTGAATGAAAGACACTTCATATCCTGTTTCATTTAAGACCTAGCCCCCTCAACTTTCAGAAGCATGTGCTTTTGTGTCAATGAAGGCTTTTTTTCGGGAGGTTTCACATTTTCAATAGTCCCCAAGATTCGGTTTTGCGTAGTTTTTGACACTTCATTCAGACCAGAGCTTTCAAAAGTTGTGTTGCTTGTGCTTCCCGGCTTTTTGAAGGCTTGGCGTTTAATTTTTCTGTTATCCCGCGTGTTCACAGCTTTTATTTTACCTTTATCAGACCGTGTCCTCTAATTGGAAGGATCCCTCAAAAACCGTTGAATTGTTCTGACAAGGAGGCCTAAAATCCTGGCATTAGACGCGCACGAGGTCTTCTTGGCCGTTAATTTGATAAGGGTTTGCTTCTCTTCGTCTGTTATGTCCTTAGCACGTCCCATTTTGAATATTATTTAAATGGACTAATAGCGTGGCTCACAGTATATCTGTTAAACAAAGGAACGTTCTGTAGCCAACCTCTTCAGTGTAAACAAGCATTGCCAGATGAACTAAGCACACAGTGTTGCTACATGAAAACATAATTCTTGTCAGACAGATGATTTTCAATAAAAAATCACTAAAAAAATTTGTTGGACTAATACCGTAGGTTGCAGTGTACATTGTGTACACACAAAGCACTAGGTTCACACGTAGGCCTGTTCTGACTTTAGTCAACACTTTTACGGCAGAAAGAAACTCATAAATTTCTCTCCGAGTAAAGGTATTTATCACTTATAATACTACTAGAAGGCCTAGCCGTCAAAAATGACGGGAAAAATTTTGTACAACCATGAGTCTTACGATAGCAAAATATCCCCCTGCAAAAAATAAGGGGTGAGTATCAGCTTGGAATTGCGCAAACGTTAAGCTGCACAAAGAAACTAATGCACTCTAAGAGTGCATACCTACGCCAAGTACGGCAACGGTAACGAAAAAGTCAAATTGGCTTAGAAACCATGATTTTTTGTATCAACTCCAAAATCTAATCATTTGTGTCTTTTAATAGTATTAACAGTTTCTGCAATTTTTTTGAAGATCCTTTCATAATTGCTTGAGTTACGCTGCTAAAAAACATCATGACAAACATTAGTCAAACATACAAAAGAACCAACCGATCTGCAAGAAAATTTAGTCATTTATATCTTTCACATTACTAACAACTCCTGCAAGCTTCTTAAAGATCCATTCAAAACTTATTGAGTAATTGCGTAACAAACATTATGACAAACACAACTCAAACATAGAAACCGATCAACCGATATCCTCCAAAATTTAACGATTTTCGCCTTCTCACATTATAAAGAACTTCTGTAAATGTCATAAAGACCCTTTCAAAACTTTTCGAGTTTTAGCGTAACAAACATTACGACAAACACAACTCAATCATAGAAATAAATCAGCCGATCTGCACCAAAATTTAATCATCTATGTCTTTTAACATTACTAACAGTTCCTGCAAGTTTCATAAAGATTCACTCAAAACGTGTTGAGTTATTGCGCTGACAAACTTAAAATCAAACACAACAACAAACACACGAACGAACAAAGAAACAGATTATCACAAAAATTTGGTCATTAACTTTTTGTAATATACTTAATAACTCATGTAAATTGCACATACATAATTATATCCATAACTTTTTGAGTTATGGCTTTGAGAAAAATGACGCAGATAAACAAACAAACAAACGGATGGACAGATCTTCACCAAAAGTTAATCATCTGTTTCTCCTAACATACCTAACAATCCCTGTAAATTTCGTCGAAATCCGTTCATAACTCTCTGAGTTATCTTGGTGACAGACAAATAGGCAGACAAACCCGACGAAAAAATAACCTCCTTGGCGGAGGTTAATATAGTTCAATCAAATTCACTGGAAATGGCGAGGGCTCACCGTATTGTGGATACCAAGTGATTATTAAACCTCAAGCATCGAAATTTGGCATGGATGCAATTTCAAAATACATAAAAAGGCGACTGTTCAGCGTGAAGATAGAACTGTTACGATATGATTTAGCTAATGAAAGCATCAGCGGAATGGATCATGCACGAAAGGAACGAAAACTCGAAGACTGAGGAGCGAGACTGAGCATCTCTAACTGCCGGGGATCCAGAGCCGGGGCTTCAGAGCCCAGGATATAGAGCTCGCGATCCAGAGCGCAGGATCCAAAGGCCATAGATCCAGAGCCGGGGATCCAGAGCCCGAGATCCAGAGGTCGGAGATCCAGAGCCCTCAAATTTTCAACTACATGTTTCCAATTCATCGGATCGCTTCGCACTTGAATTGATTCCTATCTTATTCCCATAAAGCGTGACGGAGAGACGGACCAACATTGGAGCAAGCAAGCAAGGGAGCAAGAGTGCAAGCAAGCAAGCAAGCGACCAACAACTGCGCTTTATTATATAGTGGATTATAATACATCTGTTGAGCTTAACACTATTTCATCTGATATAAAATAAATATTGTCGTACCATGCAGTGCAACCTATAGTGTAAAGCAAAAGGCTCGACGTAACCTTTCAGTAAAAGCAGAAACTTGCCTACTTGACTTGGAGAAATTTGCTCTAAGCTCAAAGGATTTACAGATGTGACGCAGTCGAAGAATACAACGCCTTATTGTTACAGCGTAATCTTGTACTTCATAATTTATGAGAGAGAAAAAAAATATAATCAAAATCACTTGGTAATGAATTCGAATGTTTAACTTTACGAATTGATGTAGTGTTGGTCAAAGGAACTGTTTCACTAACATTGGGGAAACAAATGCCTATGATGTACACCGCTCCATTTCCTAACAGAGTTATCCCGAAACAAATCCTAGTGACTTATTGTACCTGTCTTCTGTTTGCGGAGTTCCGCTGCACAGCCATGTGCAACATTGTGTTGACCAGAGGTTGCATAATATCGTGCTTAGTTTATACAGCTTCCTTAGTCTTCGCATCAATGTGACATTATATTACCTAATTTATAGCATAGGCCTATATGGGAACTTCCAGATGTGTATAAAAGTAATTAATTTCTTCAGAGTATAGGACGCATTGTAAGATAGCTCTATAACTTTGCATAAAATCTAGGTTGTGCTGTATAATCGCACTGTATGCTTGAATGCATATAATATATGCATACATTTGGAATGTAACAGCAAGCTTAACACTCACTAGCTTGTTATGTCCTTTGGTTTAACTGGTGCTGAAAGTGTTATAGGCAATCTGCTTCAAAGGGGCCAAGTTTGGGCGAGACTGGAAGAGACGGTTTTAGCTCATCAGGCAGATCATTCCATAAGAAAGCTCTAGATGCAGAAAGCGTTTTTTTTTTTATTCTGAGACGCTTATCAGTGGCGACTAGATTACTTTTTTCCGAGAACTCCGGACCGAGTTCATATGATTTCGGGGAAACTGAACTGCATCAGCAAAACTACACTAGCCAAACAAGCAGTCGAATACATATATGGCTTCATCAAGTTTGAATTAGCCTCTATGCGAGGCTATTCTAATTTTTCGCAAGGAAAAAGTAGTTTTTAAAAAACTGAACTTCATTTCCAAGTACACCATACGAAAACAATCAAAATACACGCGAGACAGCAACTTTTGGACCAGAAATCGCATCAGTTATCACACCCAAGCACAGATTTTCAGTCCATATCTGTGCGGATGTGAGCAGGACCCGTAGAATCAGGGTCATTGGCTCTGCTGACTGCGCTCGTTGTGGCTCACTAACGATAATTGGAAACAACTTTTTTTGTTTGTTTCGAACACAAATGGAAAATCAAAACAAACAAAGAAAAGTTCCAAATCATACCAATCGGAAGACAAAAAACCGTTAACGTGACACTGCAGGACAGGGTGATACAATACTCCACCAACGGCAAGGTTCTGTGACTGAATTTTAGCTCCAGAGGTTTTGTCGGACACATCAAAAATAGAGTAACACAAGCAAAAGTAACACTAGCAAAGTTATACCAGTAGTAAATAGACCCCGGGTATAGGGCCAATCACAGCATTCAAGCTAAATCTATACCCTCCTAAAAACGAGCATCTTTCCTACAATGCAGGAAATTCTTAATGGAAAATAAATAGAAC
>LQNS02276867.1:1470594-1487346 GCA_001587735.2 Parhyale hawaiensis
CAATACGCAATCATGCTGAACTGTGCGACACTCCAATTCTCCAGCAAAATTTTTCAATCATAGGCTCTGCTAATTCACCTACCGATCTTAGAATTCTCGAATCATTATATATTAGCAAAGGAAAACCCGACTTAAATGAAATATTATCGTCATATCCGCTGAAAATAGCCCTGCAATAGTGTAACCTAGCTTGTAAACAGTTTTTTTCCTTAATTTTCTGAATTTCACCATTTGTTACGATAGAGTTATTATGAAATTTCTTATATTCCAGATTGTTGATAATGGCCTATATGGTCGAAACGTCCATATTTTAAAATTGAAATAAAGTCGACATGAACTAATAAAAGTTTGACGTTTCGGGAGTATCATCCCATTTTCAAAAAACCTAATAAAAGCTTCTAAGGATATATACCTAACAACAAATTTTTTTTTTATTTAAGAAGACCTAAAATATGATGGTGTTAGCAGTGTGGGGCCTAGAGGGCGAATGACTACGGTGCGCTATGGGGTCCTTATATAAGCGTCGAGCGGCACGGGAAGCGGAGGAAAATCGGGCGAGTGCAGTCGGAGGAAAAAGCGTCAGCCATGGTTGTGACGAGTGGTACAGCTGTAGTCGCTATGTAGGGCGGGAAGAAAATGAACATGTACAGTCATGGGGGGAACTTGTCTGTGCTACACAAAGAGTGGACCAACCAACCAAGCTGTGAGCAGATCTGCGGACTGGACGGGGGCTGGCGCCCGGTCCCTGCTCACAGCTTGGTTGGTCCGCTCTTTGTGTAGGACAGACAGTCTATCTCTCCCTCCGTGTGGAAGACTTACCGGTCTGTAATAGTGCGCATATCTTGGTACGAAATATTCCCTGGGTCTGGTGTGTCTGCTGTCGTACCTCTGTATGTAATGTAGAAACTTTTGATACAGTTGTAGCATTCGTGGCATCTGTCAGAGCAGCTTTCGCACATCCATGGAGGAAAGGGCTCCTATAGACGTGGCCATCAAAAACATAATAGAGATTGCCCATCGTTATTCCGAATCTTTCAGTGCGAATTTTTATTGGCGTATTTCCAGTTTCTTCCTTGGAGTTTGAAGGCAACTTTTCGTGCGTGTTGTCCTTAGAAATTGTTTTTCTTGGGGTTCATTCAATGTTGAATGGAGAAAGTATAGCGTTATAAGTTGCGCCAGTACGTAGCTGTGATACGCAAGCCTGTAGTCACTAAAGTACCTAATACCTGCTGTTGTCCTCGATCATATTTTTATTGTGATCAAATAAGAGGCAGTTCTAGACAGTTTAAACAACTTGATGGAATTTGAAGAAATTGTGTCGTTTGCCCTATGTTGAATTACGATTTATTTTAATATTAAAAAAAAAATCAACCAGGCATCAAAGAACTCGAACCGCTGCTGAGAAGCATCACCCAGATAACCATTCACTGCTGACTTCAACGCCGTCAGATCCACAAGTTCGAACACAGATCCCAGAGATGAATTTCGCGCATACGCAAGTCGAGGTAACTCCTCAACCAGAGTGCTGCTTTCCACCAGAAGTTACGGCATTAACTTTGTATTTCCTTCTTTTAATTGTTCCTGCTTGTTTTTCTTATTTTGTTATCGAAAACCCACTTCTCCTGAATGCTCGACTTTCGAATTAAATATCGACATTTAAGAATGAAACCAACTCCACATGGGTGAATCATTGCACGTTTCATACCTCTACTGCTAAAAATTAGAACAAAAAAGTGTTATTCTTTGGATTAACATGATAGAATCCTTTGCCTTATTCTCGTGCTTTACAGGTAACTGTTACTCATCATACGTTGTTTATAAACTTGAAGTATGTGTGTCTTCTCCAAGCATGAAAAAAATGGACTAATTGATAAACAGAAAAATTTATAGTATTTATCATAGGTCTGATTGGCGGATGAGAGTACCGGACTTGGTGGCGCACTTTACGCCGTGTCAGTTTTGAGTTTGTGAGTTCGCATACACCGAGTAAAATGTCTTGCAACCAGCACGCGTTAGCGTGCATCGGCTGGAAATAACCGTTCTAACGTTCCCGTGTTGCAAGAAATTTGCGGTTTGCGTGCAGTTGTAACACGCCGAGACAAGTGATCTTCGTTTGTACACGGGACGGCGTACTGGCTTTGGGACAATAATTCTGTCTGTGCCCTGGGTAGGTTTTATGGTTGGTGCTTTACTGCAGAAAGACCGCTGCCTGCGAGAGTGCAAAAAGCGAAACGCTCCAGGTTTTGTAAACAAGTTCCCGCTACGACCTAACCATGTCTGAAGGCCTCTCTACCTGTCTACATACACGCTAGCCCTTACGTTTTTATTCCAGGAGATCGTCCGAATGCGTGGCGGGACAGAAGGAACGTCCGCGACTGAGTTTTGCTTCACCGCTGGTTTGAAGAATTTATAGGAAAGCTTAGCATTGACGTTCGCTTCAGCCCATTGACTTGACGGCTAACTATTTTGCACATCTTCCGGTCTGGACACTCAGTTGTGCTCACAGCGACTCAACAAACCTTCGGATAATTTACAAAGAAAAACGCGTTGAAAAGGCTAGCGTGTTTACTGGCCTTGACTCAGGGTTTGTGACGCTTGCAGAGCACTCCCGTAGCAAATGCAATAGGAAAACAGAAGCAATGCAGCGGAGTAGCACAGCCTGATGAAACTTGATGATGTAACATGAAACATGTCTGCCTGATGAAACATGATGAATGCAGACAATGTATCACTTGAAATTTAGCCCGAAAAACACTAGTCCTCACTGACTTCTACACAACTAAACATTTTTTCCGGCGATTTCACGCGTAGGGAGGGGGTAAAACACGCATCGCGCTTTGGCGTGCAAGCGCGAAATATATCAGAAAGTCGAAGGGGTGCCGATCCAGCACGTTTTGCTGTACGATAGGTTCATTGCACGCGGTGACAGCGTGTTCTAGAGCTTAGAGCACGTTGGCAAACGCCAAGATTTTTTTGAGTGACATAGATATTGCTGTCTAGATCAAAGAATCTTCGAAGAATTTCAAGTAGAATAAAATCGGAGGCGGCTAAACTGAATTTCCAAGATATTCAATTCCCAATGAAATTCAAGACACTGAAAAACTTGAAAAATTGAATAAACTTTCCGTTAGTGTCAATAATTTCAATCACACTCGAAAATTTTGTCCTCTCCGAATAACAAAAGTAGAAAACTCTGATGTTATATCACTGTTGTTTATTCAAAATAAAAAAAAATCAACAAAAGGTATTAATGAAGGATCTTAGCCTGTTCATTACTTCAAAGCTTGCTTCACAAAGCAACAATTTGTATGTCTTTACTAATTACATGCATATTCTAAAAAAGATTTATTAGAACAGCACGAACTAGATTGTTCAGTACAGACTCCAACAAGAACTGTAATAGTGAAAGAAAATATTAAATTTACACAGCATAAACAAATGGTAAAACATCCGTTTGCAATATACATCGATTTTGAATCAAATCAACAAAAAATCAAATCGTGTCCAAATAACCCCGAAGAAAGTTATACAATGAATAAAGAAAGCATTTAGCAATGAGTTTGAGTTTCTGTTGTTATACGAAACCCGAGGTCTATAAATATTCAGAATTGATGATGCATAATGGTCAACGTGCTTCCAAAAGATTCGCAGAATAAGATGAAAGTGAAGCTGAAGAAATTTATAAAATATTGCATGTGAATACAACTAAAGCGCCTCGTGGCGTAAGACCATCACCGCGGTGGGGGGAAATTTTACGAAGTCATTTCTGATGGCCAGCTTATCCTAGTTTCTCATATGGATGCTGTGTCCAACAAGGTTAGCGCGCAACTCCCCTGATATTAGCTCTCGTGGAAAAGAGGGATAACTGTATGAAAACAAGTGATATTGACATGCACTTCACTCCCTGAGATAGACGTTCATCGCAACATGCGAACTCATGAATAGTGTTATCTCGCGTCCTTCCTTGCATCATAATACACTGACATTGTTTATTTGTAGTTCCGATTAGCTTGTACTGATAAGCTGCGTAAGTTGTTGGAGTGTCTGTTGTGCTGCAATGAAGGTTGTTACATATATGAATACGCGGCCATACACCTACCCACTCAACAGTAGACCGTACGTCAAAGGAATGAAGTCATATGCCCGTGTAAGAGACCGGACAACTACAGACCACGCTGCAAGGATACGAAACTCAATACCAGCCCAAAATGCTTAACAGAAATTCCCAGTGCCTCTGTTATGTCAACTGACCAGCTCAGGTAGCAGGCTACACAGCAAAATCTTCTCTTTTCAATTCACATTGGGGGTTAGCTGTGAACGTCAGTCCTGCTCGGTAGGTCTTATCCTTGCCATTTGTTTGACTCTTAGCACGGCAGCTATCACTGAGAGAAATTCGGATGCACTTAGATGCATCAAAATTACATGCATTTTTGTCCCGAAACCGAACGAAACAAGGAAGTGCATCATGAAAATAAAGTTCATCATGATGATTCATATGGGGTCTTATGATACACTTTGCACGAATTGATGCACTTAAGTGTTTCGGTTTTGTGACGAAGCCGATGATGCACCAAGATGCATCAAAACAGGTAGAAAAATGTATCTGAAGAGACGAAAGCTTGAAAAAGAATAGCTATCCCCTCGTCTCACTTCACAAGTCTAACAAAACTACAAAGCCTTTTTTCGCTTTGTTATTGCAGAAGTAAGTTTTTTTTTCTGACTGAAATATGTTTTTCTCTCTGCTGCGATGACACACCAAACAACGCCGTGATACACCTACATGCATCCTGATGCTCCTCTGGAAACCCCTACGTGCATCCAAAATTTCTCAGGGGAACACCGAGCCTGCACGTCGGCAAGTAGCCTGGGCATGGTGCTGAGTAAGAAGGCTGCAAGACTATAGGTACGTAATTGATTGTGGTTCTTCCTTCCAAGATATTGAACAGCAGCTACATTCCGGTTAGGTCAGACAAGCCATATATAATTTGACCCAGGAAGAAATAGTCCATGGTACTTCATAACAGTGCGTCGAATTCTTGCTCGACCGTCCGTCCAAAATTCATCCTCTGAATTCATTCTGTTAGTCATTCTTAACACCAATGCGTACGAGAGCCACAAATTACAGACACGAGCAAGTTGCGAAAACGCCCAACTAGCCTCTAGGAAGACGTTGCGTGAATAACTAATTCGGCAAGACAGATCTGGCCAGTTTTGTTCGCCGAGTCCAGGCAACGCAGCGCAACATATAATTCACTTGTTTTCTTACTAGTAAGTCACAACTTCGATGTAGCTACACAAGGGGCGTCATAAGTAACTCCTACTGACGTAGGAAGCAGCAATATTTTTCTTTATGGAATGAAAAAGTGTGCTAGCCTTCCGGTAGCCTTTCTTGGATCTGTCATGACTAGTTTAACATTCCTTTGTTTCATTTCCCCGAAACAAAAAGGGGTAGAAAAAATTGGATGTGAGCACCCCGTGCTTCCCTTACAATATGCTCTGCAGTTCCCTTCCGTTCGGTTCTTTTTGGTACTCTGTGGTACTTTTCGTTTCTTCTCAGTACTTGTCGGTACCTTTCGTTTCTTTGTACACAAAGACGTGGGGGCTATCCCGGAAGCCATTGTGCGAAAACTCTGTGTGGTTTGCTTTTCTAAAGTGAGCAATGGAGTGGCCATCACCGGTCTTGATGGTTTTGGTAAGCCCGAAGTAGAGACGTCCGGCGGCGAGGGGTTTTCCCGACTACCTAAAGGAAGCCGTTATGAGAGAGAGAGCGGATATTTTCTGGATATAGCTTGATTGCTGTAACCGGACAGAGGGCATGCTTGCGATTCAGGGCCGAGAAGGTAATATCTGAAGGTATCGGGTTGCGAGGGTTCTGGTTCTTGAACAAGAATTCGGGGGTAGTGGGAACGACGGAATAATCCTCCGTAAGTAGAAGCCCTGATCTGGTTGTGGCTGCCAACTCGCTCGCTCTGTTGCCTGATGCGAGGGCGGTCAGGAACAGAGTTTTTAAGAAGAGGTTGTGGATAGTGGCTGTCTGTGGGGTGAAGAGTGAGGAACTAAAGGTTTCCAAGGCTCAGTCGATGGACCGTTGGGGGATCTTTTGCTTGACAGGTGGGTTGCGGAGAAACTGACTCCGTGCGAGGAGTGAAAAGGTGTCTGACGACAGATTGATCCCGAATCCGTGAAGCATTGGGAGTTTGAGCTTGGACCTGTAGGTTAGGATCGTGCGGGGGTCCAAGTGTCTGTCTTCCTCGCAGGCGATGAGAAACTTCATAAAGGTTTGAGGGGTGATGCACGAAACTGTGGCGGGAAGCTATTCCTTGAAAGCCTTCCGAACTGATTGGGCCTGTCGGGAGCTTGAGTCTCGGTGGGCCGAGATGAGGCGCAGAGCTACCGTTTCGCCAAGGGAGGCAGATGAGACTTCTTTCAGAAATTAAATGCGGTCCACCTCTCGGAGGCGGGTCGTCCCTTTCTCTTTGAGTCTGGTAGAGGTAGGTGTTCCTGGTGGAGAAATCTGTTCAAGATGTAAGGGAACCCTGGCTCTGCCGGGTACATGGAAGGATGATGATACTGTGGTTCCTATATGTTTGGAGTTTGGATATTACCGTGGGTATTAGCCACTTGGGAGGGCAGAGGTAAATTTGAGACATTGGTTCCAATCCCAGGCGAGAGCGTTGTAACCTGCTATCGGATCTGGGTGGGGGAGATATAGAGGGGAAGCTTGGCGTTCCTGTGTGTTGCCATTAGATCAATTTCCATCGGACCCCACAAGGCTTTTAGCTGACGGAAAATCTCTTGGGGTAGCTCCCATTCCTGGCGAGGGTGGATGGACCTACTCAAGGAATCTGCTTTGGTGTTGAGCAGGGCTGAGATGCGGAAAGCTTTGATCTTGAGATTCCTTTCCTTTAGCAATGGTACGAGCAGGGCAATTTCTCGGAGAATGTTGTGGGATTTGCAGCAGAGTTTGTTGATCGTACATTGAGCCGGAGCATTGTCGATGAACAGATGAACGCAACAGAGGGATAATTCGAGCTTGCGTAGAGTGTGGAATGTACTGCTCGAACTTCAAAAAAAGTTTATGTGGTTTCCTCGTGTGGAGACCACGAGCCCGAGATGTCGGAGGTTTCGGTGTGCCCTCCCCAGCCCGCGAGAGAGGCGTCCGTCCATAATAGGGCAGGACGACGAGTGAAGTGGAAGGGTTCTGTTTCCTTGAGAAAGGGTAGGCGAATCCAGGGTAGGAGACCCTGGCTGAGGCTAAGGGAAATGGAACTTGGTTGTCTCTGATGGAGGGAGGAACGATTAGCTGTGGTTTCAGGAGGGGTTGAAGGTGGTGGCGGGAATGAGAGAATTTGGGTGGTGAAGTTGAGTGCTCCGAGGAGCTTCTCCCATTCTCTGCGGGAGCAAGTGCGGGCCGTGTAAAAATTGTGGATGAGTCGAGCGAGTTCCTGCTGCTTGGGAAGAGGGATACCCCATCGTCATTCTTGACTGAGCCACCTGACTACGAGCCAGTGCGGGTCTGAGAGCGGTGTCTGTTGAGGCTTCTCCTCGTTGACTAGAAAGCCGAGCCTCCGTAAGGTTGCGGCGGTGAAGGCAACAGCTCTTGCTGTCTGTTTTGGGGAGCTGCCCCAGACGATCAAATCACCAATGTAGGCAAGGACAGGTATGCCCTGTTGGTGGAGCAGGGCGAGTGGATAGCGGAGAACTTTCGTGAAAATGTATGGAGACACGTTGAGCCCAAAGGGTAGAGCTCGGAAGAAGTAAAGTGTGCCTTCTAGAAGGAACGGGAGGTACTTTTTGGTGCGTGGTTTTGATGGGAAAGTGAAAGTAGGCGTCTTGTAGATCTTGTGAGGCCAACCATGGGGGTGGTGTGAGCATGGAGGCTAGGACCCAGTGATTCTGCATGTGGAACCGTGGGGCGAAGATATATTTGTTGAGCCTGGTTGAATTGATGATAAAACGGGAGCCACCGATCCGTTTGGGGACCAGAAAGATGTTCGACAGGAAACAAGTTTGAAGAGGAGCCTCGTTAGTAGTCTTCTTTGCCAGCAGATCTGCCACTGCTAAGGACAGGTCTTGGTTGTGAACGGCGGGGGTGGGCTGGGGGAAGGAGAGGGCAGAGGGGTGGTATATCCAGGTCCAGTGGATCTCCTTCTTCACAAAGTTCAATATGGCCCGGGATGTCTTCTCCCGTTCCGACAGGAAACGTAGGAGACGGGCCCCTGGGGCGTCATTTGCCTGACTTGTTTGTTGAAGGTGCGGTTGGTTTTGTCTTTGCACGGTGGCCCCCATTGCTGTTCCTGATGGCCGTGTCAATATAGTCCCGACCTCGGAGGGCGAGGATGGAAGGGCCTGCCACGCCCTCGTTGTAAATGAGGAGGTCCTCTAGCTGGGGATCGGTTTGTTCGGCTGTAACATCGAAGCGGAGCAGCAATGAAGCTGCACCAAGTTTTTCGGCGGTCCTTGTAGTCATCTTTTTGAAGCTTTTATAACCAAAGGCGGCCCAACTAATGTTTTGTTCGAGAGTCTCCCCTAGGGAAGTGTTGGTGGGTGGTAGGAGGTCCTGTTTGAGCGCAGTCATGGAGGTGTTCGAAGCTGCGACATAGTTGTATAGGCTCACGTGGTAAAGAAGTTCCTCCCTCAGGTGGTGATGAACAGCGAGGGTGTGAAGAGAGGGGGGAAAGGTAGGCAAAGGCTGTGGGCAGTTCGGCTAGGTAGGTTTAAGCCGTCGAGGCACCGATGTTGAGGAAGCTGATAATGTTGTCGGCATTTTCTGCCGCTGCTACCGTCATGAAGTCTGGTACCTCATGATAAAGTGGCAAGTAAGTACTTGTGACCGGAAACCTTATTAAGGGATTGGTAGGCGCTGACACCCTTCACGACTTTACCTAGAGTAGCCTTCGTAGAACGCTGGAGGAGGTGCTTATTTAGGGTATTGCGAGAGAGTGTCAGGGGGTGTGGTGGTGACAGTGAAGCCAAGGGTGCCCTTTGTTTTCTGAGAAAAAAAGGTGTAGACCGATATGTAGGTCATCCGAGGCTCTTGAGGAGGTTGGGCGATTAGAAGGATTATCGTAACAGTCAGCAAAGAAGGGGCCTGCGTGCTTGAGGACTACATGATAGAGCACTTTGAAGCACAAAGGGCTGCTATCTATGATAGTGAATAGGCCGTATTTGATTCATTTGTTTTTGAACCGGACTGAATTGTCGGATCCATCGATGTCTGCATCAGCCCCGTCCGGGGGGTAAAAGGTCCTGGACAAGAGGTCTTCCGGCTGGGAAGGGGGCTGGATAAATAGCGTGCCTGGCATCCCTCGCTGAGTTGGATCTAGAGGAGTGCCGTAAATGGGCGTTGGGGCCGACGCTAGAAAGGGGAATGCTGTTGCCGGTGCCGGCGGTAGGTAGGGCGTGGTTGCTATACCCACTGGTGTGGGTGGGGCAGGCGGAGCTTGAGAGTGAGGTGAAGAAGCTCCGGCGCATTGGGAGAAATGAACGTAGTTGTCTCTAGGAGAAAACCGAATCTGCGATTCATTCTCTGGAGAGTATTCAGCAGGGTTATGAGGGAGTAGGTACTCTTGTTCCTGCAGGTGTGACGAGGAAGAGTGATAAGCCGGGTCGTAGAATTCTGGGTCTGCGCGCGACGAGGGCGGCTGCTAATTGTCTCCGTAGTGGCGGGAATCCGAAGGAGAAAACTCGGAAGTGTGAAGTAGAGCGGGGTTTGTTGTGTGGTAGCCCCCTGAGGGCTACCGAGGTCTAGCTCGTGTTGGAGTAATGGCGCGATGGTGCGCCCTGGGGCTGTGGGCGCGTCTTCTGTGCCTCGATCTGGCTCGTTCCGATTCCGAGATGGGGAGAGTTTCCACCCATGTTTTGTAGGGCGCCGTTTGGGAGATAGTGAATGGCTTGCAGGTCCATCTCTAGCCGGTGAGGAGCTGGGCTTGAATCTGCACCGAAGACATCCTCGAGAGTGTGTTTCGGAGAAGTTCTTGGTTTCCGATGAGATTTTGAGGTTGGCGGCCGCTGAGCCGAGCCTGCTGAGGCTGACTACCATCAGAGGAGTTGGCCAGCGGGATCAGGTGCCGGAGTTCATTTTTCTTAGCGAGACGGGCTCGAATAGGTCGACGACCTCTTATCCTACAAGGCGGGACCGACGTCTTTGATTCCGTGATTTGGAGCTCTTGTCTCGGCTGTCGTCCGCCAGTCTCTTAGCCCAGAAAGTGCAGGAGTCGGGCTGGAATGTAGAGAGATCTGTATAAGTCAACTGTTTGTCCGTGGGATGGCGTCCTATATTTCAGGGTATAGGAGACCTAATGACTAGAGATAAGGAGAAAATCATGATGGCGGGTTTGAGGAGTACAAGCAGTTACCGCCATTTGAGGCCGCCTTGGACTCCTTTCCTCCTTGAGACCATGCATGGAGCAGGTCTGATACAGAGATGGTTGAATGGAAATGCTCACACTGATGGCAAAAATCTGACATATTGTCTACGAGATTTCTCTGAAAAGTAGAAAGATAATTGTATCTATGTTTCAGGAAACTCGGGTGCAGGACCCGGGGAGTTCGGAATCCCTAAGGACCTGAACCAGAAGTAAGGGACGGCTGTCTGTGGGTCCCGGATCCAACCTGTCCGCGGACTGTGCCGCTGAAGCTAGGGCCGTCGACATGTTAGACGCTTACTATTAAGGAAGTGAAGAACGCAGTGATTTATGGAGAAAACGAAGCAGGAAGGAAGCGAGGTAGAGTTCCAGCCTATCCCAAGTCTGTGACACTGAGAGGCGTGAGGTAGATGCAGTGAAGTGAAGACCGGAGAACCTTACAATTGTTGGTTCTTCAGAGTAGATGGCGGAGAAGTGACGTGGAGACCGAAGATTTCACATACTGTTGTTTCAAAAAGTTGACGCGACCAGAAGCTGGGCGATCGCGGGCGGGTGAGAAACCACCCGGTGCGGTACTTTTCGGTGCTTTTCGCCTTTTCGAAAAGAAGTGATGCGACGAGAAGCTGGGCGATCGCGAGCGAGTGAGGAACCACCCTGTGCGGTACTTTTCGGAAGTTTTCGTTTCTTTTCGCTGCTGTCGGTTCTTTTCGTTTCTGGAAATCTTCGATTTCTGAAGAACTTCTTCTAGGAAACACCAAAAGGCTAAGATATTCGACCCTGTAAATGGGCATACTGATGAGAAGAGGCTAACTTGAGCACAGGAGAAAACGCGTTGCGCTGGAGGAGATGTTGCCTGTGCGGAGATCCAAGACGATCTGAGGAACATCGGCTCCAGGCCGCCTTATATAGAGTAGCTCCTCCCAGAGGGATGGAGCAGGAGTGATGACGTCACACAGCCGAAAAGAAACGAAAAGTACTAAAAAGTACCAAAAAAAAAAAACGAAAAGTACCACAGAGTACCGAAAATTACCAAACGGAAGTGAACTGCAAAGAATATTGTGAGGGAAGCACGGGGTGCTCACATCCAAATTTTTCTGCCCCTTTTCGCCTGGGGAAATGAAACAAAGGAATGTTAAACTAGTCAAGACAGATCTAATAAAGGCTACCCGGAGGCTAACACAATTTTTAAATGATATTAAGAGAAAATATTGTTTATAACATAAAACATACGCTTAGATGAATTATAATATTTCCTTCTCAAACTGAGCGACTTTTCAATTGTTTTGCCCTAAGAGATTTAAACTTTTAGCAACTGCTCCATTCTCAGATGCTGTATGTGTGTAATGAAATGCAACAGCAAGCTTGGCGTTCCGATTATATTCACCCCGTCAAAATCACGAAGATGTCGCTTTTGCTCTTACCGCTGTAGGCAACGTGTTAGGGAGTTGAACTACCCCCCACAGTAAATCAAATAATTTATTTCTCCCAGTAGGAAGCTTTTCATCAATTGAAACTATTACAGCACAAAATTTGTAAACTAGGACTAATTCAATACATTATAATAGTAAAGATTATTGGTTAAGTTACAGTTGGAAAGCGATTTCATTCCACAAAACCTACACAACGACCCACGGTATTAGTCCAATTTTATTTTTCTGTAAAACTATTATTTCCTGTTAATATAACTTGACATTTCTATTGTACGTCGCAGAGTAATCATGTGCAATATTCATAATCATATTATTTGAGAAACTGTATGCTTGATACTATTTAGAAACATACTTTTATCTAATCCACCCTCTATTTCCTGAACCACGATATTAGTCTCAAGTATCCAAATTAGCCAAATATGATGAATAAAACACAAATTAACTATCAGTTTATTTATTAATTACTAAATAATACTTCAAAAATCTTGGAACATATTGCAACAGCAAACAAGGCAAAATAAACAAGAAACATTAAGCTCATTTAATAATTTAACGTTCATTATGTTTTATGACCTCAAAAATACGGTCATTAACGGAATGAGTCAATTTCTTAATAGAAGTACCATCAATGGATCTTGCAGCGACTTGTATGGCCTCCCACAATTCTGTTCATGAAGAAAACTGCTTAACCTCTGCATAAATTTTGCGCTTGATGATAGACCACAGATTTTCAATTGGGTTCAAATCTAGAGAATGGGGTGGCCACACCATCAAATTTTGGTTTTTCAACCCCGAAGAAGCAAGGTATTCTTTTGTAGCTCTGGCTGAATGCGAGGGTGCATTGTCTTGGATGAAAATCTTTTTTTTTTGTGAAGATTCTAAGTCTGGTCGTCAAGCCAAGGAACAAGACATTCATCGAGTAGAGCGCGTTAATTAGCAGAATTGATTTTAACTCCCACACGGACCATTGTTGGACTTACAAGTTTATCATTCATAATCCCAGCCCACAACATAATTCCAAAACCCCTTTGATGGCGGTGAAAACGATGGTGAAGCTTGCCTTCAAATCCGACCCATCCTTTAGACCATCTGCCTAGGCCATTGAGAGTCGCTCTGGTCTCATCTGTGAATGAAACACACTTCATATCCTGTTGTATTGAAGACCTAGCCTACTCAACTTTCAGAAGCAAGTGCCTTTGTGTCAATGGAGGCTTTTTTCTCGGGAGATTTCATATTTTCAATAGTCCCCGAGATTCAGTTTTGCGTAGTTTTTGGCACTTCATTCAGACAAGAGCTTTCAAAAGTTGTTTTGCTTGTGCTTCTCGGCTTTTTGAAGGCTTGACGTTTAATTTTTCTGTTATCCCACGTGTTCACAGCTTTATTTTACCTTTATGAGACCGTGTCTTCCGATTGGTAGGATCCCTAAAAAACGTTGAATTGTTCTAACACGGAGGCCTAAAATCCTTACAATAGACGCACATGAAGTCTTCTCGGCCGTTTCTTTGATAATGGTTTGCTTCTCTTCGTATGTTAACTTTTCTTTATTTATTGACCGTGAAGGAGGTGGTTAGCAATTTTGTTACTTTAGATTTTTCTGCCAATGTGCTTAAATTGTGTTAATATTAAGTTACGTCAACATCTATGGCTAATTTAGGATTTAGTAAACATTTTATGTCAGTACATCCAATGGCCTTCGCTAGCGCCGCCAGAGATGGAGCTCTGCTCGTCCTCCCTTGAGTAGTCCTTGGTTAGATCCTTAGCACGTCCCATTTTGAATATTGTTTAAATGGACTAATAGCGTGGCTCACAGTATATCTGTTAAACAAAGGAATGTTCTGTAGCCAACCTCTTCAGAATGTAAATAAATGTTGCCAGATGAACTAAGCACACAGTGTTGCCATATGAAAACATAATTCTCGTCAGACAGATGATTTTCAATAAAAAATCAATCAAAAAATTTGTTGTACTAATACCGTAGGTTGCAGTGTACTTTGTGTAAAGTTACACAAAGCATTAGGTTCACACGTAGGCCTGTTGTTACTTTAGTCAACACTTTTACGGCAGAAAGAAAGCTCATAAATTTCTCTCCGAGTAAAGGTATTTATCACTTATAATACATACTACTAGAAGGCCCAGCCGTCAAAAATGACGGGCAAAAATTTTGTGATTAAGCTTTATCTGATCCGCTTCTCAGTATAGGTTTTGCTGTATTATCAGCTTCAACCCTGCAGGCCTGATCTTTCATTAGTGAAACGCAAGTTGTACAGCCATGAGTTATGCGATAGCAAAATATCCCCCTGCAAAAAATAAGGCTGGTCTTGTTTGAAAACTGGCCAGCACTCTATTTTTGTATTTGGTGCCGTATCAAAGATACTGTTTAAATTGGTTATCTATATAAGGTTAGGTTAGGTTAGGTTAGGTTAGGTTTGGTTATGGTTATGTATATAACCTAACCTAACCGTATCTTTGATAGGGCACCAAATACAAAAATAGAGTGCTGGCCAGTTTTCAAACAAGAGTGCTGGCCCGTTTTCAAACAAGACCCAATAAGGCGTGAATATCAGCTTGGAATTGCGCAAACGTTAAGCTGCACAAAGAAACTAAAGCACTCTGAGAGTGCATACCTCCGCCAAGTACGGCAACGGTAACGAAAAAGTGAAATTTGCTTAGAAACCATGATTTTTGTATCAACTCCAAAATCTAATCATTTGTGCCTTTTAATAGTATTAACAATTTCTGAAATTTTTTTGAAGATCCTTTCATAACTGCTTGAGTTACGCTGCTAACATACATTATGACAAACATAAGTCAAACATGCAAAAGAACCAACCGATCAGCACCATAATTTAGTCATTGATATCTTTCAAAACTACTAACAACTCCTGCAAATTTCATAAAGATCCATTCAAAACCTATTGAGTTATTGCGTAACAAATATTATGACAAACATAGAAACCAATCAACCGATCTACTCCAAAATTTAACCATTTTCGCCGTCTCACATTATAAAGAGAGCAAGCAAGTGACCAACAACTGCGCTTTATTATATAGTGGATTATAATACATCTGTTGAGCTTAACACTATTTCATCTGATATAAAATAAGTATTGTCGTACCATGCAGTGCAACCTACAGTGTAAAGCAAAAGGCTAGACGCAAGTTTTTAGTAAAAACAGAAACTTGCCTACTTGACTTGGAGAAATTTGCTCTAAGCTCAAGGGACTGACAGATGTGACGCAGTCGAAGAATACAACGCCTTATTGCTACAGCGTAATCTAGTACTTCATAATGAATGAGAGAGAAAAAAGTACAATCAAACTCACTTGGTAATGAATTCGAATGCTTAACTTCACGAATTAATGTAGTGTTGGCCAAAGGAACTGTTTCACTAACATTGGGGAAACAAATGCCTATGATGTACACCGCTCCATTTCCTAACAGAGTTATCCCGAACCAAATCCCACTGACTTACTGTACCTGTCTTCTGTTTATGGGGTTCCGCTGCACAGCCATGTGCAACATTGTGTTGACCAGAGGTTGCGTAATATCGTGCTTAATTAATACAGCTTCCTTAGACTTCGCATCAATGTGACATTACATTACCTAATTTATAGTATATGCCTATATGGGAACTTCCAGATATGTATAAGAGTAATTTCTTCTGAATGTAGGACGCATTGTAAGATAGCTCTATAACTTTGCATAAAATTGAGGTTGTGCTTAACACTCACTAGCTTGTTATGTCGTTTGGTTTAACTGGTGCTGAAAGTGTTGCAGGCAATCTGCTTCAAAGGGGCCAAGTTTGGGCGAGACTGGAAGAGACGGTTTTAGCTCACCAGGTAGATAATTCCATGAGAATGCTCTAGATGCAGAAAGCGTTTTTTTTTTAATTTTGAGACGCTTATGAGTGGTGAGCAGATTATTTTTTTTTCCGAGAACTCCGGTCTGAGTTCATATGATTTCGGGGAAACTGAACTGTATCAGCAAAACTACGCTTGCCAAACAAAGAGCCAAATAAATATATGGCTTCTTCAAGTTTGAATTACCATCTATGCGCGGCTATTCTAATTTTTCGCAAGCAAAAAGTAGTCTTTATAAAACTGAACTTCATTTCCAAGTACAGCATACGAGAACAGTAAAAATACACGCGAGACAGCCACTTTTGGACCAGAAATCGCATCAGTTATCACACCCAAGCGACAGATTTTCAGTCCATATCTGTGCGGATGTGAGCAGGACCCGTAGGTTCAGGGTCATTGGCTCTGCTGACTGCGCTCGCTGTGGCTCACTAACAATAATTGGAAACAACAGAATACATTGGTGGACTATCTAATAAAACCTTAGCCCTGGACAACCCAAATCAAAGGTTCCTGCCTCGCAAGAATAACAGATTTTGGAACGTCCTCAAAATGGAGGAAACTAAATGGAAAGCGAACCAGGTTTCTTCATTTACTGCTACATCCTCATCTTACGTGGCAACTGCATCCATATGGAATTAGATGCTGCACGTGTTGCATATGGAGAAATAAAAATTGCTCCCCTGTGACCTTCACTGGGCAGTCTCTGGTTAAATTTGGGCACCACACCAGTCAAAGTAGGGCACTGCCGAGGTGATTTAGAGTAAGTTTAAAAATGAGTTTAATTAAACACTAAAAGAAGTTTCAAGAGAGGGAAAGAAAACGGCATTGTACTTTTCGCAAGTAATTTAAAGTTTTACCATTCATAAATAATATACTTAAAACGCTACTACATAGAGGAGAGTTGCAATCATATATCCGTGCAAGTAAATAGTCTCGTAGTCCCATATATGAAGGATTTTTTATTTGCAGATAGCACTTTGCAACCGATGAAGTGAATTAGTTCGAATCACTAGAAGATCCTTGCGATTTTTCAGCAGCAGAGAGAGTGAGCTGCTCCATGGCTATGCACTGTTGTTCCATTCGGGAGATCTCTCT
>LQNS02276867.1:1543085-1554949 GCA_001587735.2 Parhyale hawaiensis
TTAGCTAGTTTCCAATCCTGCGGAACTTCTCCTGTTCTTAGAGAGCGATTAAATATTTCGAGCAGCGGCTTCACGATGACTGGAGCCATTTCTCGTAGTACACGGGGAGAAAGATTACCAGGGCCAGTGGATTTGTACACATTTAGGTGGGTTAGTTCTTGAAGAACCTCAATCTCCGTGAAAACACATGTGTTTATGGGAGCAACTTCCATCGGTGCTGGTTCAGGGATATTCGCAACATTTTCAACACTAAA
Organism: Parhyale hawaiensis; assembly: GCA_001587735.2. NCBI lineage: Eukaryota > Metazoa > Arthropoda > Malacostraca > Amphipoda > Hyalidae > Parhyale > Parhyale hawaiensis. Next base: position 1,543,340 of record LQNS02276867.1, read on the forward strand.
TACAGAGGTGAAATAGTCGTTCAAAATTGTTGCTTTGTCTCTTAGGTCATTGGTGATTGCACCGTCAGGTTTTTTGAGCGGACCTATGAATTCTTTCTTTAGTCTTCTTTCATTTACATATTTATAGAATGCCTTTGTATGCGTTTTGCCATAGCGACTACGAAAACTTCTTTTTCCCTTTTTGTGGTCCTGACTATTTGCTTTACATCCCGACATGCCCTTATGTGACTGGACCTGTTCTCCACTGTTGGATTACGCTTCTAGCCTTTGTAACGCACTTGTCGCCTTGCAATGCAGCATTTCACTGTCCGATTCATCCAGAGGGGATCATTACTGATACGAACTCGTTTATTTGTGATGTATCTTTCAGCTGCACACAGGATGCTCATCTTCAAAATATGTGAGCATTGTTCAACACTGGCGTCTCTCATAGGGGTTACGAAGTCAGTTGTGTCTATTTCAGTTGCCATTTCCTGAAAATTCTAGCATAAAAGCTGATTGAATTCTATTATTATTATTATTAAAGCTTCACGCACGGGCCACCACGGACAGGTAGCACAACCCAAATGAATCACTTTGCCACACAGGGAAGCCCGAAACGCTGCTAAACGAAACCCGACAAAAAGCCATTAACAGCTGTCTTAAACGTCTGCAGGTTCACACGACCGAAAGCCGATGCCGGCAAAGAATTCCAAACCCGAACAGACCAGAGTAAGAAGTACCGACCGAACTGATTAGATCGACATCTACCATTCTCCAGCGTGAAAAGGTGAGCGCCGACTGCAGCATGCGCTTCTCTCCTAAACACCTTGAGTGCAGGAACAGAAAAATACAACCAAAGCTTCTCATAGTTGTACAGGCAACCCTTCTCCTATGGGACAGATTGACCAATTCATTAACGGCGCACAACATACTGGCAAAACTAACAAGTCGGTCCAACAGACACATGTGATTTTCAGCAGCCGAAGCCCAGACCGGCGAGCATTACTCTAACACAGGCAGGAAAAAAGTATAATAGCATATGAGGACAACCTCACGGGCACCAAACACAGAATTCACCTTACTCCAAAGCCCAATCTTACTCGAAGCACGCGACACCAGTCGCCTATTACGCGGCTCAAAGGTAAGTTTTTCATCAAAGACACCACCAAGAATCTCCAAGGAGTCAGACGACTCCTGAAGCAAGGAGTCGGCTATCTCCAGCTGTGGGTGCTGCGGTACAAGAGTGCGAGACCGACTGATACTTATCAACCTGGTCTTACTGGCATTGAGCATCATAGTCAAGGCCGAACACCATGCACTAATGCATGACAAATCCCTATTCAAAGACTGGGCGACAGCATTACGCATGCGTGAAGCAGGTATCACTGTTATCAAAGTTGAATCATCGGCATAGTTGATCATCGTGTTTTCCAGCGAAATGAATATATCATAAGGATACAGAACGAACAACAGCGGACCAAGGACGCTACCCAGAGGGACGCCGGACTCCACCGTGACTGAGGCGCACAAAACGCCATCAACAGACACACTCAATCTGCGCTTGCTCAGAAACAAAATGGCGAATGATTGACAGAACCCTACCACCCAAGCCATTAGACTCAATCCCTTGTGGTTGACCCTGTCAAACGCCGCGCTGAAGTCGAACTGTACAAGGCGTGCCTCAGACCCACAATCCAGCATGGACTGTAAGTGGTGTGATGCCGACAACACTGCGTCGCAATAACCCAAACCACATCTGTACGCAAACTGACCGTTAGGCAGCAAAGCCGTAACCTCAGCAAAACCGCCAAGTTTATAAGCTACCAATTTCTTGAGCACCATCGACAAAATGGGCTTATTCGTAATGGGTTGGTAGTTGGCTACATGGGGCGACACTGGACCCTTGGGAATAGGAGTAATATTCCCAGTACGCCAACAGCGGGGAAAATTTCCTAACCGTATCAGGCGCCGGATGCTCACTGGTTGCTTAGGGGCAAAAACGCCAGTAAACTGCTTAAAAGACGGAGGAAACATGCCCACCAGGTCCACACCTCCATGAGGATCAAGGCCCTCAATCAGTACCTTTTATTTGGCGAAAGAGTATCTGCCTCGGTGGAGGCAAAAATAGAGCACTCTTAGAGTGCATACCTCTTCCAAGGAAGGCAGTGGTAAAGAAAAATTCAAATTGGTTCGCAAACTATGATTTTCTTCGTATCAACCACAAAATCAAATTATTTGCGACTTATGACGATGATAAAAGCTTGTGTAATTTTGTTGAAGATCCGTTTGTAACTATTTGAGTTGTCCTGTTCACAAACATTCTGACCAACTTTAGTCAAACATACATACGGACTAACCCATCATCACCAAAATTTAACAATTTATGTCTTTCAACATTACCAACAATTCCTGTGAGTTTCTTAAAGATCCATTCATAACTTTCTGAGTTATTGTGCTTACAAGCATAAAATTAACTACAACTATAAACAAACGAGCGAACTAACAGATCATCACAAAATTTGGTCGTATATTTTTCGTAATATCCCGAACCACTCACGGTAAATTCCTAAAAATCCGCCAATAAATTGTAGAGTTATGTACTAAGAAAAAATAGGTAGACAAACAAACATAGAAACTGATCAAAAGATGAACGGGTCTTCACCGAAAGTTAATCATCTGTTACTGCTCAAATGCTCAACAATCCCTTTAAATTTCGTAAAGATCCATCCATATCTTTTGAGTTATCAAAGTGAAAGACAAAAAGACACACAGAAAGACAGATAGATAGCCAACAGTTATACACGACATAAGCATAACCTGTTTGGCCAAGGTAACTACTATTCAATCTTCTACTCTCTAAGGAACGTTTATGTTTGAATTATCAGCAGTTTGATCTACTCAAGGCAATTATGGAAATTCGAATTTTCACTCAGTTGCAGCAATCAAACAGAGACACAAGCAAATTAAGAATTAGCAAATAATCAAAAAAATTTCTATCATTTCCTGTTCGTGATATACCTTACAACAGTTACTAATGAAAGATCATAACAATCCGTCTATAACTTTTTAAGTAAAATATCTGTTACTAGTGACATGCCTAACAATCGCTGTGAATTTCTTAAAGATCCCTCCATAACTTTTCGAGTTATCATGGGGACAGACAAATACATAAAAACTAGAACGCCTCGTGGCGTTAGACCATCACCCGCGGTGCGGGCCAACTCAGAAGAGTCATTTTTGATGTCCAGTTAATGCAAGTTTCTGATGTGCATGCAGTGCAGCTAGGTTAGTGCTCAGACCCAGTAGATTATATCTTCAACCTTTGCATAGGAAAAATAGAACGCCTCGTGGTATATGACACTCTGCCTCTGTGGAGACAATTTCAAGGCCGTCATTTTTGATGGCCAGCTAGGCCTAGTTTCTTGGCATGGGCCACATCTAGGTCAACCACTCAAACTCTCTACAAAAAACTCTGAAGATTGCTAACTCATTTCACCACTTTATTTTTGGGTTCACAGACAATATATATGTATGCAAATATATATACTTAAATTTTCAACGAAAACATTATCTCCTCACTCACTTCGTACGCGAGTGATAAACAGACGCGACAAAAACATAGCCTCCTTTGCGGAGGTAATTATCCATTCATTCTCTATATAATCCAGATTCATGGATTTATAAGACATCTTTGGACCATCAGTTCAACATCTGACTAAGCGTGTCTCACCTCAGCTGCAGCTTGCACGTAAGAACCTGAAGACATTCCGAACGGAAGTGGGCGTTTGGTCACAAGTTCTTCCAGCGAGTTGACAGGGTCTACAACCTTGGGGTGTGCGAGCATGGACACGAGGAAGGACTTGTACATGGTGCCTAAGATGAGGGCCCCAACCATGCCAGTTCCTAGCAGTAGGCGGCCACTAGACAGCTTTTGGACGACAGACGAGGCTGGAATATATCATTTATTTCATTAGTAATTACTGAAACACTATGAGAGCACATACCTCCGAGAAGCAAAACAACGTTAACGAAAGTTTCAAACTCGTACTGAAGGTATGATTTCCTCTGTATCAGCACCATGATCTGGTCACTTGTACGTGCTTTTTGATACTTAGTAATAAAATGTTCTGCAATTTTCTAGAAGATCCGTTCATAAATTTTTGAGTTATATTACTGACAAACAGTGAAATACACAAACGGACAAACCGATCATCTCAAGAAAATTAATCGTTTGTGCCTTCCAACATCTTTAACAATTCTTACAAATTTTATGAAGATGCGTTCATAACTTTTTGCGTAATACTTCTGGCAAACATTTTGACAAACAACCAAACCCACATGCGAATAAACTGATAATCACCAAAATTTGATAATTCATGTCTTTTACTGTTTCTAACAATTTTTGGAAACTTCCTAAGGATCCATTAAATTTTTTTGAGTTATTTTCCTAACAAACATAAATCAAAAACACAGACAAACAAACAAGCAAAAAGTACGTCAGTCTTCGTGATATACCTAACAATTCATCTAAGTTTCATAAAAAATCAGTTCACAACTTTTTAAGTTATGGTATTAAGAGAGAAGAGGCAGTCAAACAAACAAACAAACAAACGGATGAACTGATTTTCCCGAAAAGTTAATCAACTGTTTCTCCAAACATAGCAAACAATCACTGTAAATTTTGTAAATTTCTGTCTATAACTTTTTTAGTTATCTTGTTAATAGACAGACAAACTGACAGACCGATGGACGAACCATGGGCGTTAGTGTTGTGCGTCGGCAATGAGCCTTACCTCAACATCAACAACAACGATAGACAAAAGACGAAAACATAACCTCCTTGGCAGAGGTAATTATTATTTTAATTACAAGCTTCGAAGTCAATTAAGCGAGGCTCAATGAACACTCCAGCGAAACATTAATAGCGTGGGCACACTATCAGAAAATTTACTCAGCCACTCAACTTTTATCCTAGGCCTTCACGTGGCCGTGACTACTACTAATGGCAGAGCTGGGATTCGGTAGAGTTTTTCTACCGATGGTATTAATATGTGGTAGATGAAAACGGGCCATTCCGTTCGGTATTTTGGTAGATTATCAAAAAATCTACCAAATGATTTGGTATTTTGCTTTGGTAGATTAAACTCCTTATGCATATAAAACTTTTGAAACCCTTTTAATGGATTCTAGAGCCCATAGAACACCTATTTCAAGCCTCGAACTGCATCACGTACTAGCAGTTCACGGTCTACCAAACTCGGAAGCAAGTGACAGTTGAGTGAGCGAAACATTGTGATTATATTGTGATAATTAATTATAATTAAGCATTGCTATGAAGAATCGCGCAAAAAGCCAGTCGGAGCTGAGTTGAACGCTTGTAGACCTCGTCAATCGAATATGTATCCCAGGAATGAATTCCATTCCATCATACAGCCGTATATACAACACTCTCAGAACTTATGCGCAGGACACCTAACAGTTTCCAGTGTACATGTATAAGGATATGGCTCAGCCGCAGTTCGTGTACTTCTTTTACAGACTTTTGGGGGCCGGGACAAAGGAAAGCAAACCGTCTGTTATTGTTGTGAGCTTTGTAAGACATAAACAGGCAAGTAAGTCTCCGCCCTTTGTGACGAGTTCACTAAATCATTCAACCGACTAGCTGAGGCGACAATTTGGTCCAACAAAGAAGGTTACTAGTAGCAGCTGAAGCCTATACAGGGAGACAATACCCAAACAGCGGCAGCTATGACGCATCAATGCATCTACGAAATACATCCCTATCTCCAAACACAGAATTAACCTGATGCAAAAGCCCAACACCACTCAAAGCATGCGAGACCCAGAGCCTAATGCTCTTCTGATATAAGTTTCTCATAAAAGAGAACACAGAGTATTCCCTGAGAGCTGCATTCATACAGCTCTGCGTCGCTAATAGATAGAAGCAGATGCTTGGGCAAAAGCACCGTTTGCCCAGTGACAACTGTTTGGCCTTGATTGTTAAATACAATAATTGGCTCCCTATTGACATTTTATTGTAAGTCAGTCCTAGTTCCCTGGTCAAACTGATTTGCAAGCGCTGGCATTTAGAGGAGATGTGCTGAGCGCAAGAGGAGAAGATTTTTATACATAGACTTAAAACTCTTCAAACTACAAACTTTGTTGAGTAATACGGAGGCCACACTATGCATTCGCAATCACAACTTGCGATGTTGTGCAGCTCTCATGTTCAGGCTATAGTATTTATGCCACCGACTTCAAATCGGTATAGTACATCCTCGCAGCAAGTTGCCTTTGCGGTCCAGCATAACTACTGAATTTGTCGTATAGTGAGAAATTACTGAAAAGTAAGGAGAGCACAGAGGTATTGCACTGAGTAACGATTCCTAAATGATGCTACTGAGGTACAGCTATAGATACTGTAATCACCCACTATAATACAATGAAACGCTACTTGTTGTTTGCTTGCTCGTTGGGTTGGTTCGTCTCTCCGTCACAGTGTTAAGGATTCCATAAGAGAAAATAATCTACTGTAGAACATGATGAGGTGACAGGAAATGTGCCATTCCACAGTTATGTCCTTTAGCTAATATTGTTTCTGGAATATGCTCGAGCTACAGTGTCTTCTGAAGCCCCCATCGCTGAGAAAAAGAATTGAGTATTATTTGATAACCATTCGAGCGTGGTATACCAGAGGCTCAGTCTTGGATGGGGCTTTCGCTACTGTCTTGCACAATGCATTTTGCTGGTTTTTCTTTGCTTAATTTCTTCGTGGCAGTTGAAACTTCACGCGAATTAGAGGCCAAAACATATTCTATTCAATTTCAGTTCTTGTTTACGTCTGATATGCTGTTCAACAAGTGTATTATTGTAGCCCCATAGCATCTCCCGCAAATTTTCCCTAGCCTGTGTTGAGACGTCACATCCTATAATGTAGTGCTCTTCACACGGAGGGATATCCCAGTACATGTAATTGATATTTGCTACCGATATATGGTTCAACAAACTCATAACGTTTGCCGCGTAGCGTTACCTCAAAATTGTCCGCACTTGTTCGCAGTCGGCCAAAAAGTGAGTCCCGATTTTTCTCAAGTCTCAGGAGTAGTTGCTAACGATTGAAATACAATTCAATAAGTCAAAACTAGCTCATTTGCTTGAAGTGTTGGACACCTGAGACCTTAAAGGTCTGCCAGCAGACTGGCTTATAACTCGTGTAGGGACGCAGGCAGGCCGCACACAGGTCATACATGGCAGTAAAAGAATAGACTGCACAGTCTGTGTCGTATTGCGCTCAAGCAAGTGTGTAGGCTTGAAAATGAGATAAGAGCGCAAAAGCTGTCCAGCAAGCTGACACAAAATAGATCCACTGACTTTTGGAAAGAAACAAAAAGTCTAAAAGCCCTAGTCCACATCGTTGGGCATACAGTCAGTGAATGGAGTCACTGGCGAATGTAATATTGCGCAATTTTGGCAAGCTCATCATGCAGAAATTATGAACTGCTTTGCCGATGATCATCATAAAGGTTACGTAGATTGGCATTCCTGATGGTCTGGCTACCTCAAATGAAGAATGCACCGTATCTGAAGATGAGGTTAGTCAAGCCCTGAAAAGATTGAAGAATAACAAAGCATCCTGTGCTGACAATATCCCGGCTGAGGCTCTAGACTCCTTGAAATTCCGTTCACCGTGTGCTTTGCGTAATTTGGGGTTCCTCCTAGGTGACTTGATGAAGGTCAAAATAACACGAATGGTAAAACACCAAGCAAAATGTGTGACGGATAGGAGCAATTATCGAGCTATAGCAGTGGTAACCTGTCTCTCGAAAGTGGTAGAACTAGTGCCTGAAAGATGAATGTCATCGTACATGATGACTGCAAACAATCAATTGGGCTATAAAGCCCAACATGGAACGGAAATGGCTATATTCACACTCAAACAGGTGATAAATCATTTCGTTGACACTGGATCTCTCATGTACTTGTGCTTTCTCGATGCTAAGGCTGCGTTTGAGCTAGTTCACCATTACTCTCTATGCAAGTGTATGCTTGAGAAACAAATACCGTGCGTCCTTATATTGTTATAACGCTAAAATAGTGGTTTCAAGCTCAGAAATGCTGTGTGAAATTTGGAGTGGCAACGTCATCAGCTTTTGGCATAACTAAAAGCATACGACAATTGGGCTTATTCTCCCCAATTCTCTTTATTATCTTCATTGACAGCATCCACACCCATCTGAACGCAGCTGGAGTAGGGTGTCACATTAATGATCACGCAGTAAATGCACCTATCCATTTCAATGTGCTGCAAAAATTTGTCTCAATTTTCTAGAGCAAAGCCAGCAAACTGTGCAATGAATATAATACTGTCAAAACTGTTCGTATGTTCATTAAACCTATGAGAAGTAACCTGCCTTCCAATAAAGTCACTCGACTCAATGGCATCGATATCACTCTTCTGGATCATAAAGTCACTTATGATTTTCGTGATAACCTGGACACAGAGAAAGAAACACGAAAGCTCCACACAGTAGACAACATTCTAATCGGAAGGTTTGGTCACGGCTAGGATGAGGTCTAATGCCAGCTGTTTCGGAGCTACTGCTATTCCCTGTACTGGTATTAGGAAATAATCCCCGAGGGGAAAAGCCCGGTAGGAAAACAAACCCGGAGGGAAAAAGCCATCGGAGAAAAGCCCCGGTAGGAAAAAAGACCCGCCTTTTCTTGATGTTATGTTTCAGAGCTCAAATGGTGTACTATATTTTGTTTGAATGCATCATATTCAAGTTAACTAAACGGTATTGTACTAAGTTCAACTTGACCTAGCATCTACATCTGTGAACGTGGATTGCAAGTACACATGAACTAGATTATGTTAGCTTAAGTTAGGTTTGGTTAGGTAAGCTTAGGTTAGGTGCGCTTACGTTAGGTGAGTTGATGTTAGGTGAGCTTATGTTAAGTGAGGTTAAGCGAGATTGGATTAGGTAAGATTAGGTTTGGTGAGTGTAGGTTAGAATAGGTGCCATCAGGTTAGGTGAGAGCTTAAGAGAGATCAGGTTAGGTGAGGTCGGTTTAGGGTGAGTTAGGTTAGGCTATATCCAAGGAGTCCAATTATTACATTTTGGACTGTATAAGTCCAAAATCGGGTGTTACGCCGCGCCAGGTGCCCACTCGCCATCCGACATTAGTCGCCCTTCAATGCCGCTTCGTACCGCCCCTAACGGCGCTCGATAGGCCTATTGCCTGCTATGCGTACTGCGGCTGCAGTCGCACCGCGCACGCTTGTATATTGGTTGAGTCACCGTTTGAATTCATATTTCACACTTTTGTTTATTTTCCAATGTTTCAAACAATATACGAGAGATAAATGTTCGAATGTGCTATTTTAACTAGTATCACGTGAAATTTATATATGTATATGTGTAAACCTACTGTAATGTATAGAATTAAGTAATATCTTGTATTTTATCTTCTGCTGTACGATGAGTAGGGCCGAGCGCCATCCAAGTTTGCTAATACCGTCCAGAGATAAAACGAGCTTCTCTACTTTATTTTTCTACCCTTGAAGCTACATTTTTCTCGAATGACAGGTTACGCCAGAGTGGGTAACATGTCATGAAGACTGCTGTCGCAGTCTGGTACACGACCATAAACACGAATTGGTGAGCCTTAACGGACTGACACGACGCAACGAGCACTACCAGGTCTACCTAAGATCCCTCCGCTAAAGCCTTAGCGGAACCACATTTCGACGGCTGCACCCTTGCTCTTTCCAGGGTCTGCTATCGTCTAGCGCGTAAGGAGAGATCCCCACGCCAGCCAAAGCAGCTAGCCGCTACAGCCAACAGCTACAAGCCGGACGGCCCGCGAGTAATACCGAGACCGTCCATAGGGGCACCATATTGCCCCGGCCCGACAGAGGATGCCGATTCACGCATGCCGGACAGCCCGCGAGAGCTATACGGCACCGTCCGCACAGAAGAACCCTGACATAATTGCTTTCGATGTCGACGTTTGGAGTTCTGCGCTTTTGGGGCTCCCGAAGCATGCTCTTCTGAAGTGCACGTGGAAGGCTTCTTCCGTTGACTTTTGTTTTGTCGATGTGACATATTTGTGCTTGGCGAAGTGTCATGCCTTTGGCCGATGGTCGTGGTCTCTGGTTGCAGGGGCTGTGTTTTCTTGTTGCCTCCGTGTCCAGCGGAAAGAGCCGTGTGCCTTGGCCTCAGGTTAGGGGACTTAGCAATGGGTTGTGCGTTTCTCAGAGGACAGTGCTTGGTAATAGACAGCTGCGTGGCAGTTTTGCTATCAGCTGCTTCGTTTGGCTTGAGTGACCGGTTTCTTTTTAAAATTGGTCAGCATTTTTTCGGGGTTCGTGATGTCTGGGACTCGGCCCAGTACTACACCGTAGGCGAGGTCATCCATAGCTACTGCTGTCATAGTGCCACAATAGTACGGGCAGTTGAGGTGTATGCGTGCTAGTGGTGCTCGCAAGGAGTGGTTATTTACCAACTGTACACACACTTTTTGTATGGAAACGGCGGCGTTGGAGATTGAATCTTTCTTCATAAATATGGCCGTTGATCCTCCGTCCGACAGAATTTTCACGGGACGTTTGTTTACAGAACCAGTACACGTTTTGAGCTGGCTGCATAAAGGCCTTCCACAGAGATGTGGTTTAGTGCTTCCGTAGACGGTTCATGGGATTCTTCAAAATCTTCGCGTAGCGTTATGGAAGCCAGTTGTGCCGTACTTCCTGTAATTTGTGGTGGAGAGGTAGACTGAGAGGTCTCCTGAACGTTGCTCTCCTCCGGGGCCCTTCTTCGCAGAGAGAAACAGTCTGTGCTGTCGTGTGAGAAATTTTCTCCATGATACGAGGAGCGGAAGGTACGAGGAGGCGTAGGTCGTGATGCGGAACTAGAAGTGCTACTGCTGTTTTACCCAAGTAGACTGCTGCGGGGGCTCGATTTTGAGGGGCTACCTATTGCAACATGGGCATTAGTGGCCGACGGTGCTGGTCACATGGGCTGCTGGGTGGCTCCTCTTGTTGTGAAGGGCTCTTATTATGCGATGGTGCAGAAGCACGATTTCTGCAGAGCTCGTAGAGGGAAGTATGCAGTCGAGCTCCAAGGAACTTATCTCCCTGCTCTCCCAAGTTTTCGACACAGTTGCGCTCTCTCTCGCAATTGGGTGGCGACGGAGGGAGGAAGTCAGGAAGAATCGAATAAGCGCGATCAACCAGGAGGAAGTCTTCGAGGGCCTCATAAGTAGATTCAATGTTCCAAATTTTTAACCAGGCTCGGAAGGCTTGTCTTAGGCGTAGCAAGTAACGTGGCATACAGTCTCCTTCTTCGGGTTTCATATATAGTAACTGGTGCAGAGCTTAGCTGGGATGACCTTATGAGTGTCCATTAGCAGAGCTTTTATCTCTGGCAGTAGGAACCGATCTTGTGAAGGGAGCGAGTCGATCAGCAGTCGCTCATTCGGGGAGCAGGTCGTAAACGCATAAAAATTGAAGGGCAGAAAGGGAGAGTGGGCTACTCGCAAAATGCGTGAAATCGGGTGGTGTGACCGGAGAAATGGGCTACTGTCCATTAGCCATTTTTTCAAGGGCAAAATGTTGGCCTGCACGGA
>LQNS02276867.1:1555049-1568489 GCA_001587735.2 Parhyale hawaiensis
AATGCTGTCCACAAGAGTCGCTGTTTGCTCATGCCGAAACATGGCTACTGGACAGTAGCCCACTAATTAAAAACGCGCCCAAAAATGCAAGTAGCCCACTTTCCCTTTCTGCCCTTCAATTGTCTCTGTGTCAGTGAATCCCATGACGTTGGTATGGCTGGAAAAACGCTGGAGAAATTCGTCCAAGCGTTCCTTGACGGGATCAAATGGGCTAGGGGCAGTTTCAGATGTAGTTGGACCTCTGAGGTCTCTCAGCCGAATCTCATGTTCCCGCTTTGCTTGTCGTTCTGCCGCCTCTGCCCTGCGCTCCTCAGCACGAGGTTCGGCTTCTGCCCTGCGTTCCTCGGCCTGTGCTCTTCGTTCCTCGGCCTGCGCTGCTTCCAGTTCCTTTAGACGGCTTTGCAAGGCTTCTCTAAATTCAGCCTGTCCAGCAGTATAGCCGAAGGCTTCGGTATACTACTTAGCTTACGCAAGAAAATCTATCTTGCAAGGTGCGACCCGTTTTATGACGATGGGCTCGCATCGAGCAAATGATGGCCCAGAAGCCTCGATGCGTTGACGTTAGCTTACAAGAAAACTTCTGGCTCCCTGTTCTGGGGCGCCAATTATGTCAGGGTTCTTCTGTGCGGATGGTCTCGTATAGCTCTCGCGGGCCACCCGGCGTGCGTGAGTCGGCCTCCTCTGTCGGGCCGGGGCAATATGGTGCCTCTGTGTACGGTCCCGGCATTGTTTGCGGGCCGTCTGGCTTGTGCTAAGCGGCCTGTAGCTGTTGGCCGTAGCGGCTAGCTGCTTTGGCTAGCGTGGGGATCCCCCCTGAAGCTTATGGCATACTATGCCGCGTGCGATTGCGCAAATGTTTAAACATGACATCGATATGCGGCTACCAACCTCCACTGCGGTTTTCTCTTCAGTGTTGTTCGGACTTCAGCGCAAGATGGACGTGTATAGTGATTTTATTAAAATTGCAACTCTGTGCGCTGCTGAAAGCGAGGGGTTACTGGATGCTCGTAGACGTGCCCGGGCCTTCTCTGTTCGCCCCTATAACCGTGACAGAGATTCTTTTCCTCGTTTCTAAGTCAATATTAGAAAACACAACGATGAATTCTTCACGTACAACCGAATGTCAATATCAAGCTTTGATCACCTGCTCGAAGTGCTACGTCCTGTAATCACGAAGACAGCAACTTCTTTTGGAAAGCCAATATGTGCAGAGAAAAGGTTGACCATCACCCTCAGGTAAGATTATTTATATTATCTAAACAACTTGTTAATATTATATTTGCTATAATAGCTTTTTGAGTATAAGAATACATTACAGCGAGACTAAATATAATTATAAATTGGATGAAACAATATAACATGGCTTTCAATACAGTTTATTTGAGAAAACAAAAAGTGTAACATAAGCATAGACATAGATAAAGAAAGGCTGTTTTTCCACTCGGATCATATTCATTGATATGATATAAAAAAAGCACATAGTTATTGTCCTTAACATCACTAATTTATAGAAGCTGATAATTTATAACTTGAAATTCCTTGAACTTCTGCACACATATAAAACAAATTTTGCTGAAATGTCTTCATTATATCAGCAACTGTATTAAATCTCTTGTTGACAGACGGCCAAAATGATTATAACTGAATATTTTACCATTTCTTATTTACTGTGGACTGGGTGATGGTATCCAAGTACTCGCTACAGAACCTGTCGGAGATGGACTTGCTGCATCTGACTGATTAGCATATTCCCAATATTGTTGTTGACCTCCTCCACTGCACTGAGCTTGGTAATAGTTTTGTGAGTAGAATTGTCGCGGTATGGTCGGACGAGAGCTGCAATACATCTTTCGAAAGAAATCGGCTACGTGAGACCGAAATAGTGAAGTAATGAAAATATAAGGAAATTATAGAAGTGATGTATGGATATTTTCAACCTCCCTAAATTTCGCAAGCTTTCAAGAACTAAATTTAACAACTTTGCCCTCCCACCTGATGAGCTGGAGAACAGCGAAACGCGCGTCGTGTGTATCTAAATTTCTCAACTGCTTCTAATCGATATCTACATTTATGCCATTTCAAGAAAAAAATTATTCGAAATACATATACACGAGAGAAGATTAGAATTCTTCCGCAGCCGCACGCGGCATAGTATGTCAGTAGCCATAGCTTTACATGTGTTGATTCAGAAAACCGCGACCGCTTGCGGTCATGATTTCTCCCGCCAGCAAGTGCAACAGAAAAAAATCAGACTGCGGCAACCGCACGCGGCGCCGGTTTCTCTAGTATGTCATGTCCCATAGGATAACACATTTTGCGGTTTTCTTTTCGCCGTAGCCGCGTGCGGCTGCGGTTTGCCGCGTCTAGAAAGTCACAACACTTACGCGCCAGACTATGGCAGCCCTTTGAAAGACCAAGGGTGCAGCCGTCGTCGTGTGGTTCGGCTAAGGCTTTAGCAGAGGGATCCTAGGAAGACCTGGGAGTGCTCTCTGCGCCGTGTCAGTTCGTTTAGGCTAACCTGTTCGTTTTCCTGGTCGTGCGTCAGACTGCGAGAGCGGTCTTCCTGGCAGGTTACCCACTCTGGCGTAACCTGCCCTTCGAGAAAAACGTAGCTTCGAGGGTAGCGAAACAAAGTAGAGAAGCTCGTTTTATCTAGGACGGTATTAGCAAAATGAGTTGGTGCTCCGCCCTATTCATCGTACAACAGATAATAAAATATAAGATATTACTTAATTCTATACGTTACAGTAGGTTTCCACATATAGCTACAGATGTAAATTTCATGTAATACCAGGTAAAATTACACATTCAAACATTTATCTCTCGTATATTGTGGACAACATTGGAAAATAAACATAAGTGTGAAATATGAATTCACTCGGTGAGTTAACCAAGTTACAGATGGGCGCGGTGCGACTGCAGCCGCAGTACGCATGGCAGGCGATAGACCTATCGAGTGCCGTTACGGGTGGTACGGAGCGGCATTGAAGGGCGACCTATGTCTGATTGTGAGTGGGCACCTGGCGCGGCGTGACATCGGGTATCTCGGGTTAGGCCTATCGAACAAACATTGCTTCCATACGAAAAGTTAGGTAATTACTCAAGGATGTAAGCCATTGGCAAGGTTGGTGGGCGAGGTCTGGTTTTCTCTATTTTTTTTTTTTTCTTAATCGTAATTTAAGGAAAAAAAACGTTGAGGTCAAATAATGGGAGGTTAGGTGAGGAAGTTAGGTTAAGTTGGAAGAGGTTAGGTTAGGTTAGGTGAGGTTAGGTTAGGTGAGGTTAGGTTAGGTTAGGTGAGGTTAGGTTAGATTGGGTCAGGTTCGCTGAAGTTAGGTTACGTTAAGTTAGGTTAGAAGAAGCTAGGTAATGTTAGATCAGAATAGGTTGGGTTTAGTTAGATCTGGTAAGATTATAATAGGTTCAAATAGAAAATGTAGACTGGGTTAGGCTTTGTTTCGTTAAGTTAGGGTAGGTAATTGTTGTGCAGTATAATGTAATTAATATAACTTGCTTCAAAATAACTAAGTACGACTAATAAATCTTCATTAGGTGATTGGCGGGGCTTTTTTCCTACCGGGGCTTTTTTATTCCCGAGGCTTTTTTCTTCCCGAGGCTTTTTTCTTATATTCCCCTGAACTTTAACTCACTTTGGTTGCACTTAAAGCAAAAGTCGATTGGACGCCTCCGTGTAGCCTATAATGATATATTTCGGCACCTGATGAATGTACCGAGGTCATCTAGAGTAAGTATGATACTTGATCAAAAGTATACTGATTGCCTCAAAGTCAGGGCAAGAAAATGCGCTCTGAGTCTTCAGCTCAGGGATAGAAAAATCTGATAACGCCTTACTCAAGGTGATCCGTAACGGGCCTGGCTACAAACTATCTAACATGCAAGGCCGATAGCATCGCATACTATTTTCATACAGTGGCCAAACAATGGGTCGCAATGCAGTGTACGTAGTTGCAAAGATGGTATCTGGAGTTAACATTTATGAACTGTGCAATACGGTTAATTTGGAGCTTAAAAATATAGACAATTGGCTGTATTGCAACAAGTTAACATTGAATATAAATACATGCTATTTTCGAATATACATGCTATTTTCGAATGTCTATATGACTGCAGTAACTCCCATTTGTATTAGAAGTTCCTCTTTAACTCCTGTATCAGAGTGTAAGTTTCTGGGCGTGATGTTAGACAGATCATTATCGTTCAATTCACATGCTGATTATGTTTTGCGTAAGCTATCTTGGCCAACATCTATACTTAGGTACCTGTCAACATTTCTTTCTGGTGAAATGTTGTAAAGTATATATACAGCCCTGGTCTACCCTCACTTGTCTTTTGGAGTAACATTGTGGGGATCAGGCAACCACTTAAAAACCAGGGACCTCTGAACAGGCTGCGTAAGCTGCAGAATCGCTGTATTCGTTGTATTGCCGGTGACTATAGCGCTCCTGTACATGAACTGTATCTCCGCTGCCGCATTATGCCCTTAGACTCGATTATTGATTACTCTTTACTGTACAACTTCTTTCAGTATTACATGACCGATAAATCTGAATACTTTAGGAGTGAAATAAATTCATTCAACGTTGATGGCAGACATTCCACTAGATTTAAAGCTGACGGTTGCATAAACTACCCTAAAGTTAAGAAATCTAAATTTATTCGAAGTTTTATTTACAAAGCTATAAACAAATGGAATAAGTTGCCGGCGGATCTGAGGGGAGTCCAGTCACTGGCAGTATTCTAGTCGCGACTGAAGGGGATTTTCTGTTAAGCTCTTATTAGTCTGATTTGAAAAAAAATGTTGATGCTCTATAGGATACCCATTCGACACCGGCTTAGTAAGGTTTGCCCACCTTGTGTTGTGCTGAGCGGCGACCTCAGCGGGTCCTGTACGTTGCCTTAGCTAGGCCTTTGGCAGGGCCTTCGAGGCGTCGGTCTTTCGTGTCCGCTTTGCTTCTTTCCATTTTCTTACTCCTGTTTGCTCGTGCTTTATCCTGATCTCCCTCTTCTTTCCTGACTAGCTGTTCCCGTGCGCGTTGGTCCTGTGTGGGAGCGCCATCGTGCGTGGGTTCCCCATATTCCTGACGTAATGCTGTGCGTCCCTTGCTTCTTCCTCTGTTGGATCTCCGTTGTTGTGTGGGCAGAGGCTTGAACTACCTAATATAATAATGATAATAATCCTCTTCTTTTTAGACCTGCTGTTCCCGTGCGCGTTGGCCCCATGTGGCAGCACCTTCGTGGGTGTATTCTTGTTGTCTGAAATATGAATGTTTTTCGCTTCTTTTATTAATTGCCCAGATTGTCTTTACAGACTAAATATGGGATTGCTGAAATCTTTCCTACGAGTTTGTGATTAAAATTCAATAAAAATATTAAGTATTGTAATCCTTTGTCGTGTTATGTTGATTTCATCAATAGATTATTATTATTATTATTACTTGATCTTTGTACATAATGTAACTGTTTCCTGTGTACCATGTCCCTATGTGTACCTAATAAAACATATTATTATTATGTAATTCATTTCTCGCTAATCATTTTGCCTTTGAATTTCATCTGAAAAACACTCAATTGTAACTCTCAACAGATGAAGTTTTCAAATCAGTGAATAACATCTGTCAATTTCCTGTCATGACTACCAAGAAAGTAGAAACTGCATGCGTCCCAGCGTAAATCTTTAGCTATCTATCACATATTTTTGCCTGTGCTTATAATTAATTTCCCCTATTAAGGAACTTTTCCATGTCTCTAAGCTCACCACAAAGTTGAAGTAGTTCTCGCTCTATTCTCTGGTAACATGCCACGTTGGAAGCGCTCGCGTTTGCATTATTCTGTAGATTTTATATGTTTATATAGCTGAAACTTATGATTTCTTTTTAGAATATTAGCTAAAAGCTGCACTTCAATTCATATAATCAGTACACAGTAACTATGAATATTGCTGGATTACTGCCTTTTGGGGCCTAAAATGAAAATAGATACTAAAGTATTTACATACATTGATGTATTTCGTAATACAATGTAATTAGTGTTTAATAAGTATTAAATAACATTTTGACAATGTGTTTCGAACGTATTAGATACATTCCGTTTATTTAATGCCCATCACTGCCTATGAATTCTTTTGACTGGACTACATTTTCATGTGCTTTTTAATTTCCAACCATTTCAAATACTCGATTTTTTACTAGTATGAGAGAACACCACAAATACGAACAATAAAAAAAGTTTTATTAAGAAGTTATTGTCATCAATTTTGAGTGCTGGGTACTTTAGTTTTATTCAGAGACGTTAGACACTGTTGCACTGTAGCACAGCTTAGAAAAGCACGGAACTCTTCAGAGAACACGATAACTACATAAATTATAACGATAGAGTGGGAAACTAATCGTATGTTACTATATATAGTGTTTTCGTGTAGGTTTTCCAAGATCGTGTTGCACTGCCAGCCTGCAAAAGTGGTATTTTCAACTTAACACGGGACGCAGGTAGCACAATGTAGGTGCTGCACAGAACTTAAAAGGTAATTGAACGATGACCAGAAAGTTTATATTAATGCCTCATATTATTCGCCAGCCAGCGGTTAAACGTATTGCTTAGCATGAAATAACACCGTTCCATGTCTGTTTTCTCTAAATTCACTAAATAGTAATAATAATATTTCAACTAGGAACTCAGCTACATATACAGCAATAGGCACGCATATAGCACTACATGACTTATTTTCAGCAGCTATTTTTACACCAGGTGTTGGCTTCGAAAAGTTATATCTAGGAAATCTAGTAGGGAAGAGGTGTTAGCGACAGGTACCGATAAATATTGTGTAAGCGAAACCACATTAAATGAAGAACCAACTAGGAGGAGGAGCAGGTATGAGAAACACGTCAGCTGGACGTCACTGCTGTGGCGTCCCGTACTTTTTGGCGCCGATGTTTTGGTGCCGATTTTTTGGGACCATATTTTTTTTGGCGCCACATTTTTTTGGCGCCGAATATTTGGACGCAGATCGAAATTGAAAGAGGACTTACATGGACAAGATGAAATTAATATAAAACTTTTTATTTAGGATTAGTATCTAAAAACTAACTTTGAAATAGTCGCACAGCATGTGAAATGCGCTTGTCAACTTTCCCATGCTAAAGAAGATAACATCAACAGTATATTTGTTGTGCGCGTTTGGTGGATCGTTCATATTTTAGAATGGAAAACAAAAAAACAGTCCTTGCCTCCCCTAACCTACCCGACATTAAACCCGAATATAGTCCAACTTACCCGAAATTACAGCCTAATACCTACAACATCCACCAAACGCGCAGCGCGATCGATCGATCGCGCAAATCCACCAAACGCGCGCAACATATTGACTAAAGTTATTTATTTAATGAATCTCGTGATTGTGGGCTAAACCACGCAAATATACTAACGGCTTTTATTCTAACTTAGCGTAACCATACCTAACCTAGCAATGCCTGACCTTACTATACCTAACCATACCTAACCTGACCATAACCGACCTTACAATATCTAACCATACCTAACCTAACTTAACCTAACCTTAACTAACCTGACCTGAATATTGGGTGCTCAAAATATTCGGCGCCAAAACATTGGCGCAAAAAGAATGTGCGCCACAAAACCGGCGCCAAAAATCGGCGCCATGAAGTTCCATTCCGACTGCAGTGATGCTGTAGTCACCGCCCAAAAGAGAATCCTAACCTAGTTCTGTTTGAGCCTCGAACTCTAATCCAGGTCGGAGCAGCCCTCCGAAAATAACAATTAGCAGAATTATATGCTGTTCTCACATCCAAATTATCGGGATATTTAGGGACAAGATTACTTAAGCATATATGCCCTTCACTCTTTGAGAGGCAACCACATTATTTGCTCCTGTCTATCTCGGGGACACACACCAGGTACAGAAATATATGCAACACGGAACCAGCTGATGGTCCGCCTTGAGAATTAAGAACAGCGGAATAGGTAATATAATTATTATGAGCCTCTCTGAATCATACTCAACCAACCGCCTAAGTTAATTAAGGACCTGAATTATGCGATAATTATATTTTAAAGAGTTGAAAGAGCTTTGAAAGTGAATTCGCGAATTATCAGTGGTATTCGGGCACATTGCCTACCGTTCACTGTCTGCCTCATCACTTAGATTGTGGATGAAATGTCGCAAAGCTGTGCGCATAGCTTAATTCCACTACACACAGCAATGTAGCGGTAATCTTGTACCGTTTACTACAGGAAGTGCCAATAAGTAGCGTACACAAAGTCTTATCCGCATTATTGATATAATGTCAAGCTTCCCGAGCTTCAGTGTCACAGGTGGAAACAAGTTTTTGGAGAGAACTGTGGTGCGGTGCTAGAAGCGCTCTATCATCACCATCGCCGATGACGGTACTGTTACGCCCACTTTATGTTGAATTCAGTGCCACTCCTGTTGAGTATGTTGTGCATTTCATGTAGGAAAACAGTGAAAGTCACAGCGAAAGGAGCAAGGCTTGTCAGATATTATTACTAATATGAAACCCCTCAGAATATGATTTACCTGACAGCACCAAACACTTCCTCTTGATTCGTACATGTGGGAGAAATTCAGTAAGGTAACAATGATCAGTGGGGCCCACGTCCAAGAGCATTTTAAATGATTCGCTGAATTAAAGTTTGTTTCCTAAGCAAGAATAAAAAAAAGGAAACACGCAAACACGCATGGGCTGTTTAAAAAACAATGCTATATTTTTCATCTCAAGACAAACAAGCAAAGAGAAAGACACAAGGCGCCTAAAGGCTATCCAGAAATCATCCACTGCAGACTTACGTTTTAACGAAAGACTTGCCATCTTCAAATGCACTTAGTTCAACGGAGATTCAACGCCTTACGCTCATCTATGTTTGGGAAATTTTAGAAGGAATTACTATCAATTTCGACGGGCGGATCCTTGCCAGATGCTCAGGCCGTATTGGTCACACTTGTCAAATGCGAATTCCGAGCACAAATGGTAGCGATGGAATAGCCACAAATTATTCTAGTAGTTTCACTGTCCGGGGGCGAGGTTGCTCATCAAAATACCACGTCACATTCGAAACACCAACGGTATTGGAGTTGTTAAGGTTAAAAGTTGCTTGAAGCATACTTTCCGAAAATGCCAGATAAACCAGCTGTAAGCGGCTACGAGCAATGTGGGGATAACTTGATCACTACTAGCCCTCCCGCTGGTCAGGGAAAGCAGTGTCACCTCTGAACAAGATAGGCGGTGTGAGTAGCACCACCTGGTCTTCGACCGATAATCATCAAGGTATAAAATGAGCACCCGACCAGCACTGTTCGATGCACTCATCGTGCAGATACCAAATTGGTTGCTGGCTGCCTCCATGCAGTAGCCATTTCACCATCGGGAGAAGTTCGGGCATCTTACTCAGGCGACTGTTGCGAGCGCAATAGGTCTGTATCGTTTCCTTCCCATATCAGTTATATGCTTATCTTGCTACTAAGGACGTCAAGCTAAGAGTTAAAGCTAAAAATTAATTTAATGAGCTAAATATTACCGCAAACACCTACTGACTAACGCAAATAAAATAATTCGAAGAACTGATTTATGCTCTAAAGTAAGTAAAGTTCAAGTCTTTACATCTTCAAAGAATAGAAATTTAGTGTACAGTTTGTGCCCCATTGCCATAACAACACTTTGTTGACCTTGCAATGTGCAATGGCGTTGTCAGTATTGCACCCTAGCAACTACGGTAACACAGAAAATACCTTACTTTGCCCGAGGATGAACTGCACAGTCGTCAGCAGAGAGAATCCGAACTTTTCTGTTGCGGTCATTTCCCGTCGGTTCCTGGTAAAAATAGGTATGATGCACTGAGAGTATTTTTTATATCTTTCATGCAACGCTAGACTGCTACGAATACCTTAACGACTATGTGTACTTTCAGAGAAATCTTTGTAATGGCAAGTTTACATTTGCTTTTTATAAAGGTAAATCTAATCAGACTCCTGTTTAGATTGACATCTTGAAAATTAAATATAAACTTGCTGATCCAGAGATATTTCCGTGTGGCAGGAGCCATGAGTCGCAGGTTTATCGTAGCAAGGCGACATTGAAGGCACATATTGTGATCTGCTCATTCTTCGCTACCGGGCTGCAGCCGCCATTCCGATACATCGTTGAACGTATGAGTTATTTAAGATTATGATTAGCTAGCAGATGGCAAATCTAGATTAACGGTGCACATAATTCTTGTACCACTGCAATCCCTCTCTCCCTCCGACGATCCTGCCATCCGACGATCATACTCTCGCCAGCCTGCTCGTACAAACAGAGGCCCGTGCGTAGCTGGGAGAGGGTAGATCGGAAATATCTGGGGAGTAGAGACTCCTCGGCACAGGAGGGCATTCGTAGTCCAAAGCCCTACTAGGGAAATGCAGCTGCTGCAGTTGCAACAGCAGATGTATGTAATGAGCTCAGGGCGGTGCGGTATTTTTGCTCGGGAGGGAGAATCCCATTTGTAAGAAAGGGAGCAATGTCGTTTTCAAACTTTGATTGAAGGGAGTGTCGAATACGGCGAGGGCGGGAGGAGGCCGTGATAGTACCGTGGGCAGGATGCTGTACCCGCGATGCACGGATGAGATACGATACTGTTTCGACAGCACCCCAGGCCGTCGATAACTGGTAGGGTTGAGGTCTCATGGTGGAGATGATGCGCCGAAGCCCTGCGGTGGGATCCAGTGACTATGCGTAAGTCTGCATTCTGAACCGCCTGCAGCTAACTCACGGCAGTTCTGGAGACATTAGAAAACCAAATCGGGGCAGCGTAAAGCAAGACGCTTCTGATCACGGCCCGATAGGTGAGTAATAAAGTCTCTTTCTGTTGTCCCTATCTTGCGGCGGCCAGCGCGGGCATCGAGATCAGGAAGGTTGGAGTGATTGGGGTCACGGGTCCGAAGCACATCCCGCTCCTGGATCAGCTCCTTGGCGTCGTCCGAGAGGGCGAAAATAAACGATCGACGGCAGCCCGATGGGATACAGCGCTTCGAAGCCAGGAGTAGAGTATTCCTGAAAAAATTCTCTCCCTCAGCGCAGGGGGTGGGGAGAGACAGCTCCCGGTAGGTTTGTTCGGTGATCTCAAGAAACCTCTCCCAGTGGGCTGATCCGACGTGCCCTGCGTCTTTGTTGAGCGGACCCCATCCGGGCTGCGGTGTCATCACTGGCGGAGGTCATCGCTGTGGAGGTCATCGCTGCGGAGGTCATCGCATCGGAGGTCGTCGCTGCGATGTCATCGCTGGCGGCCCTGGTCCTGAAGGGCCAAAAAGGGCACAGCCCCCTCCATCGAGGGGTCCCCTTGCTCCTTCAGGCCCGCCTTGCTCTATTGCTCTTTTTCTCATCGGGTTTCCTCTTGCTGGCCTGGAGGTGCTCCTCTTGCTGGCCTGGAGGTGCCCCTCTTGACTTGGCCAGCACCTCCTCCCTCCTATTTGTCTTTTTGCTCCTTCTTGTGGCGACGTGCACCCCAATCCGGATCCTGAGCCCTGCGCCGACCGCGATCCCCAGTCGCAGGTGGGCCTTTCCTTGTGCAAACTGCAGGTGCTGGGTTCATTGGCGCTGTTCGGGCCTCACCTGACCCTTCTCCTACTCGCCAGACTGGATATGCCCTGCGTGCTCCTCGGGTGCGCCTGTTACTATGCCCGACGAGACAGCCCAAACCGTTGCTTTTAGCCGGGGCGCCGATGGTACAGTTCGCCTCCTCCAGTTCAATTACAATGGCCTACGTCATGCAAGAAGTGAACTGGAGGACTTCCTGGCTAAGGAAAAGATACTGGTCGCGGCCATACTGCAGACTAAGCTTACGCACGAAGTCTCCTCGTCCTTCTTCCACAATTACAATCTAGTTAGGGCGGGATCGCCTTCACGGAGGGCGCGAGGGAGGTCTGGCTGTGCTAGTCCTCCACTCTGTCTCCAACGAGGATGTCGACATAAGACTCAGGGCATTAGACTTCTCCTGGACAAATCCCTCACTGTCATTAACATCTACATCTCTCCCACTACATCATGCCCCCAAACTACAAGGCTGACTTCGCCTCTATTTCTGACGTTGATGTTGGATGTCATCTTGGGCCACATGAACGCCCATCACTCCGGCTGGTATTATAGTGGTATAGCGCTTCGGAGTGTGGCGGAGCGACGGTGAGTTGAGAGGACCTCTTTGAGGCACTCTCCTGCTCTTCCTTGTGCCTTCTAAATGAAGATATCCCTACAAGGCTGCTCACAGTGGGTCGTCGGTCGTCTCCCGACTTATCTATCTCCTCGGCTCACCTGGTTCCTTCGGCCACCTGGTCAACTCACACCATGCTAAACTCCGACCACTTACCTATAACTATCTCCCTCGACCACCATTTACCCCCTCCTCTTATACCCCCGAAAACGTTCATTAATTCAAGTCCAAATCTAGTCAAAGACTACAACATTGCTTCTCCAGATCTAGACTAGCGTTCAGCTATGATTTAACACCTGGGAACCTAAGAGTGTGGCAAGCTACACGTATCCTGGTCACAGCACGGCCTACTTTTTCCAGATCTAGACATGCATTTGGCCATGATCTAACCCTATCAGAACTGTGACTAGGTTATGAGTGGGGCAACTTCTTGTGGATAATTACAAATCCTCGTCAGAGTGGGGCCTTACTACTTCAAAAGCCGATAAGGGCTCGGTCATACTCTCAGACCTGGGGATCCAGACCTATGAGTGTCACCTCCCATATACTTCATTAGATAATATGACCCTGATGCCCGTGATTTGACAAGTGTTCGGTCACATTACGATATTCGGAAAAGGGAGGGCTGAGGCCCTCAGTGTCTCGTCCTAAATATCTCATCAACCATTTCCTAAGTAAATATGCGCGAAATATCCACCAGGAAATCTCGTGATACTTGTATCTTGTTTGTCGCTGATGTTGCTGCTATACCCTTATTTCTCCGAGATGTGCGTAATCAAGGCGTATGGTTCGTAGCTATAAGGATAATATCATGAAATAATCGAATAATTTAACTAGTTTGCATTCACCGTGTGCAGAGGTCCCTCCATATGTCTAATATTAAATCGAAGTTTGTGATTGATAAAAAGCAGCAGGAACTCATGTGCACTACATATAGGTAAGCTTTAGGATCAAGTCGAAACTTCTACAAACCAAACTAACCCAACTTGACGCTTAGGAGTAGAAACAAATTTTGTTCCAGGACTCACTGGGTACCATGATGGCGTCGGGTCCAGCCTGGGGTACTCAGCAGCAAAGAAAATAACCCGGTGAGCACCAGCATTGTCGCCAGCACGCACAGCCACGTCTGCAAGTTTGAGAATCGCTTTGTTATCCTCTCAGTTGAGCAACAATGTTCTCCCAGGGGCGTTTTCTTATCGCTTTTCA
>LQNS02276867.1:1602552-1613141 GCA_001587735.2 Parhyale hawaiensis
GCGATTCAATGAACTGCCCGTAGAGCTCTGTTTCACCGAGGTTTTATCGCTGTCATTGTCGGAAGGGTGTATATTTTGCTAGATGGTTGTGATTGTGCTCTAGTGCGTGGTCTGTATACTACTAATAGTATTACAGACTAGCGACAACCCGATTACGATGAACCGGCCGATAACTCTATTTTATATTGCTAGTCTGAGTTTTGGAATGTCTGAACAGAAGAAATTGAGGGTCATCGCCCAAAATTCGATGCAGCTGGTCGCTCACCTGTCTGTCGGAATAATTCGAGCCACAAGTCCAACTAAGGTATGCCAACTTCAATTTGATTAATGTAATTCTACGTCTTGACTTCTCCATATGCAATACATATACATTAATCAATTCGTGATATCTCTGAACGATGTAGCAAGAAATTTGGTTAACGTATGGACCAAAAAATGGTATTTTCGCTGTTAGCAAATTTTGAATTTAAAATTTGAATTGAGTACTACGGCATCAAGATATTTACGAACTAGAGGTTTCGACCCAATAGGATCGGACGAATAGGGGATTTACCTGCATTATTTTAAAAGGGCGAACTTACCTGTACCACTTTAATAGTGCGAAATTAAGGAAAAAGAAGTTGATTTCTAAAGCATTTAATAATAAGTAATTAATGAAATTAAACCATGTAAATGTTTTGAATCAGTTTTCAATTTCTTTGACGTTCGTATAAGAAAATTTCTAAGAAACAGTGTGCAAAGCCGACAAAAAAAATTGAAATTCATGTATCTTTTTCAACTGTAATAACGCCGGTATCGTTTTAATACTCTGTCAACTACGAATCAATAACACACATTAGATTAGAGAAGAGATAACCATATATCACAGTAGGAAATTAATATTTATATAAATATGGCTTTCCACATCTATTTTCTAAATACAGTGATTCCGGCGACGGCAGCCAAGTTAACGACACATACGTTACTTGCAGGTCCGCTGCGACACCGTCCGTGTTTAGGATTCTTATAAATTATCGGTAAAGAGAGCAGATTTTCATCGGTTCATAAATTCTAAAGGTCTGTCCAGTGGCTACACGTCTCTTCAACACGTTCACTCATCGATTCGCCGGAATGATTTGTAGTGTCGTTGCAAGTCAGCACAACTTTGTGTACCTCACAGAAGTTTAATAAAATGTTTACCGTCAAATCTATTTCCTCTGCAAGTGTCACTAGGTAAGTTATTGATATTTTTTTTCATATTTGGTGTGAAAATACGGTAATTCTAAAGAGGTGCTCTTTTCTGTCGTTTCTACGGTACAATAATATATTCGAATGCGCGGATACGTGAAAATGTGTCAAAGACTAACGTGTAGACTGGCCTTAATTCTGGCGTTTCGTTGGGTTTTTTCGGGGAGTTTCGGCAACATAATATCAGGTTTGGTTTGAATAGGTTAGGTTATGTTAACCCTTTCTCTCATAGCGTGGTCTGCATACAGCAATTCAAATAGTGCTATTCGTACTGGAAAGATAGATTAATTCAAGGGAAACAGGGCTAAGCTTAATGAGGTGGAGTTGGGTTGGGCTCTGTTTACATTATTTACTTTCAAATGTTTTCTATCTTCCGAACAATAAATTTTAAGTAAATAAATTAGCGCTGCAATTAGAGGGCCAGAAACTCTACCATGCATAATTCAGACAGTATGCTAGACAGACATACCAACTCACAAACAGATGGATGAATCATCACCAGTAGTTGATCACTTGATCACCCGTTTCTGGTAATATTCCTAACAGTTCCTGTAAATTTCATGAAGATTCGGCCATAACTTTCTGAGTTGCGTTGCTAAGGCGCAGATGAACAGGGAAAAACGCAACGTCCTTGGCGAAAAAAAAACATGGATTTCTGATTGATATAATTATTTGGGCTATAGTACATTGGTCCAAAAATACACTGTTGATTCTTAGTAGTCCTGCTGCTGAATGCTGCAGGCATTATAATTTTCTCAGAATTACCTCAACGTTGTTAAATAAATTCAATTCTGATTCCAAACCCTGCCTTTTCTTATAGAGATTTTTCATTCAAGTTTTCGAATAAAATCGTTTTATATGCTGTTAACAATGCCCCAAAAGTGGTATTGCGAATGGTTTTGAGTTCAGTTTCCTTTAGTTTAATAAATAAAATATTGTAGTAGTTCTCGCTAGCACGATGTTTGAAAACATCGTGCGTTCCTGAGGTCAATAATGAAACAGAGAACTGTGCGTTATTGGGCAAGGACCCACTACCTGAAGTACATGCGATTGCAAAATTATCAAAATTTGATACTTTGAAAGTGTTGCGTGCAGCTAAAGGTACAAATCGCATTCATTCAAATATCATTTTGCGTGTAATTATATTAGCTCCTCCGAAGAGCACTCGGATTTTCAAGATTTTGGCATGCATTCATAAAACTAATCAGCAATGTAAGCTAACAGTTGCCCATTCAGTTTCAATGACTTCGAAGTAGCTATATTACCTTCTACAACGGTCACTAAAGCAATAAAGTAAAAGTTAAGAAAGAGAGGAATATGTGAGTAACGGGCAGAGGAGCCTTGACTCTACTACATACGCGTCATTGAAGGGCTTGGTCCACGGTGATTTTTTCCTGAAGGCGAGGTGCAGCCACGAGAACAGGAAGCGGTCCTTTTGTTGTAACGGGCAGGTCCTTTCCTGAAACGAGGCCAGCTACAATCAGTGAGATCTGACTCAAGTCAACTGTAAAAAAATTGGAGTGCTGGTAGAGTCTGTTGCCTATCTAGGATTAGGGCATTACATGCGTGCCTAAAATCTGCGTTTGGGCGTCAGGCACCTAGTCTAGCTGAATCGAACTTGTCCTTATTGGCAGCAGCATGCAATGCTACTTGACTACTGTGCTAAAGATGCTGAGATCGAGCGAAGAGCCAGCCGGCGTTCTTTGTTGCATCCAGTGCGCTGAGTTGGCAATTGCTGTACATGCAGAGCTGCGTGGAGGCACTAACCTGACCAGGAATGGGAGGAAAGGATGGGGTCGGGTTGTTGAACCTTCCTTTTCAGCGCCATAGTTCTTAACGATTGGTGGTCGGTTGCAGCTGTACAGTACTCCTCTGGCGCCAGTTGGCCAATATCTGCATCACGAACCAGTGGGTGTGGGTTTTCCATTGGAGGGTACAGTCAAAGTTAACTTTACCTTTAACCTGAACAAATCTAAAATAAAAGCTCATGCATACTTTGGGACAGGGTACATACTATACTCGGGGCAAATATTTTTTTATTGTGATACTAGTCGCAAACTTTTTGATAATGGTCGCAGCGTACCTCGCACATATTTTACGGTTGCCCGTTTCTTCAGGTCGAACTGCAATAAGGTCCCCGTGACTGTGCATCAACAGATATAAAGAACATGTCTGCTTGTCTTTAGATTTTCCTGACGGCTGCAGAAATTTGACAGTACGAAATTTGTAGCGTCTTTAAGATAACTATTTTTTTTTCAGTTGCCCTTTGTTAAGTGTGATGAATTAGTTGCATTAGGCCGAGTTCACACGTCATTCGTATAAACGCGTTCACTCAACCACGTGGCCGAATGTGTTACTGTGCCCTAAAAATAGCAGAAAAATGTATAGTTTTCTAAAATTATTTTCATTCCAAATCTGAAGAGATATCCGTAATTTGCTCAGTTACACTTCCACGGGAGATGGATACGACGGTCAACATTTCAATAACTTTTGTGACGTGCACAAAGTTGTGTTGACAATGACGCTGCAAAACATACCGACGAGTGAATGATTGAACGCGACGATTTGACGCCTGAACTCAGCATCAGGGAGAGTTCGTACGTCATTTATCTCAACACCTTCTCGCAAACTGATGGCCTCAGCACGTTGTGGAGATGAAAGCAGTTAACTGTAAAGTTCAATAAATAAAACCTATCAATACGGAATTTATCCTCTGCAGCGTTCACAGGTCGTGAAGAAATCAATAGATACGGTTTTTCGTTGACACTTTAATGCTTACAATCACTATAATCCTCTACCACTGGAACACCCGAAAATATTGTAGGAACAAGGATGCCATGTTTATTTTCATAACCAACTGATTGCTGTGTGTTGATTTCATTTTTATTGGGTAATCAGGCTATATTTTTTTTTAGAAATAGGCTAATCCGCTTGAAGTCAAGCTTTACAAAATTATGAGATAAGAATGTGATTACAATCAGACGCAAAATATGAACAAAATGTAAAGAAAACGATGCCATAACTGCTTGTACAAGTAGACAGCGACAGGAAAAGTTGACGCACAGCTTGTGTTCGTTCACCTTATTGCACGTGCTAATATAAATGACTTGCAAACTCGGCTTAATAACCCAATTAAAAATTTTCGGTGGAACTACCGTGGCGTTTGGTCCACACATGGCCGCTGCAGGTCGCTTTTTTTGAGCGGGGCATCCGTGAGGCTCGGGTGCTGCACGGTCGCTATGCGCGTTTTGGAGGTGGCACGGGCAACCTCGATCCGAACATGAATCACCCATACAGGGCGCGCTTGCCCGACCGTGTTCTACAGATATGCTGCGCCTCCGCAGAAGTAGCTGTGTAGTGCTATTTTGGCCAAGACGTGGAATATCCGTAGAACACGGTCGGGCAAGCGCGCCCTGTATGGCCCTAGTAGAAAACGGTCACGGGGCCCACGTGGGCCCCACATGGAAAAATGGGATTCAAGTGGGCATTGGTGGGGGATAAGCTGGGTAAAATGTGGGTAGGTCACTAAACCTCATAATATGGGATTTACGTGGTTTTCTAAATGGCTGCGATATGGCTAACCCATACATGTTCAGACTTTGTGAGTCTGTATGCATATATACAATAATAATATTATACAAATGAAATTATTTCTTCCATTAAAAGTTGTATAGAACAGAAAGCAATTAGTATATTATTAGGACAAATTTATATTGATCGGAAAATATGTTTTAGCAGTATTACTATTTCTTGAAATGTTCCTGTAATGTATATTATCATTTACAGACCAGAATAAAAGAGGAAAATGAAAGAATACCATTTTATTGTGATGTTTTGGTTATGTCATGATCGCTTTCACCATTTATTTAGGTCTTAAATACTATCGTGTACGTCCAAGTAGCAATCTTACATTATATCAATAATATTAAAACGTTGGAAATGTTATTTTCGTGTTATATGTTATTTCTGGTATGTTATTATCATGTTATTTTAAGAATACAGCGTAACAATCCTTTATTGTGTTTATATCTCTTACTATGATAATATTAAAAAATTGTTACACATCAATAATATCTCCTAACATTGATTTGTTGTTGAAAAATATTAACATAATGTTATTTTATTTCAAATATTATAATGGTAGTTTTAGACTAAAAATATAATATAGTTCATCACCATTGAAACAAATTAATTAAAAAGAAAAATAATATTAGAGACTAAAAAATACAATGTGCTTCTTCAACATTTCTTCTCACTGTTTTTGTCAAATAAACCACCATTCTAACGATGCTATCCACCGCAAATAGCTTGCTGACAGTTCCGCATTACTAAGCGGAGGTATACGCTCTCTTATGCAGTGTACTCAACTTTTATATGTAATTCGAATTATGTTCATTGTGAATAGCTGTTGTGGTCCTAGCTATCACAGTACGTAACCTTAAAACTGTATAAAAAATAAATTATGAGAAATGTGGTCATTTGCAATGTTCTATCTACGATACTACGCAGATTTTGCAAAATAAAGTATAAGCGTCCAGAAAGTTTAGAATTAAGTTGTATGAACATGGTTTGATATTGAGATTCGTAAGAAAATGTAATACAAAGCACATGAATCACATTTTTTAAAGAATACGCAAATCACTGGCATGAAAAACCGACACTATTCCATTCAAAGCCATCAGCGATATAAAACATTTCATATCGCAATTTATGAATAATGTAAGTGTTAAAATGTTTACTATTGTTAAAAGATATGTCTTTTTAACAATAATCAATCCATTCTGCCAATTTCAAAGAATATATATTTACCTCCGCCAAGGAGGTTATGTTTTCGTCGTGTTTGTCTATCTGTCTGTTTGGCTGTTTGTCTCTCTGTCACCAAGATAACTCAAAAAGTTATGAACCGATTTCGATGAAATTTGCAAGGGATTGTTAGGTGTGTTAGGAGGAACAGATGATTAACTTTTGGTAAAAATATGTCCATCCGTTTGTTTGTTTCTATGCTTAACTACTCTCGATGCCATAACTCAAAAAGTTATGGATGAATTTTGATGAAATTAACATGAGTTGTTAGGTATTCAACAAAGAGTATGTGACCAAATTTTGGCAATGATCCGTTCGTTCGTCACTGTTTTTAATTTTATGATAGTTAGCACAATAACTCAAAAATAATTAATTTATCTTTATGAAATTCGTAGGGGTTGTTAGTAATGTTAAAAGACATAAATGATCAAATTTTGGTGCAGATCGGTTGGTTCGTTTGTATGTTTGACATAAAATATTATGTTTGTCATAACGTTTGTTAACACTATCACTCAAAAAGTTATGAACGGATCTTCAAGAAAATTCAACAAGCTATTATTAATATGAAAAGGGACAAATGATTAGATTTTGGAGTTTGTACAAAGAAAACTATGGTTTCAAAGCCAGTTCGAATTTTTTGCTACCGTTGCTTCACTTGGCGGAGGTATGCGCTCTCAGAGTGCTCTAGTTTTATTTATTAGATAGCTACCATACGATGCATTTGGCATTTCACGCGAACGGCAGCGACTCAGCTCCAAGATGACGACTTGTTTACGTTGCACGCTTTAACATTTATATAATTTAGAGGTTATTTAAGTGTGACGTTGTTTATACTTAGACATTAATTATTACATTACAGTGATACTTAGTGAATACTGTGCCTAGTGTCGTGGTGCTGTGAAAAGACTTCACCTAATTATTGTGCTGAGCATGCGTCCTGGTCGTCTTCATTTCACCGCAGGTGTTGAATATTTCCCTGCGCTCCGTTTGTTTGGTAATGAACAGTTTTTTTTTTTTGTGGGTGTTATTTCTATAATTTGCCTCTAGGCATTATTAATAAAGTGTTGTTCATGCTGCGGTGTGAGGTACGAGTTGTATTTTATGCATAAAAAAATGTGCCCTGTTCATTTGCTTACAACCCTAACTTAGTCTACTATCCTGTATGAGCTTAAGTGAAATCCAACTTAGGGTACATTGGCAAGTGTTCTTACTTATGTTTCATCATTTACATATCCACAGTATTACTGTAAGTACACGCATTTGTATTTACTGTACTTTATTCTTTTTGTGTTCTGCTGTTAAATATATACAGTAATTTCATTATTATTTTCCAGCTGTTTCATGCATATAGCACATTGTGTTGGCCTACATCCAATCTGTTAAGGTGTTATATTGGCACGAAATGGGTGTTACATACGTATTTAAAAGGTGCTGTGCGGATTAGAGGGGTTTTATTGTATTTAAAACATGTGAAAACATACAATTTATAATAGCCTATTTAGGTTCAATTCGCTTTTAGGACCATCATCCATTTTCGATATTTTGAAGTCATATATAAGTAGAAAGACGTTTTTGCCTGATAAAACACACAATGTAAAACTTTGATAGGTATTACTCAGTTGATCAAACTCGTAAGGTACAATTGCATTGGGTGCTACATCCACCACACAATGCATAACTGCAATGGGTGGTACTCACCTGATCAAAACCCAATGCATAACTGCAATGGGTGGTACTCACCTGATCAAAACCCAATGCATAACTGCAATGGGTGGTACTCACCTGATCAAAACACAATGCATAACTGCAATGGGTGGTACTCACCTGATCAAAATACCATGCATAACTGCAACAAATGGTAGTGACCTGATCAAAACAATGGATAACAGCAAGGGTTGGCACTCATCTGATCAAAATACATAATGTTTTACTGCAAAGGTTGGAACTCACCTGCTGAAATACCATATGCATGGCAGCCAGGACTGCTGTCTTGATGGCAATGAAGGCAGTTTTGCCTTCTATGATTTGGTTGACAATATAGGCGAAGTCGGAGCTGGAGTATGCGTGTTGTCGATGCACTTTGGCCATGATTGAGTCCGGTGCCTCCCTCGCCGCCTCCTGAATATGATTGTATTAGTAATATATTTTCCTATTCTGACTCTCTTTCTTTGTACAAAAGTCAAGATTGCTTGGAGGGGAGGATCTCTATCCCTTTGTGGTGAAAAGATATTTCACAGAGAAGCAATGCTGATACCAATATTATTCTAAAAGTTGTAATGCATTCGACCATCAAACGCAGAGAGAAGTTGATTTAATTGCAAATTGTGGACACGATTTCCAACTTGTCTCGAACTTCCCTTTCAATCACAAGAACTTCATATATTTCTACAATAGCTGGGGATATTTGATGCTTCGAGCGTAAATCAATCAATTCCATTTACAACGTGGCTTTATAAATTGAATAACGGTCTTATTAGTGGTTGGGCAATGCTACTAGTGAGCGCAAATTAGTAAGAGCTTTCAGCGATGATCATTTAAGCGTCAGCCATATTTCCTCCTTCAAAGGAACTTTTACATGAGCTGCATAGTGCGATTTCAATGCAATTTTGGAAACATACGGCAAATCAACATTGATTGCAATGTATATTACCTCGGACACAATAGTAAACCACCAAAGTGAGCGTAAATTCGTTCCAGAACAATTTAATCAACCAAGATACGCCGCACCATCTACCATAAGTATAGTAATATAAATATTGGAAGCAGTCTTAGAAACATCATATAGGAAACTTGTGGGAAATTTTGAAAAAAATAGCCTCGAGCCAATGGGAAACTTCGTTGAAAGTATCAATTTCTGAAATGCCTCTAAAAATCACAAAGAACACAGTCATGTTTTTTCCAATAAAAAAAATCGTACCAAAAACTTGGGTGCATTTAGCTTGCGTTCGTTTGTTTCCTGTTGATGACTCAAATACAACCATTTCAGTTTAAGCAGCTCGAAAGAGGATCATATTATAACTTTGATTTAACCAAAGAACTACTGTTATACAGTACCTCTGACGCTTGTAGAAACACACGTGTTGGAATTATTAGCAGTTTGACCTGCCTACTTAATTAAGGTAATGGGAATCGGCTTCTCATTCGGTTGCGGCTATGCCATCAGCTTCTACCAAGATGGTAAAAGTATATTTACCATAAACAAAGCGTTGCGTCTATTACAGGAAAAGCTAGTATTTTCTACAAACTTTAAAATTGAATTGTTATGGTCGAGGTTTGACGACAACTCTACCCAACGTGTGCGCGAGGTGTGTAATAAAAAAAAATTGGACAATTACGCCTTGTCGAAAGTTTACTCGTAAGGCTACGCAAAAAAAAACAATCAACAACGCACGTTGATGAGTTATTACGAATGCATAAAAAATTGTACTGGATTTTGAAATGAACTGAACGTAAATAAATCTTCATAGGATTGTAAAAATTCGCACATTTTCAGACTCATTAGTGCAAAAAACAGCCCTCAATTTTTATGAATTGTAAGAAAATGGAGGAGAAAACTTTAGAAACAAATTGAAGCATGCATCAAATGGAGCACTTTTCGGGACATGGATCTTAGATTTTTGTAAAGTAATGTAAATTGCACGGTTTTTGGGCACATAATTTGGTGCATTACAATAGCTTGTAAAGAAAACACCTGGACTAGTTTGAAAATTGAATGGAACCGAGTAGAGGCTCACTCATAATGGAGTGGTATTATGACAATTTTTCATTACCTCCGCCAAGGAGGGTATGTTTTTGTCATGGTTTTTCTCTTTGTGCGTTTGTCTGTTCATCTCTTTGTTTATCTCTAAGATAACTCATAAAGCTATACACGGATTCTTACGAAATTTGCAGGGATTGTTAGGCACGCAGTAACAGAGGATTAACTTTTAGTGAAAATCCGTTCATCTGTTTGTTTGTTAGCCTATTTTTTCTCAGTACCATAATTCAGAAAGTTATACGCGGATTTTCATGAAACTTGCATGAGTTGTAAGGTAATTTACGAAAAAGTAAATCATGTAAATAAAATTTTTCTGATAATCTGTTTGTTCGTTTACGTGTTGCTACTTTCGATTTTATGCTCGATGGCACAATAACTCAACAAGTTATGGATGGATCTTAATGAGATCACAGGAATTGTTAGTAATGCCAAAAGATATAAATGATTAAATTTTGATGATGATTGGTTGGTCCCTCTGCCTGTATGACTTATGTTTGTCATAATGTTTGTTAGCAGCATAACTCAAAATATTATGAACGGATCTTCAAGAAACTTACAAAAACTTTTTATGCTATCAAAAGGTACAAATGATTAGATTTTTTGATTGATACAAAGTAAACCGGGGTTTCAGAACCAATTTGAATTTTTCATAACTATTGAAACTCCATAGAAACTCCATAGAAATTTATTTGTCAAAAACACACGGTAAAAATAGATAGTCATAGTAAAAACATTCAGAATGTGACAAATGGTCACTGCAAGCTCGTTCGCTTCTCGGACCAATTAAAATAATAACAACGGG
>LQNS02276867.1:1639820-1651412 GCA_001587735.2 Parhyale hawaiensis
GGCACGCCCCGAACCAGTAGCCTATAAGAGCGACCCGTCAGTATTGTCGGCAGCTCATATTACAGGTGGCAGCTCGGTGATCAACTAGCCAGTGTGCTTACCTGTCGTGACTCGGTACCACAATATAGTTCTGCCTCCACCGCTTGTCTCATTCCCCCGCTAATAGAATATCCGAATAGACTGAACCCACTGGATCCAAGTAACACGGATCCACAAAGGTACAGATATTAACAGTGCAGTATTAACAGTGCAACCCGTAAATGTACTGATATTAACAGTGCAGTATTAACAGTGCAACCCGTAAATGTACTGATATTAACAGTACAGGTGCTGATAATAATAGTACCAGGTAGTGTTATTATCAGCAATTCCCGTCTGAGTCATAACTGTACGGCACTAATCAGATTAACTGATACAAATTTAAACTAATAGTGCAGTACTGTTAGCTTATCAGAACGTTGTGACAGTCAGTACGGTACTGTGCTGTTATAGGTCTGCAAGGGTTGCGGTCACTGATGTTTTGCTCATAGCGATAGATAAGATTGTAAGCCCGAATGTTAACAAAAACAAATGTCATTAAATAAGCTCCCCGGACAAAAAGTTAGTCGCCTGTTACTAATAAGATGTAGGACCTCCACGAACACGTATAATAGCATCACTTTAACTACAGATGTCGACTAACAAATAAAACTTTTTAACGTTTCGGGATTTTCTTTTCCTCCCATCATCAGAAACTTCCAATAAAAACAACAAAGGGTGCCGAGCAAAAAAAATATTGAAGATGACCGAAGTTTTGGCGTGTTGGCAGGGTGGAATCTAAAGGGCTAATGACCATGGTGCTCTACAAGGTTTTTATATAGGCGTGGGACGGTAAGAGAAGCGGAGGAAAACGGACAAGCACAGTCGGAGGGAGAAGTGTCGGTCATGGGTCGTGACGAGTGGTACAGTTGTAGTATTGAGGCTAAGTTATGTTGGACACACAGAGATTCCAGGGCGGAGAGAAAAGAGCATGTGCAGTCGGGGGAAAAATGGTATGGGCCAGGTGTCAGCTCCAGTACAGTCGTCAGATATAGAGCACGCTAGTCGGGGATAGTGTGGAGAGGTACAACTGAGGTCATAATGTTGAGGCTAGGTCTTGTTCCATTGATATAAAGGGATTCTAATGTTGCGAGTTCGATTAGATTAGAAGAGTCAATGATTCAGAAGTAATCCTTACTGATTGGATGGTCGTTTTGCTCGGCATGCAGGCGGAGAGCTAAATGTGAGGGTTTTGCAAGTGGTAGACCAGTCTTGCTGAATACACCTAAATGTTGGTCAATGCGGGCTTTGAAACGTTGTCCAGTGCTACCAATGTACGATGCGTTGCATCTTCTGCATTTGAAACGGTAAATAACACTTGACAGAAGAGGTGTGGGTGGTTTATCGTTGAATTCAAAGTACGACCCTATGGTAAATGTATTTTTGTACAAAATTTGAAGTTTATGTGTGAGTAAGCTTCAGAGAGGAATATTTTCAATGCGTTTGCTGCACTTACAAAGGCTTGGTTGTAGTACGGAAGCAAGTGAAAGAGGTCAAATTTAGGGACAGATGGTTTGCTAATGCCGGGATCGAACAATTTAGCTAGGAGCAATTTGCAATAGTGGTCCAGAAGATGGTACGGGTAATCGGCATTTTTGAAGAAAGTTCGGAGAAAAACTTCGGTTGAGAAAGTTAGGTAGGAAGAGGACAAATGGTATGCTCGAAATAGATAGAGTTTTTATGGTATTGATCTTAAATTGATCGTAGCAGTGACTGAAAAAGCTTGTCCCAAGGCCCGAGAACGTATGCTTTCTGTGAACCCCGGTGACAAGCGTTGAGTCGTGGTTGGTTACTAAAACATCTAAAAAAGCTAAATAATTATTTCTTTGGTTTTCGGGAGTGAACTTCATATTTTGATGTTTACTATTTAGATAATCCAGAAATAAATCAGAATCTGTTCGATTCTTAAATACTAGGAAGGTGCCATCTACATAGCGGCTGTAGTGGATCGGTTTAAAGTTATTTGGGCAATCCTTAAGCCTAAGTGTTTCATGATGGCATAGGAAGATATTTGCTAACGACGGAATGAGTGGGCTTCCCATGGAGACGCCATCTATTTGTTTGTACAGTCTATTGTTAAACATGAAGAAAAAGAGAATCTTTAGTGGCGAGACTAATGAACGTTCCAAAACTAGGTTTGTCTATGTTATGGAATAGGTCCGTGCCGTCAAAAACTTTGTTGA
Organism: Parhyale hawaiensis; assembly: GCA_001587735.2. Lineage (NCBI taxonomy): Eukaryota > Metazoa > Arthropoda > Malacostraca > Amphipoda > Hyalidae > Parhyale > Parhyale hawaiensis. Next base: position 1,642,082 of record LQNS02276867.1, read on the forward strand.
AAATGTTATCTATAGTTTCGTCTACAGTGAAAGGAGAGGTGACATCGAAGCTGGATAAGTAGGCGTTGGGGGCCAATTGGAGGTCCTTGATACGGTTTAGAAATTCATACGAGTTGCTCAAACTAAACTGATTAGTGGTTAAAGGTTCAAGTAATGGAACGAGGAACTTAGCAATAGAATAGGACGGGGTTTTATAAGCAGCTAGAATTGGTCGTAAGGAGACAACGGCTCTGTGTACTTTTTGAAGCCCGTACATGATGCCCGGGGAAGCACCTGAGTTGTGGAGTGAACGGTAAATAGAATCAGTGATGATATGCCTTGGTCTAACAATTATTTTTAGAAATCAATGAATTTTGTCGATGAATTTAGGCGTAAGTTTGATGGGGTCGGTATGTGAATCATAAAAGGTGAACTTGGTTGTTTCGGAGAGGATGGTATCCATTTTTTGATAATACTGATTTTGTCCAAAATTTCAACACCTCTTCCCATGTCGAGTCTGCACACGACAGCGGAATTTTCTTTGTGGAAGTTTGATAGTAGCGAGAGATCAGACCTAGAAAAGATTGGAGAAAATTTTTTATGTTGACTGTACGAGTTGTAAATGTTATCACAAGTTTATTTTATTTTGTTTCTTATTTCTGGAAATGAAAAGTTGGGACGCAATGGTTGCGATTTTAGTCTGTTAGCTAGGCCTTCAAAATCTATGAAGTGTTTGGACCACTCCCCTCACTTCTCAATCACTTTTCAAAACTGCTCCCGTTTATCGCAACCATGATCATAATTGGTCTCGTAGACCTCTTCCTTCTGAAAAGGTTTCCAGCTAATAAATCAATGGTCACCACAGTAATAAATAGATATGGACAAACTGGTGTATCAACCTTCAGAAAATACGAAAGATTTTTTAGAAAAATTGCAAAATCAAAGCTAGACCTGCATTTCCTAACTTGCTGCAAAGCCTATCAAGTCATTCCTAAATTTCTTCGCTTTCGCTTGTACCGACATTCCCTTCAGCACAGCCAACTGTACAAATCGTGGAAATTGAAACTCGTAGATCTAGAAATTCAAACTCAACATAGTAACATTGTCAACCATATGAATTTGACTAACCAGTACCTATCTCAAATCAAACATTCATTTTTATATCTTGACTACCTCAGTTTAACTCACTTTGTACACTCCAACACGAAGAAATTCATAGATCAAACCAAACTCGTCCACAGCAGAAAGTTTGACGCATTGGGAGCATCCCCAAACCTAACCTCTTGTAATCCAGACAACGTAATTTTTAACTACTCAAAGGTAATACTTCAACCGCGCCTCAAATTTCTACTGTCATTCGGCCTAGAATTCTGCCTACCCATATTCAAACCGGACTATTATAAACATTTCATAGGTTTTGAAGGCCTAGCTAACAGACTAAAATCGCAACCACTGCGTCCCAACTTTTCATTTGCAGAAATAAGAAACAAAATAAAAGAAACTTGTAATAACATTTACAACTCGTACAGTCAACATAAAGTATTTTCTCCAATCTTTTCTAGGTCTGATCTCTCGCTACAATCAAACTTCCACAATGAAAATTCCGCTGTCGTGTGCAGACTCGACATGGGAAGAGGTGTTGGAATTTTGGACAAAAATCAGTATTATTCAAAAAATTAATACCATCTTCTCCGATACAATCAAGTTCACCTTTTATGATTCGCATACCGACCCCTTCAAACTTACGGTTAAATTCATCGATAAAATTCATTGATTTAAAAAAAAAATTGCTAGACCAAAGCATCATCACTGATTCGATTTACCATTCACTCCACAACTCAGGTGCTTCCCCGAGCATCATGTACGGCTTCCAAAAGTACACAAAGCCGTTGTCTCCTTACGACCAATTCTACGTGCTTATTGATAATACTGATGCCCTTTCCTATTCTATTGCTAAGTTCCTCGTTCCAATACTTGAACTTTTAACCACTAATCAGTTTAGTTTGCGCAACTCGTATGAATTTCGTGACCGTATCAAGGACCTCCAATTGCCCCCAACGTCTACTTATCCAGCTTCGATGTCACCTCTCTTTTCACCAACATCTCCGTAGACGAAACTATAGATATAATTTGCAACAAGGTTTTTGACGGCACGGACCAATTCAAAAACATGGACAAACCTACTTTTAGAACGTTCCCTACTCTCGCCATTGAAATTCTTTCTTCATGTTTAACAATAGACTATACAAACGAATGGATGCCATCATGAAAACACTTTGGCTCAACGATTGCCCAAATGACTTCAAACCGATCCATTACAGCCGCTATGTAGATGACACCTTCCTAGTATTTAGGAATCAAACAGATTCTGATTTATTTCTGAATTATCTAAATAGTAAACATCAAAATATTAAGTTCACTGCCGAAAACCAATCAGTTAAATCTTAAAGTTTTCTAGATGTTTTAGTAACCAACCACGACTTGACGCTTGTCACTGGGGTTCACAGAAAGACCCCGTTCTCGTATTTCGGGACAAGCTTTTTCAGTCACTGCTACGATCAATTTAAGATCAATGCTATAAAAACTCTACTATTTCGAGCATACCATTTGTCAACTCCCTACCTAACCATCTCAAACGAATTTGATTTTCTCCGAACTTTCTTACAAAAATAACGGTTACCCGCACCATCTTCTGGACCTCTATTGCAAATTGTTCCTAGACAAAGGGCATTAGCAAACCCTCTGTCCCTAAATTAGACTTCTTTCACTCGCTTTCGTACTACAACCAAGTCTATGTAAGTGCAGCAAACGTATTGAAAGCATTCCTTTCTGAAGCTTACCCACACATAAATTTCAAATTTTCGTACAAAAAAAAAAAAACATTTACCATAGGTAAATCAGGAAGCAGTGGAAGGTGCAGTTGTTCCAAGAACGGGCTCCCTTATACACGTCTGGGCAAATGCCATGTAAGTGACTTTGCAAATGAGATACAGTCTTACGAACAAGACAATGGTGACGTCTAAATAATAAAACTGGTTATGATGTTGCACGCTATGAACATATTAAGATGAATCAATCAATGTGAATTCAATCATTTGTGTTGTTTTGTATTTATGTATTGCGTGAGTTTCACCCAATGTGTTTTTGTATTTGTGTAGCAAATAAACTAACTTCTAATACAGTTTTTCAATCCAATATTTCTGTACACAAATGACCTTACTGAACTTGAAAACCTATGCAAATAGGTACTACATGATTGGGGGAGATCTATGCAATATAGTACGTCCAACTTGACAAGTAGTAACTTAACTGGTGACAGACAGTCGGTTAAAACTAGTTCTGGTCACTTTTGAAGTCTTTTAGTTGCATTTAGCATCATCGAAAAACCCTCTAACAAACTATAAAAATTTTTTAGCTAAAATAAGCATTATTTCTGATTTTAAGAGGGCCGGGGTGGCCTAAAATATAAACGGCTCTTCGAGATTGGGAAAGGGTTCGGAAAATTTGAATCCCATTATTTTCCAATAGTTTAACATTAACGCAACCCCTCCCCCCCAAAAAAAAAAACTCAATTTCAGCAAGCAAATCCTACGGGAGCTCATATATTGACATGTCATACAACACTGAAAAGCCTGCAGTAGCTGTGCCGCACGAGCAAGCCAAACCAGGACATTCAGGAAGTCCTCGTTTTAGACCGGACTTGTTTTATACCGGTTGCGATTAAACACCAAAGTTTTTCTTTCTCGGAATTTGATTTTAGCAACTTTGGTTTTGAATAGTAGCATTTTTCCTGAAGCACTAGTGCCTACCTCCAATAGGCGAACTACGTCCACGCGTCCACGGCAAACTACGTCCACGCGTACGTAAATTAAACACTGTCTATGGTGATATGCAATACTTATTATTATTTAAAGATTCTTTTTTACGTTTTAAAAATTTGATAATCAGTGTACTGTAAAAATTCCATCAAACTGTTCATTTTCTTTTCTTCTTACAGTAATCAGAGAAAACGGATAAAGGCATTGAGGTGTGTTGTAATGAGAGTCTAGATCGTGTTGCTACGAGAACCTGTATACACATTTTCACTCAAAATATCTGATGAATACTATGCAATCTCAGCTGAATAAGCAGAAACCTCACTCTTAAACATTGCTGGCGAAGCTTTAATTCGGCTTTTTTTTAAATGTGAAAGACCTACAAGACAGCATACCTTCATCTGCCATGGGATAAACTCTTAATTCTCGTATATCACATTGCCTGCAAGTAAAGGCAATGTTTGTAAACAAAGGTGCTTCTAGAAATTCTTTTTACCAAGCATTTACTGCGTTTACTGACGGGGGACGTGGCCAGTAAATCTCTTCCACGAAAGCAACCCAGACCTTACAGGTGATAGTTTTATTTGTTGGTCTGGCGCGTCCCTCAAAGTAAAACTGTGAGTTGAAGAGCCCATTGCTCAATGCTGGTGCACTTTTACTCTGATTGAGCCCAGTGAAGATAGTGAAAGTGCTTAACCCATTATGGCGTGTATCAACACCGATAGCTAGTGCTGCTCAGGCCCCTTGTCTGGTCACATTGGACGAGTCTGATTTGGAGTCCGAAATGAATATAAGCGGCAGCTACTCTTTGCGTGAACAAATGAAGAGTGTTTCTCAGCTCATCGCCTTCCTGAAGAAATATGAGCCTACGAAAAGAAAGCCTGGGAGACCACCAATCAATTCAGAGCTCTATCTTATACGTTCGATTGGGCGCTCAAGTTAAGCTTAACTCATCCGAAACTTCAGGTACGTGCGCTGGATTTGATTCGTTCAACTGAGTTACAGTAGAACCCGCTTAAGTCGGCGGAGGCCTGTCGAGTTAACCGTTAGTACGACTTAACCGATAACTCGGCTATGTCGTACTAATAACCTGTTAAGTCGTATACAAGTCCGACTTAAAGCTATGTACTCCTTGATTGTATCCCATTCTAAGTATTAGTACAGTAGTGTATTACATACTTCTATGCATACATATGTACATACTACGTATTAAGCACCAGAATTCAACAGTTCAAACATATACATGCGTATATAGCTACGTATATGTATGTGTAATAGCTGCATAAGGAGATCATGCAACATGTAAACTTACCGTACACATCGCATAATTCGACATAAGTGGATGGTAAATCAACACTTTTCATCGGATAACTCGATACTTTGTCGACTTATCCGAAATTTGGTTAAGTTGACATTTACAAATGTTAAGTCGTACTTTTCTGTTAGTGTACGACTTCACCGGTTTCTACTGTACAGGCATTGGCCCTTAATGGGTAACAATTCAGACTTCCAGGAATTCAATCTTGGTTTGCAAAAGGGAGTTTACCGCCGGCTCAACGTAATCGCGTTGCTTCAAACACTGGCACATGATTCACATAAGGAAAGCCAATGCTTGCGTCTGAAGTTTCAAGCAAGTTATCCTATAAAGCTTAATTTTAGCACCCAATCAGACAAGTCCTTCATGCTGAGGTTGTCGTCAAAGTTACCTAACTAATCAAGTGTTCAAAACCACTTGAATCCGGAAAGGGTCTCTGGCCTATAACGAAGATTTTGCACTGTAAAAACTCTTACGTGAAATGACAGAGAGTGTCCGGCAGCCCATTCACCGAACACTTTTCAACTTTCTGTTTAATCGTTACGGAGGCTAATCAGAGGTTCCGTTAACAAAAGGATATTCTCTGCAACAGAGACGCAAACAACTTCCTGGTAGAAGTTACTGATTTTTAACTTGATTATGTTGTTTAAGGGGTTCTTTGTAAAGAGCAAGGTGTCTGGGCTGGATTCGAACCCAAACCGTTGAAATTTGCAGTCCGTAGGTACCGCCCTAGCCAGTCGAGCTAAGTCGCTCTTAGGTCAAAAGATGGTCAAGTGTAACAAGCACACCTATTTACCGCCCAGTGAACCCTTGTTTTACTTCTACCTTTGCTTATGAATAATATCTTGAAACCCAACTCTCTATATACAATATTCATGCATCTGTTAGCAGCAAGTATGCGTACGTAATTTGTGATGATGGTTATACGAGTATCTGAATTTCGAGAGTGTATATTTTCGGAAAATCTTGCTTCCACTTATTTGTTCACTAAACCAGTACGTTTACATTTTACAAGGAGATATTTACAACATTATGCTGATTATCAAACAAATTCTTTTATTATTTAGTATACATAGATTTACACATATCTGCGAGGTGCTCAAGTAATGCAACTTTGGAAGCATTTTAATGGTGTTTTAATAATAAACTGTACTAGAACACTCAAGAGCATGGGACGTTCAATCAGTAGTGGATAAACAGGTTGATATAGACTTTCTGGCCAAGAATTCATCGAAGACGAGGAAAACTTTTAGGTAACGAGCCAATCAACAGACACTTCAGCGATACTGCAGAAACAATGCAATAATCTCCGTTATAAAACAGAATTTAATTTTGTTTCTGTATATAATGCGAACTACAGGTTCTTCCAGCGAAACGACGGAGCGAGCTTAATTTTTAAACAAAGCATTTTGCAGCGCTTATGTGCACCTGGTATTGCTGTAAGGCGCTAGCAGCTTGTTTAGTGGAGACCCTTTATGAAAATAAGTGGAAATAAAATCTGCTGAACGACGCAGAATGAAATGATGTAAAATTAATTTTGACTTACGGCGATCTCTCCCGAAGCTGCCCGGATGTGGGATGGCAATGGCGTAACTACAAATATTTCTTCCGTCCAACTACAGGTCTAGAGAGAAAATGCTGCTGCTGCTGCTGATGTTGTTCTAATATATCTGCACCAGCCCAGCCTGGTCAGTGATGCCAGAATGCATTTACTTGCTGTAACTTTTTCAATAACCCTGGACATGAAGTATATAATAGACAGATATCATATGAACAGAGATCTGCTTTTTGAATGGGACAATTAAAGGTGAGCCACAGATTACTTTCTGGCGCTTTGGCTTTTCCATAATAAAATAACTTGGAAATTATGATGAGGGCTTAATGTCTTCGGCATGTTTCGCTTCTCAGTTAGATGCTTCATAAATATTCTCATATTACCTGATCGTGATCAGTAGCACAGAAATTACTGTTTTATTATTGAGGCTAAGTGTTCGGAATAAGCTTTAACAGAAATACAATAGGTGTATAATAATACACTCATCTTGTAGAGAAATTTCTGATGGCTTAGGCAGTTCTCTTTAACTTATTTTGTGCCCCAACTGGCTTTTAGAACTTTATTCGGTAAATCAATCGCCTCTGCACTAAATACAACGCACTCCTTTCTGGCATTCAATAATACTTTTGTTTTTCCTGGAAACTGAATGTCAGATTACTTCATTTGTAATGCATCTACTGAAATGTTATAAACCTGAGTTTTACGGTACCGTTAAATGTCGCTGTGAATATATAATTAACGTTGACCTCGAGGGCATTGTGACAATTTTCAGTCCGAGAACAGAATATTTTAAATGACCTGATAAAAAAAGTGTCAAAACGGAGCTTCTACAACCGCACTAAATATGATGGTGAATTAGTATGTAAGATTATAGTGTGCAATCTCACAGGTCTTTTAAAATTTGAATTTTGCATTTGCTCGCTCTAGGCGGAACAGTACCGTAAACATGCAATAAAAAAACAGCTTCTGTTTGAAGGCAGGCAGACATTTATTTAAGTATACGCAATATTGAGCGAATTTTTTCCGGAACGCAGAATGAGGCTGCGCTTTGTAGCCACCGGTATTCGCTCTATTACGGAAGAGCTGAACGCAAAGCTCCGTACAATAAAACAGTACAAACACAAGAACACCTTAATTTAAACGCTTTTTGGCAACTAAAAGACTAATATCACAAAACGCTGTTCAGTTTATGGTAACGCAAACACTAGAACATGGAACGCTCCGTACTTCTAGCAACGGAACAAGCATAAAATTTGCAACTCTCCGGACTTTACGAAAGTAGAAATACTTTATTGCGTAATTGTTATGTATGCGTTTGGCACATACAACATCCAAATGCGTTAGCCTTAGCATTTAAATGTATAAACTCATTCTTTGTATCATTTGAGTTCATGTAACCAAACCCGGCTTCAGGTTAGAGCCATTAGTGATAAAGAACCTACTGTACAAGGTCGTTTATGACACTGGACAAAAATGTGCCGATTTACCAGCATTGCTTTTAAACGACAAGCGTAATTCTCAATGACCTTCCGGCAGGAACCTATATCAGTAAAAACTGTCTGTCAAAACCTGTAACCAGATTTTTTGAGATAATTGTTATTCTCATTAACGTACAGTAATTTACCAGCCGACTTCCGACTCGAATCCGGTGGAAGCAACCGGTGTTCTAAATGAACCCGGAAGTCATATATGCTTTTGCTATCAAGTGTCAGCTTATTCAGTACTTAGCATTAGAGTACTGGACATAGTCTACAGCATTCTGCTTGTAACGGCGTAAGTAACGGGCGCTACTTTTTGTAACGAGTAACGGTAACGCCCGGGTGGATTCAGTGAAAAGTAACGGAAATTGCTATTACTCGTTATTCGTTTCTTTTCCAATTTTGGGAAAATCGCGAGTAATGAGTTGTCAATCAAGAGAAAGTTATGTTGAAGGAATGATATCTTGATTAAAAAAGAAACACGGATAAATACTTCTTCACCTGAAATATGAACAATTACTGAACATATATTTAGGTTGCACATAGATCTTCGTAGGAATTACGATAAAAATTTTAGACCCTAAAAATTTACTTTGAAATATTGGCAACCCTGACATGACTGGAACGTACGCTTATATCAGTAACTATTGCCTACGAGATCAGTAGATTGTATATAGGATTCGTTATAGCGGCAGGTACATCTTTTAAATTTCAGGAAATGTAGGGATACAGAATCGTAATTTTTTTATTTTGTTGAAGTACGAGTGAAAGGTGACGTTACACCTTCCCAAAATCTATTTGAAAGATATTATTAATTTAGTAATTTTTGTGGAAATTAGAAAAATATTTACCGAATAAAAATGCTAAGTATTGCAGGGAGTTGAAGTTGTATCAATTCTTAAGCGAATGCCAAAATAAAAATGTTTTGATATTTTCCACTTTCTAGGTTTAGATTGCACAACAGAATCACAATATGGGAGATGCTATCACAGTAACAAAATTGAAGTGAAGTCGACATGAACTAATATAAAAGTTTGACGTTTCGGAAGCATCCTCCCATTTTCAAAAATCTAATAAAACCTCCTAAGGATATATACCTAACAACAAAAATTTTTTATTTAAGAAGACCTAAAACGTGATGGTGTTAGCAGTGTGGGACCTAGGGGGCGACTGACCACGGTGCGCTATG
>LQNS02276867.1:1682489-1694589 GCA_001587735.2 Parhyale hawaiensis
GGACGCTAACCGCCTTGGCGTTATTTTTATCAATTGTTCCCGATTTTATTAATGCTTTACAACTTTAGCATAAATACCCATCTTTAGTATTTGTTTGTTGTATCCCTTGTTAAACAGTATTGCAATCTATCGTCAAATATTGCCATCTATTTTTAGGTTATATTCATTCAGTTTATGTCTGTAAAGTTTTATCAAGAAGTTATTTCCATTAGCTCTATGTAAAACGATGTCAAGTTTTATGATGTATCTTGCCTTATGTACTCTGACAACGGATACGACCAAAATTCATCTAACGATTTGTGATTTCCTCTGCACTGTGCAAAGTATTACCCTATTCCGGCTCAGAGTTAAAGAAGTTGTATCTAGATGTAAACGTGCTTTAACTGCACAGACGGGTTCAAGCTCCTGTTCTAGCATCGTTCTGAAGTTCAGAGCCTTTGACCATTCTGAGCTGCAAACTTAACACGCACGTATGAATTAAACTATATTGTTTTTCTGTATATGCATTAATCATCAGCAAACAAAGCAGGCATCCAGTGTATAATATGTCAACAGTTGAAAAAGTTGATCTTGGTAGAATATAGATGTATCATTCGCTGAACACAGTCGATTTTGCTTGTGAATGGTATTTATTCCGGTTCACGATGGCAGATCATGGTTCTGCACCTAAAGCCTTCATAGTTGTAATGGGTTATGTATCGTTGGGAATTTTAGTCGAAAATATGGTCGAAGGTTGTGAAATATCTCTACCATAATTTACCCCAAAAATGGTTGAATATGCAGGATATATCGATAATAAACAACCAAAGATCTCGACCATAATCATTATTGTTGCAGACCATAATTTCGGACTGGGTAGCTGTATTTCTCAACCAATTTTCTTTTATTCTACTATTGCACCTATACCAATGTGAAGAACTATGTAAGAGAAAGTCTAAAAGCTTGTAAAAATTCTCTATAAACGTTATACCAACTCGAAAACGTCAGAAGTGAATGTATATGACAGCCAGTTTCTAACCTCGCTGCAGGACACGATGGAGTTCATAACACAATATGATGGTGTCAGTGGGGAACGTACTGGCCTCGTTCACTTCATATGAATTTATAACACGTTACTACCCAGTCGGAAATAATGGTTGTCATTATAGTAGAACAACTATGATTATGGTCGAGATCTCTGTTGCTTATTATCGATATATCCTCCATATTCAACTATTTTTGGGGTGCATTATGGTAGAGATGTGACACAACTTTCGACCATATTTCCAACCATAATTTCTGACCATACATGCCCAATTACAACCACGAAGGTTTTAGCTGCACAACCATGATCTACCATAGTGAACCGTACGAAACACCATTCACGACCATAATCGACTGTCTTCAGCGAATGATACAACTATATCCTACCAAGATCAACCTCCTGCTTTGTTTGCTAATGATTAATTGCTCATACAAAAAAAGGTAATTTATACCTGCCAGTTAGCCCTGCAGCTCAGAATGGTGAAAGGCTCTAAACTTCAAGACGATATACAACTTCTTCAATTCTAAGCCTGTATGCAGCTATACGACACAGTTTAGAGGAAGGCACAACAGTCGATGGATGAATTTTAGCCGTACCCGTTGTCAGGGTACGTAAGGCCACATTTATCATGAAACTTGACATTGTTTTCCACCGAGCTGATGGGAATAATTTGTTCATAAAACTTTACAGATATAAACTGAATGAACATAAAATAGATGGCAATATTTGATCAATGATTGCAATACTCTTTTACAAGAGATACAACAAAGAAATACAAATAATGGGTAACTACGCTAAAGTAGCAAAGCGTTAGTAAAATTTAGGAACGTAGATAAAAATAACGTCAAGGCAGTTAACGTCCGTACATACCCTGCAATTTTTTGCAATTCATCGACACGAAAGAAATAACTGAATATGTGCTCAAATTTTGCACTGTAATTTCAATTTTTTGATGTTTCGCATTCAAACTTATCAGTCATACAATATAATTTTGTTCGATTATGTTGGGCATTCTAGCCACATTATAATCCATGGCAACCAATATATATTATTCCCGAAATAATGAGAGGAATTCCACTCATGATCGTACGTACGGAAATCCATTGATAACCTACTAGGTTATCCTCTATCATATGCTCTTCCTTAGATAGTTTTTGAACATCCATGTACTGCCATCTACCATATATAGTGTTCATACATCCATGTACTATCATCGACCTTCGTTTCCTGACAAACCTTGAACAACTAATATTACCTTCACCAATATCGACCTAAACATACTAAAATCAACGTTATGTTTAGGCTTACATATCTAATATATTGTTTTGTTTCCTCGTCCATAATCGACCTTAATCTCTCAAACACCACTATATTCTGCCATAATCACAACCATTATTTCCTACTGGGTACTCGAGTACTGATTTTCATTGCGAATATAACAATAATATGTAAAAAGTTTGTGGAATAAAATAAGCGACGACAACAATTACCGTAAACGAGATGTTATATTTGCAGAATCTCCAGAGACTGAAATAAAGAAGGAAAAATATACTTCTTTTATTCTGCGAGCTTTTCTTGCTTTCCTAGTAAATCAGTGAAAGTCAATTGACAAATTGGACGTCGATCGGTGGGCCGGTGCCTATCAAGATAAAGGGCATGGAAAATATTGGCGTTCTTGTATCTTGTTTGCCTATCCCTTCTTGCCTTAGCGAAAAACCATGAAGTCCCGACTTACTATACGAGGAGTGTACGAAATGTTGTGAGCATTTTGTAAAGAATCGTTGATGCATAATCAAACCAATGATTTTAAGAAAGTGCATACAGCCTTCCGCAGGTAGTCCTGCCAAATTTTGAGACAGCAACACGTTCCTCAGTTTTTATCATTGATATCGTTACAAGCTTCTGCATCAGCAAAGGTCTGCGATTCGTAGAAAACAGCGCAGAAAACAGAAATTCTAGCGGTCATTAAGTACCCCCATTTGAAAGGCGCGACTACCTCAAAAATTCGTGATGACATGCTGAGAACAGTACCAGATAGTGCTGCTAGAGGAATCCCCTTCCACCAAGCCAGTGCACGAACCCATGGTAACTTTTCCCCATCCTCCTTATTCGTCAGACCTGGCCCTCCCCGACTTCCATCTTCCCCCCAATGATAAACACCTCGGCTGGAGGCCATTTTGACAGTAATGCTTGCGATATAGCTGCAGTTGAAGGGTTTCTTGAGTTCCAAGCAAAACGGTTCTTGTACACCGGGATGAACGCATTTCAGCGCCTTTGAAGCAAGAGTTGAGCTCTTGAGAGGGACTACATTGGAAAACAAATCATCAAAAATCCTTTAATCCATTTAGTTTTTTTTTTTTTTTTTTGCGCCTAAAACTATCTATGCACCTCTCGTATTGATACTTGTTACACGATTTGTTTTACACGTTATACATACGAGTATATATTAGATGGCCTTTTTGTTACACGAGGGCCTAAAACTGGTCAGAGTCGCTCAGAGTGGGCCTGCAGAGGTCCCTCCACTGTGAAGTCGTGGTTTATGACCGATAAAAATCAAACAGTTTACGTCCATACCCAAGGATCAGCTTTCAGTAGCTCTCAAGTCCAAATCTCTCCATACTACGAGAGGACAACTTGATACGTAAATTTCAAAATAAGTTTTGTAACACAGCTTACTTCGCAACGCGACGGCCTGGAGTCCAGCGTGAAGTACACAGCAGCAGGCAGAGGCCTCCTGTGAGCGCCAAGATCGTTGCCAGCAAGCACAGCCACGTCTGCCGGTTTGCAAAGCCTTTTGTTAGCCTACCATAATAGAAACTAAGTTCCAGAAAACCCTTACGCACTTTGTTAGCCTTTCATTACAGGAAATAAGTTCCAGCAATGGTTTCTATTCAAGCCATCGCATTAGAGAAGTTACTGATTAAATGTGTCATCAATTGGGGCACTAACGTCGAGTCCAAAGAAGCTTGACTTGTGCAAAACTACAGAAAGGACCTTGTGTTTCGCTTAGTTTGATCGTGCTTTAGTTAGTAGTGACACGCTTATACTTAGACGGGTAAAAATCTAATTTAGCGGGGAGGGTTACGTCTGCGGCCGTTAGCAAGGTTCTTGTTTCAAGGATAGTGCCTGAAACTCGATTCATAGAGGCGAAGTCAGCACTTCTATCCGAAGTCCAGAATCAGCCAATCTAGCGGCATTACTCCAATTCAACTTACCAAGACCAGTCGATGACACTTTTTTGTCTCACAGCACAGAGTGAGAGTCGATTTAAGAGTCATCATTAAACAGTTTTCAAGTTCAAACCTTCCCTTTTAAGGCGTGATCGTCTCCGGTTAGTAGCTAACCCTGAACGTACTAGAACAGGCTCGAGTGGGTCGTCTACGTCGATCTAAGCCAAAGCCACTCAACTAACCTGTCTGGAAATGCAGACAGGAACTTTGACTTTGCTTCTCTGAATAGGATTTCAGGGTTAGAAGCAACCTGATTATGCTGAATTAACAGAATGAGGCATTTTACGGAGTTAGAGTTCTTGCAAGTCTCACGTCCAACTGTTTAACCGGTAACCGCCTGCAATTTGAACCATCGGCTGAATCCAAGGCACCTGTCTTAGGTTTGAGGCAAATCAAAGCTCGAGGACCTAATTTTGCTGCCCAATCGAACGTACCCTAGATTGAGTCTTTTCTTTTTTTAACTTGGGATTCCCGCAACCAATCTATAGCTGTCTGATGCTGTATACACTTGTGAGGCGCCTAATGAAGACAGCCCCTGGCCCCCTTAGAATACTCTTAATGTACGGCTAACCCTTCCCTTTTGCATTGCTACATTAAGCTTGTCATGTTGAGTGTAGGGTCTGTGGAAAATATCATCTTAGACATTTTCGTCTTTGACACTTTTCGTCTTTGACACTTTGTCTGCAAAGAAAATTCTAAGGCTGCTTCTCCTTTTCAGAAACAAGATCAAGTTGATTACTCAAAGGTTAGTTTGGACATTTCACGGGAACGGAAAGGCTTTAGCTTTTCGTAAAGCCTTCTCGCACACGATAAATCCTAGGCCATTGCTATTACCCAGAAATTAAATTTATAGTACTGTGCTGTGGAAGCTCTTTGACTTCCTATCGCTAATGAAAGCGTGGGTTCGACTTTGCTGGGAAGATGATGTCCTCTGCGGCATTGGACAAGTTTGAAGTACGGTATTTATCTCGTATTTTCTGACAAAGCCTGGAGCACTGACTAGGAATTGCAACGCTTCTTGATTCATAGAAAATACTTTAGGATCGCTTAAGCTACGTCCACATATTAAGCTGTATGATAAGGTGCAAGTTGGTAAATAGGGAAAAGTTATAAAAATGAGAACTTGTGACATGCTAATCGAAGAAACTCGACTCCTGCAAGAATGTGGCCATCTCTGTGAAATGCTGACTTTCTAAGCACAGCGCGTTCTGAGAGTTATGGAATTGTGCCACATCCTCCTATTTCCCTCACTTGGAACCAACTGACTCTTACCCGCTTTCTAGCGTGAACTCGGTTTTTAAGGGTAACACGTTCTCCAAACTAAGAAACACTGACGTAGTTTACCGCTCAATTTTAGATATAAATATATGGACTGCATGTGTTATAGCTAATGGGTAAACCGTTAGTTAATAGGAAAAGTCCAGCTATTGTAGCTGAACTTGGTTGAGAGTGTCAACCACAGTTTTTTTTTTTTTTTTCAAGTGAGCTTGATAGCAAGAAGAACAAAACAGAACGTCTAACGTCAGACATGGAAGACTTGAAGGTGTGTATTTTTGCACGCTGTACAGACGGCTAGAGGTTGACGAGAATAAGAGATTCGCAAACCTCACTCCCCTTTCGTTCAAACGGTTGAGCCATGACTACATATTGCACTTACAGCTTACTGCCGTCAGTCATTCTGTTACACGACTTGAGGGAATGTCTCTGACTTCACATGCGGATATATTAATTATTATGCTCCCATGGCAGTGCTCAGCCCACCGTCCATATTATTGCAAACACTATCTCCAAAGTCACAGGGTATGGTGGGAACGTACTTAACTCTTTGTTATGTCTAGCCTGAGAAATAATACGAGGTGTATGAAGGCTGGTCTGGAAACTTGCATGGGGGCATGCTGCTCCTACGTCTGGCAGAGAAAATGAATGACATTTTGCCAGTTTGTAAAAATGTACGACATGCGTAAATACCGTCAGGATACTGGCAGTGATGCGTTAGATCAGACAACACTTGATTGAAATGCAGACCGGTAGTGATAAAAGTCATCATGATGAAAAGTGGTGGTTCAAAGCGTTTGATTTAGCGAACAACAGGTTTTTTTTTTGCTTTCTGGAAATAAATGAGAATAATTTCGAGTAAAATTGCAGAATAAAGCATTGTCTGATAGTAGAGTAGAGTGAAATTGAACAAACCTATGGAGCCATTGTAACGTCAGGTACCGAGGTAATATTTTCAACAGCTGACACTCGATTGAAGATGAACTTTTGCGCCGGACGACCTTCAAGTGTAAGGAAAAATGCTGACAAGCATAAAACCAAACAAATAAAATAATATAACATCCCGGAAGACGTGCGCGCTAGCTGTTTCGATGACTGACATAGTGGTGAAAAAGAGTTGAATTAACAAATACATTCGAACAAGTACTGAAAGACTTCGAAAAAAGTCATACGCTGGAACCGAACATCAAAACCACCCGGGTCGGGCATCACGACGCAGCTGCAGGTAAGCAGCGATTTCAGTTAATGTTTTTTTTTTTCAGTTAAAAATTTTGTGGATTATCAGATAATTGATTCGCTTGACTTTAGTTGAAGTGATTTTTTCAGCGCCCAAACTTGAAGATTCATCTCGTGAGACACCATTTTGAGACACTGGACTCCGAGAAATCACTCATTGTTATAAAATAGTTCGATTAACCATATTTGGTTGTAAGAACCAGGGATAGAGGTCCGTTTTACGAAACATGTCACCCGTAAGTATAAGCATTTCGCACTTTCGGTTTATTGCAGTATTCATGGTGGAGTATTTGGGCCATTAAACAAGGGAGTACTCTGTGTGTTTTATAGTTAGCACAAAGATTTTTACTTAAGGTTCTCACAGCCAAATATCCTTGGATTAGCAATTTGCTTGCAATAAGTAACGATGTCTTTGTGTGGCGAGCAGAGTGAAAAGATATTAACCAACCACTTGAAGGTTAATCCGCTATCTAAACTCTAGTGCTGCTAGGAATGATGGTAAAACCACCGCAAGGGCAGTGCGGCTCCCCAAGGCAAGTACTTTGAAGAAGACATTGTCTAATCGCAATTTCAGCTAGTAAAAAAGTAGTTATTTATTTAGGTCTCATTACTCTATTTACTCTCCTATTATAAGAAAGCATAGTATCTAACGTATAATTTGCTCCAATAAAAAAGTGTTTGTTTGGTGCATAGTGCTCCACAAAAAATGTTCTCCAGAGGAGAGAGTGAAGCAGCAGCTTCACTGTTCTATATTTCTAAAGGCTTAACGAAGTCGATTCTCCGCACTCACAGTATACGCGAAGGGTTTGACGAAGCCCGCAATGTCGGGCTCCACCTCGGCCTTCCGGTGCACGATGAGGTGAGAGGCTTCCAGGAGGTACACCGAGAGCTGCACGGCATTGCTGCGGTCCGCGTTGGGGACCAAGGCCGTCACTATCATGTCCGCCTCCTGCCACACAGCAAGGTCAACCAAGGTAAAGGAATAGTCGCCTTGACCACGCACACCTCATACACGGGAAATGCACATGAGCTAATTCATGATGCAAGTAAATCTCATCTAGTATACAGAGGAATGCATGGCTGCAGTCAAACCCAAATTGTCTCAGTTAATCTGTCATAGATGAAAGGCTCTTGGCAACTGCTTGCCCCCCCCCCCCCCTACCCGACAATCCCCATTTCTGGATAGGCCAGGGCTCCTCTTAAACTGAAAACTGTGAACGGCAGAAATGCTGCCGCCGTATTGCCAAGAAGCAAGACTTCTTACCTTGGCTTTATAACAGAATGTACATCATAGAAACAACGAGCAAGACAGCACTCCTTACCAGAAGATTGACCACAAATGGTGAACTTTTAGCAGACATGCCGCGTTCAATGAACTTCCCCGTCAGATGAATTGATCGCATTGGAGTTCCTTTCACTGACCGGTTCATCAGTAGGGCAATACATGTGTAAGCAATTTGATAGCTAGGATCATTTTGGACTCACGTTTGTAGACTACAATTTAAGAGAACTAGACTAAGAGCAAATACAAAATCAGGAGCAGTTCTATGAAAAGTTTTATTCATGAAATTGCCAAAATAATAAAAGTTAGGAGCATGCCCTTTAAATCGATCTGTTTTTTCCATGTGTGCGTAAAAAGTTTGCCGATAGATAAAGGAAAAAATTTGATCTGATGGGGACTTAAGACTGACAATATTATCTTAGAGACAAGATAATATTGATTCTGTACATTTAATCTGTATTTTGTTCACAGCCCTAGGGATTCATTTGTTAGAAAACCGCAACTTTTGCCATTGCATATCAAACATGCTTTATATGTAGCCCGGTCCCCCCTTTCCTAACACTAAATTGAAATATCTATAATAATAAAGTCAAGAGTACAGTTAACAGCAAGTTAGAGCAAAAATAATGACTTCTTATCATATGTTAAAGAATGTATAAAGAAAGCAATATGTTTGGGAAAATGACATTAGAGCGTGTCAATTAAACTTGTTTGAGACTCAATGAATGAATTGACTAAATTCAGCCTAGTTGGCCGAAAGAAAATGAATATCCACCTCCACTCATGCATAAGTATATTCGGGCATTATCAAGCACCTACTGCAAGAAATTATGTTGATTCAATTTTTTACATGATCTCTACTGATCCATCTTTACATGGTCCAACAATTATTACCACGCGCGAGCAAGCGAAGAGCGATGATAATGTATTCGTTGAAATTTTAAGTTTATATATATTTATTTGTTTGTCCACCCAAGAAGATAGAGAAGGAGTTGAGCAACGTTCATATATATATATTGCAGGGAGTTAGGTGGGTTAACATAGATGTGAAATTGCTAAAACTCAGGAATAAACTATCAAAAATGGCGGAGTCGAATTTCGTTGTCTGTTATGATAATAATTTTTTCAGGCAGTCAGATGCGTTGACTGAGATGTGAAAAATGCCCAAAAAAACTTGAGTTAGCTGGCCATCAAAAATGAAGGCGTTGTTTGCAACTCTACCCAAAAAGAGGTAGAGGGAGTTTAGTCATCATCACAAATTTTTTTCAGTCAGATCAGTTACTGGAGCGAAAAGGGCTAAGACTCTAGAGTAAGCTAGCCATTAAAAATGATGGCGTTGAATTTTTCCCCACCGCGTGTGATGGCCTTAAACGTAACGAGGCGTTCTAGTTGTTCATAAATTAGTTTATTCTCTTTTTCTGCGCTTCCTCAGATACCTAAATGAGTCTGACGTAATGGCAATAGCTCCAGAGGCAGGAACATAAGTCCCCTACCTGTCGCTCCACCACTGCCAGCTATATAATCCTTATATAATATGAAGCTTAGTGTATTTATTGCGTGCCCGCTCTTAAGAATTTAGATAGGCGAGGTTGTAGATTTTATACTCAAGTTATGTTTTCATAAAGATCGATGACCAGGTTGCAGAAGATTGCGAAAGTGGGATCCTTTTTCTTCTATCTGGATGCACTTCTTGCTTGAAACACTTCTTGAAATCGGCACAATGTACGTATAAGCAGCTTCTGGAATCCAATTCCATGAATTTTTTCTCTCAGATCGCAACGTATAAATACGGTAGAGGATCAACGGAGCACTCACGACGGGCAGTAGAAAATTATTTTACGGGCATTAGACAGTTATATCTTCTAGCTGTCTTTCTCTGAGAGAGCACATTTTGCTTCACAGGCCAAATTTTCAGCACTTCAGGAAGCAGATATTCAAGTAAGAAAGACAGTATCAAGAATGCAGGACGCTCACGTTGCAAGTAAGTTGGTTGGACTTACATTCAAGTTTATTGCAGTATTTTACTAAAGATTTTACTCTGGAAGACGCACGAGACTACTACAGTCTCAAGAACGAAGACGTGCTACCAATGGAGAGAGATGAAGCGCCTATGCGACACTGTGACAAGAAAGATTTGAAACAGAAAAAATACAGAAGGGAATAAGTCTGCTAATAAGCGGCAAGTCAAAGAAGAGCGCCAGCATATCTATCATTGCTTGAATTTTTGCACGCACCGGTCCAGTAGTCCTTATTTAATAAAATTCTTCGTATAATTATTTATTTCGTGTCCGCTCTTCAAGAAATAGGCAAAAAATAGGCAGGGTTGCACTTTAGTTTTCTTGAGAAGCGATGACCAGGTTGCAGAAGATGTCGAAAGTGGGATCCTTATCTCATTAACTGACTGCACTTCTTGCTTGAAAAACATCTTGAAATCGAAGCAAAGATATTCACAGATTCTCGAGTCTGATTTTATTGTTTTTTTCTCTCAGTTCAGGTCGTATAAATTCAGTAGAAGATCAACAAAGCACTCACGAACGATGATTTTTCACGGGGCAGTTGACAATTATTTCTTTGAACTTACTGTCTTTGACGGAGCAGATTTCGCTTCATAGGCCAAAATTTCTGCGCTTATATGAAACAGATATTTAAGTTTGAAAGAAGTGTATCATGGCTCACATTGCATATAAGCTCACTGGAGTTACATTCAAGTTTATTGCAGTGTTCAACTTAAGATTTACTTCTGCCTGTCAATATGGAAGACGCACGTGAAAGAAATAGGAGAATAGAGAAGACAGTACCTAAGGATGAGAGCACGGCATAAGATCACTGACGAAAATGAAGAAGCAAGTCAGAGAAAAGAAGATTCCGCACCTGCCTAAATTAAACAAATATATCGAAATTGCTTGAATTTTCTTCACGTACGGGTCCACTAGTCTAATTATGATGCGATCGGACGCGTATCATGCATACGAATAAAAAAAATATTCCAAGTCAAGAAGTGAAAATCTTCTACGTAAGACCTGCAAGAAGCAGAAACTTAAATTTGAAATTCAACTCCTTCTCATTTGATCTCTACCCTGATCGTATCAAAGATACCCAAATTTTTCCCTATCTAATAGTGATAACAGCATCATGATCGTACTAACTAAATAACGGAGGGACGAGCCTAATTACAAAATTGATCAAACTCCTTGGCAGAAGCTAAGAGAAGCAGTAAAATTAAAATCTCCATTGTTTAGATTTGAATATAGGCTAAGCAAAAGATACATAAAATGAAAAGGATATAAGAATTCCAACTGTGGCCATCACTTGGCGCAATTTTCGCTTATCAATCCAAAAAGCTCGATTTTTGTTTCGGCACTCCATAATACTCGGTTCCAGAAGCCCTTTTCTTTATCCAAGTGGGGTATAGTGAAGTTCGTTGAGGTCTGTAACCGTGCAAGCCATCCTTGTTCAGATAGGGCTGAATTGTGTGCTTACTCACGCTAGTTCCATCAGTGTCCAGCCTCTTGGCAATGTTATCTAGCATCACTCGTAAATTAATATTGACCTCAGGGCACAGTTTTTGCGCAGTTCTTGCAGATAATTTTGTTTTCAGCCACATCCAGGCGCTGTTTCTACAATACCAGACTCAGTAAACTTCTTTATAACAGATTGTACTGTAGATCTTGGGAGATCCAGGCGTTTAGGGATGTTGCCACACCATAACTGTCTCCTGCCTTGTGGAATTCAATTATCTACTCCAACTCTACATTAATAACGTTACGTTTGGAATATTCTAGAACACACTATTTCTTAAATAAAACTAGTATCATTTAAAGCAATTTTCCCAACTGTATAAATAATATGGAACCCCTGAATTTTCAACAACTTATTTATTAAGGAACTATATAACATGCCCACTGGCTCTGAAAGTTGTGTTTGATGATCCCTGCTACGTAGTTTTTACCGTATAAAACACTCAGGCCAGTATAAACAACAGTAATCATTTTATTGCAGATTATATTGAAAAGTAGCGGGGACTACACATAATATCATCGCTAACTGTATATA
>LQNS02276867.1:1701836-1723410 GCA_001587735.2 Parhyale hawaiensis
GAAAGAGTCCAACGCAGAGCAACGAAACTGATACCTCAGCTGAGAAACAAGTCGTATGAACGTCGCCTGAAAGAACTGGGTCTGATCTCTCTCGAGCAAAGACGACTCAGGGGGCAACTACTAGAAACATTCAAGTACTTGAATGGCTTCAACGACGTACCTTTAACGGGACCCTTTGAAAGAGACCCCAATGATCGCTTGCGAAACAACTGTCAAAAACTGAAGCATAAAGCTCGAAGAACAACCTTAAGTCAGCAGTTCTTTCCCTATTTCCTAGTCGGCAATTGGAAAAGACTCCCATCTGACGATGTTGGTGCAGAGTTGGTTAACTCATTGAAAAATCGTCTTGGCATACATTGGGAGAGACATCCTCCACAGCTAAGAACTGCTCCTCCACGAGTCTCAAGCACCTAACGGCTAAAGCTTCCTAGGCCATCTTAACCCTATGCCATTTCAAGCTGACTTCTCACTTCCGCTCCATCTATATTTTTAAGCTCCGCATATCAGCGGTTATCGATCATGCTTGCGGGCATTCATGACTATCTCTTTGGCGGAGATTCTTTTCCCCCTTCTTTTTTTATTTTTCATTTCTTTTTTCTCTTTCATCTTCCATTTTTTCTCCTCTCGTTTCTCCAATCCTTTACATCCTACTAACATAATGGCAATAGCTTATAGAGGGCCATAGTGTAAGTCCCGGTGTCTCTTTGGGAATTGGCCTCTTGGTTCGTCTACTGCCGCCTATCTAATCTAACCTAAAAGTTGACGTTACATTTTCTGTTTAATTGATGATATGCGAAAAATCAATTAGTAGTTGCAAGCAGAGAAGCACCAATGGTTTGAAATAAATTCCCGCCGCTCCTCCTGTTTACATTACGATACTATTGCAGTATATAAAAATTTTTGCACTCAAGTGAAACTACTTCGCCGAAAGAAGAAAGCAAACTGGAAAAATACTCGCTGCGATTCTGCACCCTACAAATTGCTTTTCCTGTCCGTCGTTGATTTTCTACTCAATTTTTACTTCGTGAAGTGAGCGAATACAGCTTCGATGTAGCCTCAATGTTATACAAATTAGGCTCCGTGGCAGCGGTAAGATAATCTTTTGGATAGCTTCTTTATTTGGATTCCGCTATTTGCTGAGCGAAAAGTGCATTCAAATGTTAAAATAAGTTTGCAATCGTCTTTGATCTGGTCTATTTTCTATTTGTCAGTTTCAAGGAAGCGTGAAAGTCTTCAACCTAGTCAACTTTCGTTTATCTGGTTTCTCAAAGCGTGGTTGACAAATGAGTAAACAAACAATAAAAAGCATATATATACATCGGTGTTTAATATATTGTAGGAAAGCATATGAGGGTAGTTCCACAGGTAATACCTTCTATTTTTAATCAAAATGTTGGAGAGCTACGGAGACGGGTGGGGCACCAATAAAACGAGCGACTTTTTTGCTCCGGAATAAATTTTTCTATACAGTCACCACGATTCTCAATGCACTTTTGCCAGCTATGTAAGGAAGCCTTGATGCATCGGACGTAAAACTCAATGCATGCGGAGGCGGTCCAACGCCGTAATGCGCCCTACAGAGGTCCGAACAACTGGAAGGCTGTCGGTGCCAGGTCGGGACTATACGGTGGGTGAGACCGCACCATCAAACCGAACTTTGTCACACATTACGTTTTCTCCAGACTTGTTTGTGGCCTGACGTCGTCTTGCTGCAAACATAATGCTTCTTTTTTTTCTGTCACTATGCAGGCTATCCGGGCCTTCAGCTTGGTCAACGTTTCAACTTAACGGTCAGAGTTGACAGTCACTCTTTCAGTTCCGCCGTTTGCTGCTGATGAGCTGATCGAGGGGTACAATATTTTCCAGGGTGGCGGCTGTGCATGGGCTTCCAGTCCGCACCTTGTACACTCTGTCGCAATTCTCAAATCGACGAACTCATCTCTTATATGGGCTAACATCAACTGCTAACATCGTAAAAGTTCACCAAGAAAAAAATAGTTCAAAGATGATGACAACATTTGGTAGCCAGTCTCACTTGATGACTGAGGTCTCAAATTGTTTAGAGTTTACTTTCTTAAGTTAGACTAGTTTACAAGTTAGAATAGATTAGGCTACAATAGGTTGGGTAGGTTAGGCGAGAATGGGTTAGGTTAGGATTGAATTGGTGGCATTGTAAATACATGTCAAGGATATGTAGGTATCTTTGATAGGCACACGTATCGCCATCATAAGTGAATTGATGGCATCATACATAGTATTGCACTCGTGGCAAGGAGCTTTACTAGGGATCGGGGCAAGGAGCTTTAATAGGGAGGAGAGAGCCCTACCGCTTTTATAGGTTTGCAGAGTCAGCGTTCCAGGCATTCCGGTGTGGTTGTGACGCTTTTATGAAAATGAATACCTCTGGCACCCGGCGACTGTAGCGAACGAACATACATTAATCTCATTGGTGGAAGTGACGCGGGAGCAACAAACAACTTTTTATGTACTAATAAAATACGGGTGCATACGGCGAGTGGCGGTAGCCACACTTTAGAAAGCCACACTGGAAACTTGAGCTTCACATACAAGGCTCCTTGCTCCCTCTTTTCTATGGGACTTCATTGACTCAGGGAGATCTCAGTCGTCAAATGAGATTACATATCATTGAAGTTTGTTGCTGGTAAGGCTGCAAAGCAAAGAGGCACCCAGCTCACCTGGCTTACAACACTTCCAATTGCGCCTGTCCACGTGCCGTTGGGCAGCAGTGCTCCGATTGAGCCATCAGGCACCGCCAGAAGCTTGAAACTGTAGAGAATGTACACTTGGCACTTAACAGTTAGTATGGCGATTTTTTTACTCCTGAATTAGTGCAAGTTATGCATAGCTTATTATTTCAGTATGATTTGTTCATCTTTTAATTACTATGACTGTCACATTGTACCATCCCTTTCAAATTTTGACGGCATCAGCCAGGTCAGAATAATTATATTATCTGTTTATTATCCGGTGACAAAAATGCCGATTTCTGTGACTCCATGGATCAAAATTAAGAAAAACAGCCTTGTACACAACAAGTTTAGCAGTCAGTGTACGGGCAGATTGCTGAATCCCAAGTAGCGTAGGCCCGTTCTCGTTAAAAATTACATCTACTCTAAAGAAAAATTTTCATTTAATAATTTCGTAGCACAGAGTTACTATGACCAATAAGACAAATCGTCTTTTTAGGACATCCCAATTAATTTTCTCGGTGGAGTGACAGTGGCATATGGTAGAAGAACGAAGTCGAAAAACGAAGCGGCGCATGCGAGAGGCTGTACCGCGCTACTCGGTCGCCACGCGCGTTTTTAAGACGGACAACATCAGCCGCGTTCAGAAGAAGATGCAGCCGAGCAGTGCGCGCTTCGCCGCACTTACTCGACTGCGTTCCGTGCATATTCCGCGCCTTAGCGGTAAGAGGAATATGCTGGTACTTTTGCGAAGGTGCGGTAGGTCAGGAGAACATGGGCGGGCAAGCGCGGCAAAACGCGCACCGCCCGGGTGAATCTTTTTCTGAACGCGGCTGATGTTGCCAGTCTTGCAAACGCGCGGGGCGACTGAGTAGCGCGGTGGCTTCTCAGATGCGCCACTTAATTTCACGACTGAGTGCGTACCATATACCACCGCCGTTCCACCGAAATTTTCAATTGTGAGACATGAAAAGCCGTCTATACCGTGCAATCTAAGCCCCTGTATTAGCTAATGAAAACGCCAACATTTTTTAAAATATTCTCACGCATTCTATCATGGTAAAAAATAAATACCCATCTTACCATAAGCCCAATTTCTGGGTTACAATTTCCACCAGGTCCACTGTAGCTCCAAGGTAGCCGTACTTTGACCCTGGCACTATCATTGAGTACGGTGGGAACTGCAGAAAAACAAAAAAAAAAAGTAGTAACGTGAACACCCTGTATGACTGAAAAATATTAGTGCCATTTTTCTTCACTGACGAGATGAGCTGATATGCCTGCTACAATTGACCGTTTACAAGCGTATTCCAGGCAATAAATTTCACAAACACCGTCCGTTTTGCGCTTGGAGTTTTGCCACGAAAAGTGGTACAAAACGTCCAAATTATCGTCTATTTTTCTGCATAGTAAAGCACCAAATTGCATTCACCAAGAACCGCTGAACCGAGAACCACGTGGTATATTTTGGTTTGTGAAAGCCATGATACGCGTACCAAGTTATGCGGAATCTGCTAATTATTTCATCTGTTTTCTATGATAACTTTCCTTACAGAAATGAGTCTTTCTATGGAAGAATAAAGATAAGTACCACTGTGGTTTTCTTTGAAGATTTTTTTTTTGCGAAACCATAGCGAATTGAATTAATTATTTCTGAAAATACATAAATAATTAACCTGTGAAATATATTGGACCTAAAATACGATATATGTTCTGTAATTTGGACAATTTAGTCATATGCACACAATGAAAGAGGGAAACGAATGAAACTTGCAATTAACAGTAAAACTGCCAGTAACGGTTTACAATAGACTCATAATAATAATAATATATATATATATATATACAATTTCAAAAGATTTTTGAATCACATATTAACTTTCATCGTGCATAAAATTTAAATTCTTCCAATAGCTAATATTTCCATGTATATATTATTGCTTTAATTGAACATCGAGTGAGAAGTTCGCACTTACTTAACATAGACCAGTACTACACCCTAGACCAGGGGTGGGGGGCACCGGAAGATTTGCGGGCCGCACGAGCATATTTGCGGGCTGCACGAGCATATTTGAGGGCCACACGAGCATATTTGAGGGCCACACGAGCATATTTGTGGGCTGCACGAGCATATTTGGGGGCCACACGAGCATATTTTTAGCGCCACACGAGCATATTTGTGGGCTGCACGAGCATATTTGCGGACCACACGAGCATATTTGAGGGCCACACGAGCATATTTGTTAGCTGCACGAGCATATTTGGGGGCCGCACGAGCATATTTGCGGGCTCCACGAGAAAATTTGCGGGCCACACGAGCATATTTCGCCCGACGTGCTCGTATAAACGCCCGACGTGCTCTTATAAACGCCCGGTGTTCTCGTATAAACGCCCGGCGTGCTCGTATAAACGCGGCTGCACGAGAATATTTGCGGGCCACACGAGCATATTTGCGGGCCACACGAGCATATTTGCGGGCCGCACGAGCATTGTAAGCGCTCGTTTTCTGTAGCTTGATGATAGTTTTAAAATATGATGTCTAATTTCATTATATGTGATGAATAGATAATTCATAATAAGAATTTTACATATAATTTAGTGGATACTGAAACAATAATCACTAGAGCACTCTGAGAGTATATACCTCTGTCAAACAAAGCAACTGTGAGGAAAATTTCATACTAGCACCTAAACCATGTTTTTCTTTCCATCAACCTCAAAATCTAGTCATTTGTGCCTTCTGATTGTATTAAAAGTTCCTGGAATTATCTGAAAAATCCCTCCGTAACATTTTTAATTATACTGCTTACAAACAATATGGCAATCAAAAGTCGAACAAACAAACAAACAAACGAACCAACCGATCTGCACCAAAGTTTAAGCAATAATGTTTTTTAATTTTACTAACAAATCATGGGAATTTCATAAATATCAAACGTAGTGACAAACAAACGAGGAAACAAATCGTTGCAGAAATTCGGTCGTTTACTCATCGTAATATATCTAACAACTCGTGTAAATTTCTTAAAAGTCTGTCCATAACTTTTCGAGTTGTGCCACTAAAAAAAAATGAGGCAGACAAACAAACGTATAAATGGATCTTCGCCAAAAGTGAATCATCTGTTTCTCCTAACACGCCCAACAATCCCTGGAATATTCGTCAAAATCCGTTAAAATTTTTTTGAGTTATCTTAATTAGTGACAGACAGGCAGAGAGACTGACGGACAAAGAGACAGACCGGACGAAACCATAACCCTCTCAGCGGAAGTAAATATACATTCTTTTCAAGTGCTATTATAGAGATTGTTGTAGAAAAACTATCAATATATTTTTGTGTGTAATAGAAATAGATTGAGCAATACAAAAGATGTTTTAACTAAATATCCATATTGTTCATTTTGGATAAATAGAGCTAACTATTAATCGAGTTATAATTTTATAGAAACATAATAATTACCTAATTCAACGTATACCTAGATGGGTTTATTGCACAAAGACAAATTGATACAATACAATCATCGTTTTGGTACGTGAGTAAGGGACAAATACAACGATGTATCTGCAAAGTCACCAGAGTTTAAGCATAACTTTTTGGGCCAACATAAAAACAAAGGCTAATATAGTAAAGCAGAAGAACCAGTAAAGTAATACATGAGCGATAATTGCATTTAAGTATAATAACCTACTCTAAAGAGGTATTTTATTTCGAAGACTATAGCAAATGTATCTACAATAAATTGTTTCAAGAATTGCGCTCAGAAACTATCGAAAACACAATACACTAGTAAAAATTAATTAATAACTAGGGCACTCTGAGAGCGTATACCTCCGCCAAGCAAAGCAACGGAAACGAAAATTCAAATTGGTTCTGAAATCATGATATGCGTTGTACCAACACCAAAATCTTATCATAAGTGCCTTTTGATAGTATTGAGAGTTTCAGTAATTTTCTTGAAGATCCGTTTATAACTTTTTGAGTTATGCTGCTAATAAACGTTCTGACAAACATTACAGTCAAACACACAAACAGAAATACCGATCATCGCCAAAATTTAATAATTTACGTCTTCTAACATTGTTAAAAATTTCTGTATATTTTATAACATCCGTGATAACTTTTTGAGTTATTTATTGCTGGCATAGTTTACCTTGATTGTTCCTCGTCTTCTCTAATGAAGAAAGTCGCTTAGCTAAAACTCTTTTATTGTGCACAGAATACCCATGGGCGGCTGGCCGCTAATCATCGGGCCGCACTTGTCCCATGGGCCGCACTTTGCTCACCCCTGACTCAGGTCACCCGTCATTCACATACATCAACGCATTCACTCGTCTGAATGCGGTGCTGTGCCCACAGAATAGTAGAAAAGAGAACTGTTTTCTGAGTTTTGCTTCACTACAAACTTGAAGAGATAGCCGCAACTGACTTAGTGATACTTGGCAAAGAAGCTAATTTGATGGAAAATATTTCAATTTTTTTGTGGTGTAGAGATGTTGTGATGACTGAGACGCTACCAAACATTCCGATGAGTGAATAAATGAACGCGTTGATACGAGTGACGTATGAGCAATTTACCTGAGAAGGACCAAAATAAGTCATAGGCTTAATACATAGAGCAAGATCAGCAAGGTTTGTGATGATGCTATGCGGCGTCGCGCTCCAAGGGACGACGTAGACTAGCTTATATCTATAGCTGTAATTGTTCAGTTCGCCTCTCTTCCGTGCCCACTTTTTAATTTCTTCCATTTCCCTAGTCGTACTGATCATGTGGTTTCTCTTCTTAATCTTCTTCCCTATGTACGTTCATGTCTCTGCGCTGTCATGCAGCTACTTATGAAATGCTCGATCTCTGGCATGTTTCAGGCGCTGTCTATTGCTCTCCTTGCTGGACTGCCATTTCAGCGACCTGAAGGACTTGAACTCTAACGCTAGAGACAACACAACAGCCCAACTAAAAATAAATACACTAGTATTAATTGTGTAGATTAGTATTTATTGTAGCACACCCAACAGTTGTTTGACCCAAATAATCTTTCTATATTATAGTACAGACAGGCTTGTTAGCCGCACCCCGGGTGAGACGCTCTCCCTTAGATTACGCTAAGCACGCCGATCGATGCTCCACAAAATACATCCCTTCTAGGGTTATTAGAAATTTGTCATTGATCTTATTCTGTGAAAATCTAACTTCAGGTAAATATTTGGACATATTGAAATGAAAGCATTTTATATTAGTTTTTCATAGATGAACAGGTGAAATTTCAAATGAAACAATGCTGCTAGTTACACAGGTTTTCTCGCCATGCTTTAAAGTTCATTCAGTTATATGAAGAAAAATATTTCATTCGAAATTATGTAAACAATTACGTTACATATGCAATAATATCATTCCAGGAAAACTGCATCGCATTTAGAGCATGTGGAGGAAACCATGGTAATTGTCTTTACTACTAATTTTACCTATTTCTCTTAAAAAATAAAATGCGATACTTTCATTTCAACAACGAGAAATATTCACTTCAAACGATTGTTCTCATATTTTGATAGTGTTTTATTTTTTACTGAAACTACATAAGACGTATTTACTTGGATTATAAGCATTATCGGTAGTGTGGTAACGCACTATCTCAAATAAAAAATAAAAAAAAGACCAAAATTTCTAGTCGTCCTGTCAATTAAAATTAGCAGGATAGTCTCTTAACCAGTTTTGTTCAAGGTGGCACTTGAAGATATCGGCAAATAAGTAGCCGAAGGGAATACCAATACCCAATTCTTCAGCCTGTTTGTAGTGTTCACCGTTGGAGTCAAAAAACGAATTACAAACTTCTATTTCCAATAATTTCTTCATAACTTTACGCGAGAACGCCCAAGAATATAGAATGATCATTAAATAGTTTCGATCGACAGAAATCAGTAGTTTTTGCAAATGGTATATTAGTGAAAAGATTATCAACATCGAACGTCGCCATGCATAGCTCGTCACCGTTATTAAAATCTGATCAACTCTCTACAAATGACCTCGAGTTATCCACTGTAGAACAATTATTGGTAAAAGGCTTCACAAGATTGAAACTATAGGAAGTGCTAAATGCACTGCTAGGGTGATACTCATTCACGACCTAAAACAATGGTAGAATCTACCGACAAGTTCTAAGATTTTATACGCTCATTGAATATAAACCTAAACAACAACTGAAATAGACTCTTGAGTAATGGGATAAAATAATGCATACTGAGAGGATGATTATTGAGAACCACTGACGTACACTCTAAGGAAGAAAACTTAGATACAAACTGCTACAAAACTTAAGCGTAACCTCCTTGGCGGAGGTAATTGTAGAAGATACTGTACGGAGAAATATAACCGAGCTAGGAAGATGAAATCTGTATGGCACAATATGAGAAGATATTGAAACAAATGCAGGAGTCAAATGAAAAAACAGAGCTTCATAAATGTTAAAATTATATAATTGCGGTCAAAACTTTAACAGACTTGTTCTTAACCGTAACCTAGCAAATTCTTCGAGTTTTTGTCTATCGCATCTGTTTCTCTTCGGCAGTGTGTCAGTTTACTTTTCTAGGAAAGAAACTCAGGGGTCCCACATCTATACCACGATAGAACTCATGGTCCTGATCGAGTTTGGAGTACTCGTGTATACGAAAGGCCTATGAGGGACATATATCATAAATAATAATTGTATCAGGTACACTGACATTATTTTGCAAAGAATTTTGCAGTAAGAAAGGAATACTTTTTACTGTCATTCTAGACGGCTTAAAGAAGATGATGACTTTGTTCTGTAGAGCTGCTATCGGCATCTTCCACCTCTCTGGATATGGAAATAAATCTAAGATGCAGCCGCAGCCGTACATCGTCCGTTACGGCAGCACGACCATAAATATGAACCCTGAAAAAGTATTACTGCTAACTCTTTAGTTCCTCTGTGACAGATTGTTACTGTAAATCACAATATTCAGAGGGCTTATGATAACGCAAAAATAGCAATACTCAACATTAGCGGCTGCGGCGACGAGGCAGTCGCCCCCCTGTTTGGCGATGTCAGCCGGAGTAGAGGTCATTACCTGTAACAACAAGCGTTCAGACCTATAACAGTACCTTGACTAGTACAGTACTAGTACATCAACCGAGCTTACTGATAAAATAACAGTACCTGGTGCTGTTATTAATAGCGCTTGCACTATTCAAAATAGTAGATGTACTTATTCATTTCCTGGCGAGTAGCGAAGAGCGCTGTACATAGTACTTTTCTTGTCAGTGCGCGGTACTGTTACTATTAATACATAGTACTGTTATTGCCAGCGCATGGTACTGTTACTATCAGTACATAATTCTGTTATTGCAAGCACGTGGTTCTGTTATTGTTAGTATGTACATAGTACGGTTATTGTCTGAACGTGGTTCTGTTAATGTCAGAGCATAATACTTTAATGTAACTCTAAATTACGGTTACAATTTTTAAAATCCATTGTCCATATTGTTATGCATTTTAAATATGTCAAAATTGTAATTCAATGGTGTCAATAGACTTCATTATTGCTTTACTTTAATAAATGAAGGAACTCTCAAACAGCTTTTAAGAATGAACTTGCGGAACAATTAACAATTATTCTAAACCATACAATATGACAGAACATTAGTTAACAGGATAACAGACACTCTAACTTAGTTTGTCTATTCATATTTTCACAGCAAAGAGCTCTCAGTGTTATTCTGCACTATCATGTTATTTGTCTCTGTACTAGTTTTCTTTTCGATTATTTTTACCTAATTAACGGGAAATTGTGGCCTGCATGGAATGAACTCCTTCCAATTATTTCCCAGTTCTTTCACCTTTGATGCATCCCTAATTACATTATGTCTGTTTTGCTTCAGAAACATTGCTACCTGCAGCCATTCCAGGCCCCAACGATCCTCATTTATCTGCCACAACATCCCGAATTCCACCAATGTTACATTCTAGGTGGGCAGCCCCAGGCTTCATCCCAAGTACAGCTCCGGCTACGTTTGAGAGACATGGGTATGTCTGTTGCTGCTGTGTCTCCTCTGCCCACCAGACCGGCAGCTCCTTTGCTGTGGTTGTCTCAGAGTTTTCGGTATACCTATATTTTTCAACCTCCTTTCTTGCTATATCCTCTGGTTCTAGGTCGTTTGCTTCTGCTGATTTTATAGCAGCGTCTCCTTGCGCAGGCATTCTGTTTCCCATAAGTAGATCCAGCTCCTCGAAACCACACAACCTGGTCTTCTTGACTGCAGGTTCATTAACATCGGGCGAAAAAGCGCATAAACTGTTCTTCAATAAAGTGCCAGCAGCTATCACTGCCCATGAAGTAACGGCTCTCCACATAGCAGCCCGAAGTAGTTTAAAGTGGGTCGCTTGGAGTTTGGTAATATACCTCCAATAACCGTGTATACCGTCTGGGAGATCATTCTCATTGAAATCAACTTTACGGATCACTTGCATTACTGGCCTGAGATTTTTTTCTTTTTTTGAGGCAGCATCAAAAGCTGCAGCTCAAAAACATAGTCGAACCTAAAATCCTGTAGCGTTACAGTTTCCACGGTTATCTTATCATCTCGACAATTCGCCCGTGTACCATACACCCGTCTCCAGTCAGTTAAAGATTTGATGGGGTGATAACGATCATAGAACCGCTTGTTCATTGCACCTCGTAGAATTGTACGGACTTCTATAGTCGCTGGTGCAAGAATCGTTGCATCAAAGTAAACTTGTTTGTATTCTTCCCTATAATTGCTGCCACAAATGATATCATTAGTAAAAGGTGAACTTGGTGGCTGGCTGGACGGATCTACAATAGCCAAAGGCTTAGCTGGATCAAGCACTGTCAAATATAATGTATGGAGATTTACTAAGCATTAAATTGTTACAATTTCATGCATAGCTTGGGTCAAACGTTGAGTTTGCCGCATTGGCCCAAGTATGCTGTTTAACTCAATCAAAGTCTGTTTGTTATCAGCAATTGGAAAGGTCATGTTTAGATTTTCGAAAGATGTAGCAAGAGTAGACCAAACTTTTAAAATACGTTCGAGAACCTCTTCTGTGGCTCCCCAGCGATGTTAAGGCGAGTTCCTTAATTTGAGTACTCTTCCAATATGGTCTCGTAATTTCTCNCAAGCTATACAAGATTACATCTTATGACAATAATAGCTATATTCTTCTTATGATAACATTTCGAGTGATTAGTGCAATAATTATACCTCTGTATAAAATTTGAATGACCCTTAGCATTTATAATTTTAAAGCTTGCTAACAAAACTATATACCAATCAGTAGAAAATAAGAAATGAACAGTACTACGTAATTGTTGTCTTTGCTTTGTATTGGGGGTCATCTGATTATTGTAGTTACTTATTTGGCCTGCCTAATATTCGCATGTGATATCAAGACATTACAGACATATGAAGCCATGTGTTCCACAAGTGAGCAAATCACTTTAAAGGGCACGTTCTCTATGGTAAGGATATATTCTTCTCTGTAATTTGATATTTGTAATATGTGCGTATTAATTCTACTGTGTTTTTTACGTGAGCATGATTGTATGAGAACAAATAAAGGTGTAAAGGTGTAATAAACGTTCTGACAAACATTACAGTCAAACACACAAACAGAAATACCGATCATCGCCAAAATTTCATAATTTACGTCTTTTAACATTGTTAAGAACTTCTGTATATTTTATAACATCCGTAATAACTTTTTGAGTTATTGCTGGCATAGTTTACCTTGACTGTTCCTCGTTTTCTCTAATGAAGAAAGTCGCTTAGCTAAAACTCGCTTATTGTGCACAGCATACACATGGGCGCGCGGGCCGCTAATCATCGGGCCGCAATTGTCCCACGGGAAGCACTTTGCTCACCCCTGACTCAGGTCATCCGTCATTCACATACATCAACGCATTCACTCGTCTGAATGCGGTACTGTGCCCATGGAATAGTAGAAAAGAACACTGTTTTCTGAGTTTTGCTTCACTACAAAGTTGAAGAGATAGCCGCAACTGACCTAGTGATACTTGGCAAAGAACCTGATTTGATGGAAAATACTTCAATTTTTTTTTTTTTTTTGTGGTGTAGAGATGTGCTAAATGAGACGCTACAAAATATTCCGATGAGTGAATAAATGAACGCGTTGATACGAGTGACGTATGGGCAATTTACCTGAGAAGGACCAAAATAAGTCATAGGCTTATTACATAGAGCAAGATCAGCAAGGTTTGTAATGATGCTATGCGGCGTCGCGCTCCAAGGGTCGACGTAGACTACCTTATACCTATAGCTGTAATTATTCAGTTCGCCTCTCTTTCGAGCTCACTTTTTAATTTCTTCCATTTCCCTAGTCGTACTGATCATGTGGTTTCTCTTCTTAATCTTCTTCCCTATGTACGTTCATGTCTCTGCGCTGTCATGCAGCTACTTATGAAGTGCTCGATCTCTGGCATGCTTCAGGCACTGTCTATTGCTCTCCTTGCTGGACTGCCATTTCAGCGACCTGAAGGACTTGAACTCTAACGCTAGAAAAAACACAACAGCCCAGCTAAAAATAAATACACTAGTATTAATTGTGTAGATTAGTATTTATTGTAGCACACCCAACGGTTGTTTGACCCAAATAATCTTTTTATATCATAGTACAGACAGGCTTGTTAGCCGCATCCCGAGTGAGACGCTCTGCCTAGCCATGATTACGCTAAGCACGCCAATCGATGCTCCACAAAATACATCCCTTCTAGGGTTCTTAGAAATTTATCATTGATCTTATTCTGTGAAAATCTATCAGGTAAATATTTGGACCTGTTGAAATGAAAGCGCTTTATATTAGTTTTTCATAGATGAACAGGTGAAATTTCCCATGAAACAATACTGCTAGTTACACAGGTTTTCTCGCCATGCTTTAAAGTTCATTCAGTTGTATGAAGAAAAATATTGCATTCGAAATTATGTAAAGAATTACGTTACATATGCAATAATATCATTCCAGGAAAACTGCATCGCTTCAAGATGACTGTTCTCATATTTTGATAGTTTTTTTTTATTTCTTACTGAAACTACATAAGACGTATTTACTTGGATTGTAAGTATTATCGGTAGTGTGGTAACGCACTATCTCAAATAAAAAAAAAAATAAAAACAAGCCAAAAATTTCTAGTCGTCCTGTCATTTTATTAATATTCATAAAATTATCATTGAACAAAATAGAGCGTTTCGGACCAACATCTTCAGCAAAATTTTTGAACAAATAAACGAGAAGAAGCAAACTGCAAGGAATCAAGAGTCCTATTTATAAAAGCTAACCTTAAAAAGCGACATAATTCCAAGAAGTTTGAAATTAGAGGGCAATACAGTAAAAATACGGAAATATAGATGCAACTGCAGAAGACAAAATAAAGATAAAATGGAAAAATGCGAGGTGGAAAAACTTGGACTTGATGAACTAAGTGTTGGCTATGAGAAGGGAGAATGCACTTTGGGTATCATTTAGTGCAGGTTAAAGTTTGAATATATACCGGGTGTCCCACAAAAATGTACCCGGTTTTTAATTGATTATATCTCTGCTTTAAATAAACATATTTTAGGTTTATTTTTTTCCAAAATATAGTAAATTTTATTTTCTTTTAGAACATTTTAAGTTTTTTGAAATTAGTTGAATAACTAATTCACAGTGATCCAGATACTGAAAGGGTAGAAAAACTCTTTGTTCAGAGGAATAATATAAAAAACCACATTGATATTCTTCCTTATTATGAACTTCAGGAAATGAACGAACAAAAATTTCAAAGGGTAGCAATACCTGATAAAAAAATACATAAGTGAACAAAGTAATTTAGTATCCTTCGACCTGCCCTCCGTTCCTCTCAAGGCATGTGTTAGATTACATCTCTCCGTCATTGAGTGAAGAGCTTTGCGAATTATTTTACGGTTTTCCTTCCATTCTTCAAACACTTCTTAAATTCGTTGACGAAGAATTATCAATGATGGAGGCGTTATTTTGTAGACGCGCTCCTTCACGTATCTCCAAAGAAAGAAATAACATGGGGTAAGGTCGGGGCTTCTTGGTGGCCATTAACTGCATTTCCAAGAGAAATAATACGCTGCCCAAAAATCTCTTGCAATCTGGCTTTCACTATGATTCGTCGATGGGCTGGAGCGCCGTCCTCTTGAAACCAAAGCCGTTCAAATTGATGGCTGGGATAAGCAATTTTCAATGATTGGATAATCAATTCGATAAACATTTCTAAATAAATTTCTCCTGTTACATTTCCATCATAAAAGCAGGGTCCAATAACGTTTCCGTTTCCGCAAAGACTTTCCCAAACTGACAGCTTCTCTCTTCTTATGCTTCTTTCGAAGACATTTCCTTCTGGTGGATTTTTACTCCAAAACCTAGTACAGTATTTTGAGTATTAACTCTGCCGTCCATGGAAAATGCTGCCTCATCAGCAAATGCCAACCTTTCCGTGAACCTATGATCTCTCGAAATAGACCAATTGGAAAATACTCTCCTCATGGCGTAGTCACAGGGAAGTAACTCATGCTTGATTTGCATTTTGTAAGGATAAAGACGAAGATCTTTCTTTAAAATCCTATGGAATGTTGACTCGGAAAAATTGGTGTCATTGTGCCTGACAGAGGCTGCAGGATTTTCAGTAATCGCTAGCTGGACAGTCGCGATGTTGTTTTCTGTTCTTTGAGTTATTTTTCTCCCTGAGTGGCCTTAGTTTCGGTTGAGGATGCTTCCATATTCATTAAATTTTCTAACTGTGCGATACACAGTTTNTTTATTGGGCGAGTTTCTTTCCGGGAATTTTTGATGAAACGCTCTTCTAACATTTTCACAGTTTTTCGTTGCCTCATATTCCAGTACGATGAAAATTCTTTGCTCGGTGGTAAGCTGCATTTTAGGTGTCTTCAAATGATTAAATCATAAGGCAAATAATCTCTCAGAGGGTTTAAATACTTGTTGGTATGTAGGATACATTTAATGAAAATAATTAACAGTAAGTATGAAGAAATTAAAAAAATACCCAGTGTTCGCTTGCAAAAAGTTTCATCTGAACAAATGGTTTTTAACCTTTTCAGTAAATCGATCACTGGGAATTAGTTATTCAAACAATTTCAAAAAGCTTAAAATATTCGAAAAGAATACAAAATTTACTATATTTTGGAAAAAAAGAAGCCTAAAATATGTTGATTTAAAGCCGAGATATCTTCAATTAAAAACCGGGTACATTTTTGTGGGACAACCGGTACAGGGACTAGAGAATTCCTATACTGTTTTGTAAGACGTGTTTACCAGCATTTAAAATCATTCATCGTGATTAGCATGCAACGAATTGCAGCATGTGACCTAACAGAAGAGAGCGGAGGGAAATCGAAAGGAGTACCAGTCCCCAAACTGCGTCCAGTGTGCTCGTACACTCTGGTCCTGAGAGTACGACATGTTGGTAGAACCTACTTACCGTAATTCTCATCGTGAATAACTAAATTGATACACCAGAGAAGAGCACATAGCAGGAGGTAGTCTATCATTGAAACGGAAAAAGGAGCCAATCGTAAAATTGTTCACCAGAATTATTGTACGAATTTTCAGCTGCGGAAAAAATACTTTTGAGAGATTGAACGTTTTCGCTGAACCGAATAGACTGGTGATGAAAGTACGGTAGTTTGATATAAAGTTTGTTGAATATAAGATTGAATTGGTGTAAAGTGATCATATATCATTGATAAAAATCAATTTGTTTGTTTAGCAACAGCGAAAGATAGACAGCCATTATTAGCTAGAACCGGCGCAAAACATTGTTTGCACAGAAGATAAAATAACTATTTAGTAACAACGCCCGAAAAGGAAGGTTTCCGATAAACAGAGCACTGAAACTTACTGTCAACTCTTAGGACACAGGCATCTAAAAAAGGTAGAAAGGGTAAACGGTTATTTACTTCATCTTCCTACGAAAACCAGATATTGCTGTGGTGGGGGTTTATTTAAGCAAATTGTCAGATGGGGTAAGAAACGACCGCGCCAAAAAAAAAAAATCGTTATTTGCAGTGCAGGGTTGAAATAAAAACTGAAATTACTAAAAATAAATGCTCTAACAGAATATGACATCAAATTTTATCCAGCTTTTTTACAGTGCCTGTAAGGGCGAGGTCTTTTCTTACCCCACAATGGCCGCCGTCGTGTCTCATCTAATCTGACTATATTTTAGAAAGAGATCAGCTTGAGACCGATCTTTGCAAACGTACCTTCTGTAAAACGCCGAATTAAAATTAGCAGGATAGTCTCTTAACCAGTTTTGTTCAAGGTGGCACTTGAAGATATCGGCAAAAGTTTAGCTGAGAGGAATACCAATACTCAATTCTTCAGCCTGTTTGTGGTATTTACCGTTGTAGTAAAAAAACGAATTACAAACTTCTATTTCCTACAATTTCTTCATAACTTTACGCGAGAACCCCCAAGAATATAGAATGATCATTGAATAGTTTCGGTCGGCAGAAATCAGTAGTTTTTGCTAATGGTATATTAGTGAAAAGATTATCAACATCGAACGTTGCAATGAATAGCTCGTCACCGTTATTAAAATCTGATCAACTCTCTACAAATGTCCTCGAGTTATCCACTGTAGAAAAATTATTGGTAAAAGGCTTCAAAATGAGAACGAAATACTTCACAAGATTGAAACTATAGGAAGTGCTAAATGCACTTCTAGGGTGATACCCATTCATGTCATAAAACAATGGTAGAATCTACCGACAACTTCTAAGATTTTATACGCTCATTGAATATAAACGTAAAGATCAACTGAGATGGACTCTTGGGTATTGGGATAAAATAATGCATACTGAGAGGATGATGATTGAGAACCACTGACTGTTGAACGTTTTCTTGCATAATTGTATAACACTTGAGAGTGTAGAACGTTCTACTGTGTAGAATATTTGTGTCTTGTACTATTCTACGCCCAGCCAGCTTACAGTTTGGGAAAGCTTGTGACAGTTTGCTAGTCAACAGGCTTTGACCCGAACACCAGATGTTCTGGGAGCATACACTTGGAGAGAGAGGCTGAAAAGCTAACCGTGTTATTTACAATTTACTTGACCTGAGCAGCAGTTGCCTGTAATTGCCCGGCCGCCGCTGTAACGGTAAGCCAGTCTAAAGCAGTTTCCACTGACAGTCGAAATGTGTTTGTCGCCGATCCTGTATGATTTGTTTGGAGAAAGGGCCACAGAACTTAGCCTCAGGTTATGTCTTCACAATTCCTTGTCACATAAGCTTTTCAACTTGTGCTTGGATCGTGCCAGTCTTCTTGCAAAGGAGCGTTGAGAGCACTAGCGTTTCAAATTTAGTATATCACTATAGAAACGCAGTAGAATCCTGGCGGTCAGCCTAACGGGTCAACTTTCATGTGTTTATTCTCTATATACTTGAGTCGCACAGTATCATAGTGGTTCTTACTTCGTACTCCCGCCTGTTGTAAGCACACATCCCGTGAGCTCCTGCACTACCTGCAAGTAGTGCAAGTAGACTTAGCTCCAGCCTAGGAGGACGTCTGTAAGCTAATCTGTATTGTCCGTAAACTTGCCTGCCTAAGAATATATCGTCTTTTACGAACCCGCATGTGCTGATATCCTTCAAGCCTCCGAGAACACATCAGAAATAATAGAGTGGGCCGACGTCGAGAGTCAACACATAAAATGGTATAAAAACCATTTACACTGACGTACACTCTAAGGAAGAAAACTTAGATACAAACTGCGACAAAAATTAAGCGTAACCTCCTTGGAGGAGATAATTGTAGAAAATATAGTGCGGAGAAATATAACGGAGCTTGGAAAATGAAATCTGTATGGCACAATATGAGAAGATATTAATACAAATGCAGGAGCCAAATGAAAAAACAGAGCTTCATAAATGTTAAAATTCTGTAATTGCGGTCAAAATTTTAACAGACTTGTTCTTAACCGTAACATAGCAAATTCTTCAAGTTTTTTGTATCGGATCTGTTTTTCTTCAGCTGTGTGTCAGTTCATTTCTCTAGGAAAGAAACTCAAGAGTTCCAAATCTATATCACGATAGAATTTATGGTCCTGATCGAGTTTGTAGTACTCGTGTAGCTTGTCCATATAAAAGACCTATGAGGAACGTATATTATAAATTATTGTATCAGGTACACTGAAATTATTTTGCAAAGCCTTTGGCAGTGAGAAAGGAATGCTTTTTACTGTCATTCTTGACGGCTTAAAGAAGATGATGACCATGTTTTTCAGAGCTGCTATAGGCATCTCTCACCTCTCTGAATATGGTAATAAATCTAAGATGCAGCCGCAGCCTTGCATCGTCCGTAACGGCAGCACGACCATAAATATGAACGCTGAAAAAGTATTACTGCTAACTCTTTAGTGCCGTTTTGACAGGTTATTACTGTGATTCACTATATTAAGTGGGCCTATAATGACGCAAAAATAGCAATACTCAACATTAGCGGCTGCGGCGACGAGGCAGTCGCTTCCCTGCTCGGCGATGTCAGCCGGAGTAGAGGTCATTACCTGTAACAACAAGGGTTGCGGTAACAGATGTTTTGCTCATAGCGATAGATAAGATTCTAAGTCCGAATGTTAACAAAAACAAATGTCATTAAATAAGCTCCCCGAACAAAAAGGTTAGTCACCTGTTACTAATACGATGTAGGACCTCCACGAGCACGCATAATAGCAGCATTTTTGTTAGGCATTGTGTTTACAAGATTTCTAAAGCCCGAAGCAAATGCGAAGTAAGAATTGCCAAGAGTGGCAATTCGCCAACAAATGCCCCACCAGACACGGGGAAAAAGTTGTCCCGAGGGTCTATCTCAGCAGGATGGAGCTAGGCAAATCTTTTTTCGCTGTTTTCGAACTACTCAAAGTAACTTGCTGTTCAATTTACCCTGTAATCTATTTACAGTAGAACCCGCTTAAGTCGTCACCTCTTAAGTCGGCAACCCGGTTAGTCGAACACTAACAGAAAAGTACGACTTAACACTTGTAAATGTCGACTTAACCGAATATCGGATAAGTCGACAAAGTGTCGAGTTATCCGATGAAAATTGATCGGATAAGTTGACAAAGTATCGAGTTATCCGATGAAAAGTGTTGATTTACCATCCACTTATGTCGAGTCATGCGAGGACGCGCGCGCCAATGAGTAGCAATACGTAGCTGATTCCCAAGCTTGGAAGACGCAATAATTGTCAGGGTGATGAAATACATATCGCGATGAAAGTAGTCAATAAAATATCACGTACATACAGCATGAGTTTTAAAAAGCATAAACCCTCTGCCTTTAAGTCCTCACCCTCCCCTCACCTTCTGCCTGCTGTCCTCATCATCCCCTCCCCTTCTGGCAAGGAAATTCACCGAACCCTCATCCTTGCACTCATCACTGGTCTTTCATTGGTGAGAACATTTAAGATACATAGGCTATAAATAATTTATGTGTACGGTAAGTTTACATGTTGTATAATCTCCTTAGGTAGCTATTACACATACATATAGCTATATACATACGTATGTATATGTATGAACTGTTGAATTCTGGTGCTTAATACGTAGTATGTATGTACATACGTATGCATAGAAGTATGTAATACAGTACAGTACTTATACTTAAAATGGGATACAGTCAAGTAGTACATAGCTTTAAGTCGGACTCATGTACGACTTAACAGAGTATCGGATAACTCGACATGTGTACGACTTAAGGGGTATCGGTTAAGTCGTACTATCGGTTAACTCGACAGGCTTCCGCCCCGATAGTGTCGACTTAGGCGGGTTCTACTGTACTACGATGCACGTAACGCCACCGCTTTTCTTGTCTTTAGGTTACAACGATGATGGCCAGCAGAAGAAGTACGTGTCAAAGCTTCATTTCTAAACTGCAAAATCGCACAAATTCTTCAGTCGCTGAGTACTATGCATACTGCACAGTCTATAAAAAACGGCTTGCACTGAAACAAATATTCCGGTCTCACAGACTCAGTTTATGGGTCCAGGGCTTGTCCCTCTCTTGACCCACTTTTTGTGAGGCTATTTGACTCAAAATAGCTGGACTCATGAAGTGACTCTGGAAACCTAGGGTAGGCAAGGTTGGCTGACACAGTTTGAGTCTCGCGCTGGTCCTAGCACTGACCCACGAAGTGGGTCTAAGAGACTTAACAGCGCTGTACTCACAAACTGATTAGATTAGATAGGCAGCAGTAGACGAACCAAGAGGCTCATTCCCTAAGAGACACCGGAGCTCATGGCCCGGCCCTCCATAAGTTAATGTCATCATGTTGGTAGGATGTAGAGGACAGGGAAAACAAGAGGGGAAAATGGAAGAAGAAAGAAAAAAAAGAAAAAGAAGGGGATGGAGAATCACAGCCCTAGAGATAATCATGAATGCACGCAAGCATGATCGATAGCAGCTGATATGCGGAGCTTAAAAATATAGATGGAGCGGAAATAAGAAGTCGGGTTAAGATGGCCTAGGAAGCTTTAGCCGTTAGGTGCTTACGATTCGTGGAGGATGATTTCTTAGCTGTGGAGGATGTCTCTCACAATGTATGTCAAGACGATTTTTCGACGAGTTGACCGACTCCGCAGCAACAACGTCGGAAGGGAGTCTATTCTAAATGCTGACTTTGAAATCTAATACTAAGAATGACCGTCGTGTGTTTATAAATATATATATATACATTTATATGTTTGGTGTCACGCTCTTAACGAAATAGATAGGCGGAAATTAGCCCAGGTTGGAGGCTCTGGTGCTCCTCTCAAGCTCCATTGAAAGTGATAGGCAGAAAATAGGCCTGGTTGCA
>LQNS02276867.1:1756871-1767671 GCA_001587735.2 Parhyale hawaiensis
GTAGACCCAGGATCAGTAGACTCTCTCACAACACCCCAAGGCAGCGCAAGGATGGCACCAGAGACAGCATCCCAATTCACTCTGGACTTCAAAAATATTTCAAGCCTAACAGTGGCTCTGGGGACACGCTGACGAACCTGCAGCGTCGCTGATAGGGCACCATGGTCCGAGGAACCAATGGGAGACACCAGTGAGACTCCAATCAGATCAGAAACATCAGTCATCAGCAGGTGAAGGACACCTCCTAACAAATGGGTAGGACCTTCAACCAATTGACCGAGGTTCGAATAATACCAGTCTGCAGCACCACGAGAATCCGAGAGTTGGGATATGAAACACCGAGCTGGCTAAATTGATGTTTACTTGTTACTCTTATATATAACAAATTAAGCTTATGTAAGGAATGAAGTAAGGGCCCGTCGGTTGACCAGCAAGGAAGCGGCACAAGGACTGTGGAGCTGTGCTATGCTGCAGGCAACGGGTGGCCGCGAGGATGACACGTATGGGTTTTCGAAGGCTTTGGTGCAACTGGCGGTAGTCACTTAGCCAGTAAAGGAGCAGCTGCGCCGTTACGGCGGAGCGTAAATACCAGGGGAATTACTCGACCGAACTTCAGGGGTAACTGCGGCGGCCTAAGCTGGAGCAGCAATGACAGTTGACGTGATAGGACGCAGCAACGACAGTTGACGTGCTAGGACGCAGCAACGACAGTTGACGTGCTAGGACGCAGCAACGACAGTTGACGTGATAGGACGCAGCAACGACAGTTGACGTGATAGGACGCAGCAACGACAGTTGACGTGATAGGAAGCAGCAACGACAGTTGACGTGATAGGACGTAGCAACGACGGTTGGCGTATGGGAGACTGCTCCAAATTAAGATTGAGAAGCCGGCAGGAACTGGGCCACTGGCTACTATGTAATCCAACAATATCGCTTTGGATACTTAGCAGCTGTGGGGTAGTGGAAGCGACAGCGGAGCCAAGGGAGAGACGGATGGCAGCCCGTCTGCTTCAGAATGCAGCGGAGAATTAACAATGGTCCAATCTTCGGATCGCGAGTGAGTTAGCCAGGGATCACAGCTACGTCTGCACAAGGACTCTGAACTAAGATTTCAGCCTGCAACGGCGGCGCGGAAGGACAGCAATGGGCTTTCATGCCAAGGCCAATTGCAACACGCACAAAGAACATTTCACATAAAATACAATGGCTAAGCAAAGCAAGAAAACATCAATACAAACTAGCCAGTGAAACAGCCATAAATAACTAGGTTTTATTAAAACACTGGGCAAAAATGTGGTGCACAAGTATCTTTCAATAAAGGTACTCTAGCATATTTACAAGGGGAAATCGTGGAAAGTTGAGGTACTGTAGTAGGGGAAGATGGGCCTAGAAGGGTATGGAACTTACCCGAAAGATCCGTCCTCTATACGTACAAGTCTTTGCTGAAGCAAACGACCGGTGGGCGACTAGTCGTCAGCAGATGTTTTTGCGTGTCCTGCGCGTTATCAGGCTGCCCCCATTGTCCGGCCACCGGACGCCTCTTTGAATGAGCTGGCTTTG
The DNA here is from genome assembly GCA_001587735.2 of Parhyale hawaiensis. Lineage (NCBI taxonomy): Eukaryota > Metazoa > Arthropoda > Malacostraca > Amphipoda > Hyalidae > Parhyale > Parhyale hawaiensis. The sequence goes on from LQNS02276867.1 coordinate 1,758,435, forward strand.
AGTTTGGGGCTCTGGGTAGCCCCTGAGTTGGAGGGAATGCCACTCTAAAGGCGGATGAGACCGTTTTGGTCCAACGGCATCCCTGAGAGGAGATGAACAGGCTGGTGCCATAGCTGGGTACTCAGTCTTCCGCACTTTGCTCCTCTCTCTCCCCCATCAGGTAGTACCACCTGATGCTCTTTTCTTTACCTTTCTCTTCTTCTTTTCTACCAAAGCCTGAACTGGTGATAGCAGGGTCTGGGGCGCGTAGATAGCTGGTCGCTTTCGTAGCTATCGTTACTGTCGATTTGTTTTTGCTCTTTTATGCTCTATACCATCTTCTTAGTTTATGGGATTCTTTGTTTCTTCTTTGTATGTTTTTGTATTTATCCGTACATTACTGTATATTTATGTTTTCTCTTTTTTCTCTTTCTTTTACTTTGTGGGGATGTGGAAAGCAACCTGGGACCGAGTCGGACTCGTGGGTGTCGTCTCCTTTATTGTAATATTAGAGAACTGCACGCGAACCTTGCGGAGCTCAACTTTGTGTCCCGTGGTGTGGATGTCGCGTGCAGTTCCGAAAAATTGGTGGCTGGCAGAAGGCACGACGCTGAGTTTGCCTTAGCGGTTTTCAGTCTTCTTTCGAAGGCTGTGTGGATCGGGGGTATGGATTCCGTGGAATAGTCGTCTATATCCGGAACGGATTCCGTGCTTATGAATGCGTCTGTCATGAGATTATCGTTGTAAGGGTGTGTTGCCGGCTGAATAATTATTTATTCTCCTTATGTCGGAGCCCTGCAACTGATGATTTTATTTATGACTGTTTATTGATGGCGATGGCCTCGATTCAGAGCACGGATCCCAAGGCAGCGTTTGTTCATGTGGGTGATGATAATGCACACCACAGGGACTGGTTGGGATCTGCATCACTAACTGATTTTTATGGTGTGGTTGCGTTGGACTTTTGCACCTTGCCTAGTTGTGTGCAGCTTGTTTGCGGGTCCACGCTGGTAACTGTCTCGACCTCGTTATGACTGATGTCCCGGACTTGATGACGGTGACAATGGCTCCCCTATTGGCTCTTCAGGCTACTCACAGAAAGCTGTTTATAAAACAAAGGAAACATGCCCACCGGATCCACACCTCAATCAGGTTGTTCCTGTGGTAGACACCAGGAAAGTGGTATTCGTTTAGGGCAGGGCTAACTGGGTGGCTAGTTCTCGGGCAGTGAGAACGTTACCTTGGCTCCAGATTATTCACAGTGAGGATCCTGTCTCAGCCTTAACGACTTGACTGTGTCCATTTTGGAGAGTTTTGTCCCTAAGAGGACTATTCTTGTGAGGTTTCGGGATAAGCCGTGGTTTGACGACCAGTATCGGGTACCTATCGAAGTGCGAACTGGGTAAATAACTCCTGTTCCTAGGGGTCCAGTGTCGCCCTATGTGGCCAACTATCGACTCATCACACTGACGCCAATTTTGTTGAAGGTGTTCGAGAAGTTGATCGCTGGTAGGTTTGGTCGTTTCACTGAGGTTACGGGGTTGCTACCTGCTGGTCAGTTTGCGTACAGAATTGGCATGGGTTGTTGTGACGCTCTCTTGTCGGTGTCACACCACTTACAGTCTGCGCTGGATTGTGGGTCGGAGGCACGCCTTGTCCAGTTAGACTTTAGCGCGGCATTTCACAGGGTGAACCACAGGGGTCTATTATACAAGCTGGAGTCCTTTGGTGAGGATGGTAGGGTTTTGTCAATCGTTTGCAATTTTGTTTCTGAGCGAACTCAGAGTGTGTCTGTTGACGGCGTTTTGAGCGCTTCAGTCGGAGTGGTGTCTGGTGTCCCTCAGGACAGTATGGTTGGCCTGCTGTAGTTCGTTCTCTATACTACTGACATGTTCTCTTTGCTTGAAAACATGTTGATCAACTATGCCGACGATTGCACTTCAATGGCAGTGATACTTTCTCCTCGCCTGCGTGATGCTGTCGCTCAGTCTCTCAAGAGAGATTAGTCACGCGTTAGTGCATGGTGATCGGCCGGGAGTATGAAACTGAATGCCAGTAAGACCAAGTCGATGATTATAATCAGTCAGTCTCGGACTCTTGTACCGCAGTATCCCAACTGGAGATTGATGACACTTTACTTTGGGAGTCTAGCTCCTTGGAGATTCTTGGTGTTGTCTTTGATGAGAAGCTTACTTATGAGCCGCATATTAGGAGGATGGTGTCACGTGCTTACCCTAAGATTGGGCTCCTGCATTAGGTGAATTACGTGTTTGGTGCTAGTCAGGTTGCCCGCAGATGTTTTTATGCGTTTTTGCTGCCTGTATTGGAGTATTACTCACCGGTCTGGGCTCCAGCTGCTGACTCTTACTTGCGTCTGTTGGACCGACTTGTTAGTTCAGCCAGCAGGCTGTGCGCTGATAATGATCTGGTGAACCTGCCCCACGGGAGAAGAGAAGCAGAGCTATGTGTGTTTTATACGGTGTACAATAATGAGAGGCATTGGTTGTATTCTTCTCTCCCTGAGCTCAAGGTTTTTGGGAGAGAGACTCGGGCTGCGTGCGGAGCGCACTCTTACACTTTGGAGGCGGTCAGATGTCGAAGTAATCTGTTCTGTCGGTGCTTCGTGCCCTGGTCGGCTAAGGTTTGGAATTTGTTGATTGTCCACGAGAGCATAAGCGAGAAGTTTTAACAATAATAATAATAATCCAGTCTGATCGAAGGACTTCACCACTAGGTTAAGATTATTTTTTACGTCCACTTTTTCGTTGGTGATCCCCGTAGTTATGCCCCTTTTGCTCACAACAGCGGTTGTCGACGGGAATCGCGAGCGAGTAAGAACATACTTGATCTCTCGCGCCACATACGGTAATTGCTGGTAGACGCACAGCTGGCCAGTTTCGAAGCACTTTGTGTCTGGTTACTTTTTGTATGTAAATGCAACATCTAAATGCTTTTCGGAAGTGGTATCTAAATGGAGTATCTTAAACGTTTTACCGTCTCATGATACAAGTATTTAGATACTTTTGGCGCACTTTTAAATAATCATACTGTTCGAATAAAATTAAAAGTTGATAACTCTGCGATATTTTTTATGCCAACAGAAAGTTCAAAATAGAATAGTAGAAAAAAGTACGTATTTAGAATCTATTAATTAATAACGCGAACTTGTGCATTTAGTAGGCCTAATTACCTCGCCAAGGAGGTTATGTTTTCGTCGGTTTTTTTTTTCTGATTGTCTGTCACCAAGATAACTCAAAAAGTTATGAACCGATTTGGATGAAATTTACAGGGATTGTTAGGTTTGTTAGGAGAACAGATGATTAACTTTTGGTAAAGATTTGTCCATCTGTTTGTTTGTTTGTTTGTTTGTTTGTCTGTCTCATTTTCTTGATGCTATAACTCAAAAAGTTATGGATGGATTTTGATGAAATTAACATGAGTTGTTAGGTATATAACAAAGAGTAAATGACCGAACTTTGGTAATGATTTGTTTTTTCGTTCGTTTGTTTGTCACTGTTTTTAATTTTATGCTTGTTAGCACAATAACTCAAAAAATAATGAATAGATCTTTATGAAATTTATAGGGGTTGTTAGTAATGTTAAAAAACATAAATGATTAAATTTTGGTGCAGATCGGTTTGTTCGTTTGTATGTTTTACTCATGTTTGTCATAACGTTCGTTAACTCAAAAAGTTATGAATGGATCTTCAAGAAAATTGAACAAGCTATTATTAATGAAAAATGGCACAAATGATTAGATTTTGGAGTTTATACAAAGAAAATTATGGTTTCAGAGCCAATTTGAATTTTTTGCTACCGTTGCTTCACTTGACGGAAGTATGCGCTCTCAGAGTGCTCTAGTTTGTTTTTGGAATACTTTTTTCATCTTAATACTTGCAAGTTGTGGGCATGAAATTAACATATACTGAAGTATATGGATTAACATATAGGCTAATATATGTTTTAATGTTCTTGCAACAGAGCCAAAAATATGTCAGAAGACTATGAATTTTATGAACTTGGTTATCTTATGACAAGACAAACAGGATCAATTAGACAATTACGTAGCCTGTTTGGCAGGGGTAAACGTGTACAAGTCATTAATATACAAACGTCTGGTTTTTAATATGTTTGTGAACACGTTGGTGCTTCTTTTTATCCTTAAAATAAGATTCATAGTGAATCAACTTATCTCTAGAATATACATCAGAATTTTGAGAAAATTCATATCCATCTAATATAGATTTTAAGGGTTTATCTAATACATTTTTAGTATCTATGCCCAGCTCTGGGCTAACTTCGTCCTCACTTCAATACGCTTGCACGATACTGTACGCAGGCACCGGTAGCTCGGCAGCAATTGCCCACGGTGATTGCCGTACGTGTAAAAAACTCTAAATTAGGAAGAAAGAGGAGCGAGCATTCTGGCCAGATGCGAGAATGCCACAGAGTTAGGGAAAATTTCCTGGCCCTACGAAGCCTTATACTACTCGTATAAGCATCGACTGCATAAATCAATATCACCATTGCTGAAATCAAGTTGTACCTGTCATAAAACCTCCCAAATCAACGCATATCAAGTTTAGAAGCTCACGGAAACTGCTGCGAAAGTACTAACAGCCAGCTCGAACACTTTCGCACTACTTATCGCATTTACTGTACGTCGTTCTCGGAAAAGTTCCAACATTTCTAACTGAGTCACGCAATTCTGCTTCGCGCTCACGATTTCTGCTGCTAGATTTTAGCTAACCGATCTTACAGCCTGGCCTTCGAATAAAAACTAGCGCTGGATTAACGCAGCATAATAAGGCATGTCCAGAAAGGCATAACCATAACTGCGCAATAGCTGCAAAACAGAACTGCTTGCTGCTGCGAGCAAGCTCAAGGTTATCGCTCTATGCCTCGTCTAGCTGTGCTGTATATGAAAGCTTGGATATATTTATAGTACCTAAGGATTATTTGTGACGTGCTGCAGTGAGGTGCGTTATAGTGGCCTGGAGCAGAAAATTGATGTCCGAGATACTACATGCTATTTTTTCTCTACTATACCCCATATTGATGCACCTTGGATAGAGTAAATGAATTTTTCTCTGTAACTTAACAAACTATAAACGGCCTTCCATCCCGTGGCTTCTCCGCGTTCTGTAACTGAATTTACAGCCATGCATGTCTCTACGATGTACACGGACTTAAGTTAATCATCTCCAACGGTACGTTGCAAGTTCCAACTGACTGGATTGCAGTATCTTTTACAATTTTCCTATATAAATAACTGTAATTGTGTGCAGAGATTAAATCGAATCGATCCTTTTATTTTACAATCTGTGTTGATCAAAGCCCTTAAATATTTTTATCAACCTGCGCAGCAAAACCGCAAAGTATAGAAGACTTGCAACCCTCAACTTTACCGATACGTACGTAGATATTTTTCATTCTAGTTACAGAAGCAGTAGATCTTGTGCAAAAGCATTCACGTGTCACTCGAGTTTGCGTAAAACATACGGAAAGTTCCTCTTTTTCTGTCATTCCAGAATTTTGTCTACCGTCAGTCAAATTTTGCGGTTAAGATTCTGGCGACTGCAGTCCGTTGTGCAACTGCAACGGTTACAGCCCACCTTCCGTCGATGCTTTTAATGGAGTTTTGATAATTTTAACTTCTAACGTGTCCGACAGAAATTCGTATCTAGTGATGTCGCAAAAGAGCCGATTCTATATAGTTTCATCAAAACGAGCAAGCTTAAAAACTGTAACTTTTTTGAAACGTCAAGCAGAAACGTTGGTTAAGCTGCATGTGTCTAAAATTAAAGTGCTGATAACTTATGAACCAGCCTCCAAGTTAATCTTGCGGTGCAGAACTGAGTCGATATAAATGTAGAATTGCGTTCAAGGCGGGTTCAATCAATAGGGACATCAGTCTGCAATTAACGCTTGAACCTCAATCCAAGGAGCCGAAACAATGCTTCTAACGGAATTTAGTGACAAGCAATCTATCTAGATGACAGTTTCACGTCTGCACTTCCGTAGAATGGCAGATAAAGGAAAAAAAGGAAATGTTTTTATTATTTTCACACAAAATATATTCATTGAAGAAAGCTGTTCCTATATCCATTGAGCAAAGGTTAAATAAGCAGATCCAGCGATCTATTGCAGTTACCGTATATATTTAGGTGCTTCCCGACAGTATACAGTCTGTAGTTCCCTCAGATTTTGGGATGTATTACAATTCAAGCCCGTTTTACTATAGCCGGGGAGGCCGAAGAATTTTCACTCTATATTTATCTTGAAACCCATTCACTGCTCCTGTAACGTCGAATTCAACCTCGTGTGAGTGCTTATATGAAGTCGTCAGTATTGAAGGGCAGGATCAGCTCATAACAACTGGGGAAAACAGTCGAATCGTGGCCTCACTTTTTTGAACAACGTCTATTTAGACGACACGAATCTTCCAATTTAACATATGAGCAGAGAAGATCTGGCGTTTTCCGACTTTATTAGAACACATGGTAGCTACAACGCCCACTAAGGGCAAACTAATGAACGGTTTAAAACTAGCGAATTGCCCACAAGTTTGGTGCGGCTGCAAACTGATTTCATTACTTTGACTGTCGAGAGGCGTTCCACTAAAGGGGATCTGGCGGCGCCCTGGGAAGTGAGGTTAAGCTCGTAGATTAAATTTTCATCATCTTAGGAACCTATACGGCGCTCACGTCAGAGGAGTCAACCCGAGGAGCTGCTGCCTTACGTGGCACGACGGCAAGATACAGAAAAACCTTGCTGCGTACGTAATTGAAATTTTCTTTAAAATAAATAAAGTTTCCTGATCCCTCTCGGTATATTCTAACAGTCCACCGTACTATACTGTATTCAATATTCAGTTGCAGGAACAGTTATCGGTTAAGTTTCATATATTGCAAGTTTTGCAACATGGTGCAACAAATTATTAAGCAATGGATACGAGTATTGATTGATATCAAATTGATGCATAATTAACAACTAGGCTGAGGTAGCAAGGCTGCTCAACAGGATCTGAACGTCAAAAAATATGTAGAAAAGGTTTCTGCTGTTTTCTGAGTTTTACTTTAGTACGAGAGACGAGCATTTTTGCTATGCGAGTAAGCACGTGTAGACAAGAGGGCACGATACAGCTGCCAATCTAGCTGATTAAAAGAAGCCTAAAGTGAAGTCTGATTCCAGATGAAGAGTCCGTTGTCCAAGTCCATTGTCGAATGCTGAAGAGTTCAATCCTGAGTTGGGCGAGCAATACCAAGTCGTCCCTCGTTCCTTCGGCCTACAGCCACTTCTAGGATGAATGAAACAGCTCCGAGCACCATGCCTGTGTGAATCGAAAGAATATGTAGACAAGAACCAGGGTATGGTGCAGGATATGCTAGTGAGCTTTGAGTCGCATGCTCCGAGTCCTTTGCCTGCGTCGCTGAAAGAAAAAGTGACAAAGGGTCAGCATGAAAAGAATTAAGTGAACCAAAGTTTCATGACTGAGCAAGGTGACAGTAAAATTTGTGATCGAACATTAGTAACGGTATCGTAGGTTTGAATGGTCCGTTTGCTTATAATGTACACACCGGGGTATTGGTTTAATAAAGAGAGTACCTTTACGCTCCGAGCTATTTACTAGAAACTCACGTACCTGAGCAGAAGCTCCGAGTTTGAGATCACTTTATTCACTACAAAAACTGACTCTGACGTCAACCTCCTTGGATGTTAATGGGGAAAGATTATTTCTGATTCTCATTCAAGTCGGAGTAAATTTCCTCGTATATATATATATTTGTATTTAAATAAAAATAATAGTAATTATATATATGAATATATATATATAATTTGCCGCCCACGCTAAGAAGAGGAATGCGATTCTGTCGTACTTAAACAGGTTGCACAAGTCCCGGTACGTCTCAAACAGGTGGACTAACTCTCCGTACATTCCATTCCTGTAAACTCGGTCAATGGTTCTCCACAAGAAGCAATAAACATGATTGGATGTCAGCCATTACGAAAAGTCATTGGTGATTCTCTACCTGAGATGATGAGTCTCTGTAGTCCTCAGCCATGAGAAATAGTTATCTTTGGTTCTCTACCAGGCTAATGAGGAACCTTAGTTCTCAGTCATTAAGAATATTATTCCGAGCTTCTCCACCATAGGGGATAAGTCTCCACGATAAATCTTAGCCATAATGGATAAACAACCAGGGTTATTAACCAATAGAAATAAGTGTTTACGGTTGTCAACCACAGCCAACAAGCATCATTCGTGACTCTCGGCTTGGAGGTACAACACTTACCCGGAGATTTCAGTAAGGGGAATCATAATTATCAGTGGTGGCCTCAGCCAGAGGGAATAAGTCTGCGTGGTTTTCCATTAGAGAGAACCATTTATATCCCTGTTTATCAACCAGGCACTATAAATAATCACCAGTAGTTCTCACATGAATGAATTATTTTAGTACTCAGTGTTTTTCGAAGAAACAAAATGGAAACTAGAGCACTCTGAGAGCGCATAAGCTCAGCCTAGTAAGGCAACGGTAACGAAAAATTCAAATTGGCCCTGAACCCATTCTTTTCATTGTATCAACACCAAAATCTATTAATTTCAGCCCTTTGATAGTAATAACAGCTCGTGCAATTTTCTTGAAGATCCGTTCATAACTTTTTAACATTCTGACTATAGCAGAAGTCAAACATACAAACGAACCAACCGATCTACCCCAAAAATTTAATCATTTGTGTCTTTTAACATTACTAACAACTCCTGTAAGTTTCATAAGGGTCAATTCAAAACTTTTTGGGTAATACGGGTAATACTTATAACAAACATTATGATACACACTAATGGATTCGTTGGTGAAAAATTCACGCTATAACCTATACGTTTGCCTAATGCCTCAAGAACGGTGCGCAATCTATTCTTCTCTTATTTGCTTCATAATTTCTTCTTTTCTTCATTGATCCTTTGTCGTGCTGTCATCCTTATAGTCTTCTATATAGACAGGCAGAAATAACATCTTGAGTAAAACACTCTAACAAACTTAAATAAAATAGCAGCTTATATACAATGTGTTCACTCAGTTGCAAAGATACCGTTGATACTGTCTTTCCACCTCAAATATCTGTTGCATTTAAGGTGCTCAAATTTTGACCTATGAAGAGAAAACTGCTTCGTCAGAGAAAAACAGTAAGCTAGAAAAAATAATTGTCTACTGCCCGTGAAAACTTATGTTTCATCGGCTTCGTTGAAGGACAATT
>LQNS02276867.1:1770026-1784459 GCA_001587735.2 Parhyale hawaiensis
CCCCAGTCACTTCATGCTTGCAGACTATTGTTCCAACCGTTGAATAAGGAACATTGACACGTTCTGCTATTACGCTATAAATTAATCCCTCACTACGAAGATGAATTATCCGTTTACGAGTATCTCCAGGGATGTCTTTAACTTTGGGCATTGTAGTGAGAGTGTGCGCAAGTTCAACGAGGTCTAGAGAGGTAATGCTTGCACCGCTGTAGTTTGTTTTTATATTGCATTTCTTTCGAGACGATTCGTGAACGTTCTAGAATAATTTCCAAACTCATTTATTCAAATTATGCTATTAAATATAAAAAATTCAATGTCATATTTATTATGGTCAAATACTTGTGGCCCTCATTGTGTGTTGAATTTTGGGTGCTGAATTTTCTAGTTATAAGAGTGCATTTAACCGTACTGTTTAAATATTCTATTATATATGCATATATGTTATATAAACTTCCTGTATTAATTATCCTAAAACAGACCCTGAATTTTTAAAAATGCATAAAATATAGAATTTTGCAAATACTAATGTCTAGTCACTGCATTTTCTAAGCACTTTTCTAAAAGACGTTCTAAGTGATTGCAGTGATAATGAGTGAACAGCATTATATATATGGCTAAGTTATCGCAACAGAGGTGCTTAGAGTAAAATTCAGAGCCAGAATTATGGAAAAGAAAGCCATTTTACTGCACCAAATTATAAAAATACGAAGGAAAACAAAAAAGACGTCATATTATAAAATTGGTAACGTCAAATTATAAAATCGGTAAACGTTTCGGGTTTCACCTATCATCAGTACCTCTGTAATGAAAATCGAAATTATTTTTTTTTTAGAACGAAAAACTCAGACATGAAAAGGATTTTCTAAAAAAAATTGAAAACTCCTGCGGACTAACAATAAAAAGAGGATGAGCACTATTTTGGTCATTTAAAATTGGTTTCTGTTGAAAAATATAGAGTGATTCTAGTAATCTTAAGTCTAAGCTATTGCACAAAGAAAGCGTTTTGAAATTCTCTAAGCGCACACGAGAGCCACACGCCTCAGCGTGCAGTCGCACAGAAGAAAATGGAAGCTGTGTAAGAATATTGCCAGTACGACAGCTTCTTCCGGCGTGCTCAGAAACTCTCTTGGAAAGCATACGCGAGGTATGCTGATGATGATGAACAAAGTTCACAACAGTATTGATAAATCAGAGAGCTCTACACCCGATGAGGAAGTCGGTCTTTGTACTGAAAGAATGACTTTACCGTACATTTATTCGAAAGAATGATCTTAAAGTCTAAGTTAGGAAAATATAACTTTAATTCTGATTTAATTCACACTGCAGTTTTTCCGACTGGCAACCAAAAAACGGTATGGCAAAGAAGCTACTGGTTCTGGATGCAACTACAGTAGTATTTGGCTGGTAATAATTGGAAATGAATTTCTTGATATATGAATAGATCATATTTGATGGATAACCGTTCTGACGAAAGAAATTAATAAGAAGCTGAAACTCAGAGTGCATAGTGTGAAAATTTGAGCAAATCTTATAAGCGCGTGAAAGAACCGTTTTAATTAGGCTACTGATTTGAAAAGAACGGGGTGTAAAGCTGAAAAAAACTTGTTCTCAAACCAGTGAAGGTGGGTTTACGGTAAACCGAGGTTTCAAAGTGTCTGCCCCTTTTTGCTACTATAGCATCCAGAAATTACAGGGCCCCATTTACCTCACATTCCATAGTAAATTTAATACTAGCGTGCTGGTTGTTTATATAATCCAAAAATTTACCTGCATGGGATAAATATGAAAATAATAAAAACGTATCGTCTACATAGCGTTTGTATAGTAGCCTACTGGGCGAAACTCGGTTGGGCAGTTTTGTAGCCAATGGGTTTCGTGGTAACACATGAATACATTCGCGAAAGTGGGGCACAAGGAGAGACCCACAAGTTTTTTTTTCTGTTTTACACCCCGTTCTTTTAAAATCAATAGCATTAAAACGCTTCTGTCACGCGTTTATAAGATTTGCTCAAATTTTCACACTATGCATTCTGAGTTTCAGCTTCTTGCTAATTTCTTCCGTCAGAACGGTTACCCATCAAATATGATCTATTCATATATCAAGAAATTCCTTTCTAATTATTAACTGCCAAATACTGCTGTAGTTGCATCCAGAACCAATAGCTTCTTTGCCATACCGTTTTTGGTAGCTAGTCGGAAAAAACTGCGGTGTGAATTAACCCAGCTTTTAAAGTTATACTTTCCTTTGACCTATAGATCATTCTGTCGAATAAATGTATGGTAAAGTCATTCTTTGAGTACAAAGACCGACTTCCTCATGGCGTGCAGAGCTCTCTTATTTATCAATACTGTTGTGAACTTTGTTCATCATCATACGAGGGATCTACCTCGCGTATGCTTTTCAAGAGAGTTTCTGAGCACGCCGGAAGAAGCTGTCGTACTGGCAATATTCTTACACAGCCTCCATTTTCTTCTGTGCGACTGCACGCTGAGACGTGTGGCTCCCGTGTGCGCCTAGAGAATTTCAAAACGCTTTCTTTGTGCAATAGCTTAGACTTAAGATTTCTAGAATCACTCTATATTTTTAAACAGAAACCAATTTTAAATGACCAAAATAGTGCTCATCTTCTTTTTATTGTTAGTCCATAGGAGTTTCCAATTTTTTTAGGAAATCCTTTTCATGTCTGAGTTTTTCGTTCTAAAAAAAAAAAATTCTGATTTTCATTACAGAGGTACTAATGATGGGTGAAACCCGAAACGTTTACCGATTTTATAATTTAACGTTACCAATTTTATAATTTGACGTCTATTTTGTTTTCCTTCGTATTTTTATAATTTGGTGCAGTAAAATGGCTTTCTTTTCCATAATTCTGGCTGTGAATTTTATTATTAGGTGCTTAGAGATATTGTGGAGAATCACAAGTCTACTGTACCCTAGATGATTTAACACAATATTCAACGCAGAGTGACCACAGACATTGCTATCAGTTCCTTAATGCTGGCGCATAGGATAGGCTGGTAATGTATGTGAATCTCACCTGCAAGGTAGAGCAGGAACACCCCGTAGAAGTCAGCCATCTCGAGCGGTCGCAAGCTGATCTTGGACTCTTGGGCCTCCAGGCACCTGTAAGCTTTCCGGATGTATTGCTTTTCGAGCTTGTCGATGATTCCAGCCTCTCTGAGGCTCAGTATCCTGGATAGGGATGAATTAGTGCCGTTATAAATACAAATGAACATCATAAAAGGTAGAGGCAGCCGAGCGAGAAAATTTCACTGTGTCACTTTGGGCGAGAAAGATAAGATAGTTACCCTTCATCTATCTAATATAGTAAGATTTTGCTATTTAGTTATTTACTCGTTTCCAACCACACAATATAAGTTATAATGCGTAAGGAAGAATAAACAGAACACACAAGTTGGCGGGCAAATTATTGTTCAGGCGTCAGGACGAGACAGAAACCTGAAGAGAGTGGTAACTTGAATACCGATTGCTTTATGCATCGAGAGCAATAAAGAACTGAAATTCTAAATTTAAGTCGCGTGACCAGTATCAGTAGCTATGACGATTGAAGAACAGCATCAGTCTACTGTTTTTAAGGGGACCGTTTGCCCCCCTCCCAAAAAAAAGCTCTTCAATATTGAACCGATTTGGATTAAACTTGGCACACATATGTAAAATGGAAAAGGAATATCATTTGACTTCGAAATTTTTTCCATTTTCGCCATAGAAAACGAGCTATTGAAAGAAACTGTAAAAAAGGGGGATTGGGGAAAACCCTACTAGTCCTCCAGTTTTTGCACTACAGAGATGATTTAGGTCTGAAACGAAGCAAAGCAAAATTTGATCTTCTACATCTTCTCGCTTGGGTTTTACGAATCTCGATTTAGTTTTTGAGAAAATTGAAAAAATCATGAAAAAACGCAGTTTTTTTCGAAAATGTTACCTGACACTCTTCTCCTGATTCAAAATTAAAAAAAAAAAAAACAAGCGAGAGTTTCTAGAGAATTTAATTTTGCTTTGTTTCATACCAAAATCATCTTTGTAGCTCGAAAACTGTATGACTAGTAGGGTTTAGAAGTCGTAAAAAAGAACTTCTCAGGAGAGCCTGCGCTTCCGTTTTCTTAGAATAAATTGTTATCTATGGCGGAAATGGGAAAAGTTCATGAGTTAGAAGCTCTTTTTTTTCGATTCGAAATCGGAACAAAAATGAAAAATCAAATTTGAACCCTCTGGTGAAATATTTTAATATGAAATTCATGAACACGGCTGAGAGAAAATTCTTAGTTATGAACCGATTTCAATGAAACTTGGTACAAATGTGGCTTGTACTCATATTCGTTTTCCCATTTTCGGAATAGAAAACGAGTTATTCAAAGAGAACTGTTTTCCGTTTTATCCATCGAACTCGTTTGCTGTGGCAAAAATTGGAAAAGGTATACGAGTCAAACCCCAATTTTCGTACGATTTTACATGTTTCTGCCAAGTTTCATGAAGATCTGCCGAATAATAAAAAAGTTTGTAGTAAAAAAATTAGGTGTTAAAAAAAACGCACCCCCACCCCCTATGCTACCCACTTAGGGTTACACTGGCTGCCTAAAATTTTGCCTGCGACTCTTGTCTGATGTATAGCTACTGATTAGTGCCAAAAAGCGAATTTTGATAATTTGAAGGTTTTTTGGGCATACAGTTCCTTTAAGCAAAAAATATCAACATTCGCTACCCATATAAGATTTGAAGAAAGGTCCGCATGAAATCGGCTACATGAACGTGTACGCCTAGGAGAAGAAAAGGCAATCCGGGATATGCGACTTAATTACTGTATTTTGTTTGAATATTCATAAACAATAATTTACATCGTGGTACATGTATACCTACACTGCCTTGTGAATAAGCCTACACAGTTTTGTAGGCATACAAGGCTCATGCAAAATACCTGGCTAGTTTACTCAGTACTTAGGCAAACTAGCACATTAGACACATACCTGCATATTTGAGAGGTCGCTCACTTTCATATAACCGCCCAGTCGAGAGTTATATCAATTTAGATTTCCTCCACCCCAAAAAAGCTGCTGCAATACTGGGTACACGTCCAGTTTCATAGCCCTAAGAATAGTACAGCGTCCCAAAATTTTCGATGATAACATGGAAAAGGTCAAAATCTAGGTCACATATACTACCATTTACAGGAACTTTCGTCAGTTCTAGGGATGGAGATGGTGCAACAAGGCCAACCCACTCAGCCCACGGACTACACTTCCTTTTATGATGTTAAATTTTGCGCTAGCTGAATCGTGCCACGGTTACGAAAACGGATTAGTTGAGCTGTTTCTGGGATGCTAGCTGTAACGAAACTTGTTTCGTGGGCACCGGGCTTTAAAATTGCCACAACGCCATTAGTTAGATTAAATTGTAATATAAAACTCTCCCTCTTCTTATGGACATTTTTCATTGAAATTTTCAAGTAAAATCGTAATAGATACCGTTAACAACATCGAAAAGGTGCTACTGAGAATTGTCTTGAGTTCATTTCTCTTAGTTTCCTAAAAAATACAAGAAGTTCTCGCTTGTACAATGTATGACGACATCGCGTACTCTTGAGGTCTAATACGAAGCAGATTTCTGATTCAGTGGACAGGGACCCTTTGCCTGATGCACATGCGATTGCGAAATTATCTTAATACTTGCTGGAAATCAGAAATTCTGAGAGTTGTGCGTGAAACCACAGATAAAAATCGCAGAAAATATGGAGGTTCATTCAAATTGCATTTTGCGTGTAATTATATAAACTGCTCCAAATAACGCTTGATTTTCAAGATTTTGGCCGTTATTCTTGCATGAAACTAAACGGCAATACAAGCTATAGTCAAATTTTCCAAAGAAGTCCGTTGGAGACGTGGCCACAACGTTGCCACATCAAAACACAGAGTAGGGATTTCCGGTCGATCGTAAAATTAAAACATCGGTCTCCTAACAACACTTTTATCTAAATCATCTAAGTATGTCACAGCTATCTAAATCATCTTAGGCCGGCTGGCCACGGACAACTTTCGTTGGCGCTAGCAGCCCTAGAAGCAACTTAACTAATCCGACTGCGTAGATGTGGCCGTGACTTCAGCATGACGTCTATGAACATTGTGCACTAATTCTTAAACCCTCAAGCTTTGCTTTCTTTAACCGCTCGTAATTAGGAGCGGTCATTGAAAATTCAACGATGCCACTTGCTAGGGTGTAAAAGTTCCAGTAGCGACAGAAATATTTCAAAATTTTTGATACAGTTAAACTTTGCGCAAGCTGAAGCCGTGCCGTAGCTACGTGAACGGATTAGTTGAGTTGCCTCTAAGCTGCTAGCGGCAACGAAAGTTGTAAGTGGGCAGCCGGCTGAAGTATGTCACAGTGGCACGACACTTTCTATTAGGCGGTGACATGAACGCAGGTCGTTCTGGTAATATTACGCCTCTTTTCGAGCGGATTCTTTGAAATGTTTTCTCGGAACCATTTGCTGTCTTAGCAGTGCGAGCAACTGCTTCAGAAGAAGGCATTATGAATCAACACGAGCCTCTTCTGCAAAGAAATATTGCTGAACGTTGTTTATTACCTCCTTATCCCTACTCTGCAACACTTCAGAACGAGAACAGCCTGGGACGTGTTGCAATCAGACGCTTGGGTTACCCTAGCAGTGTTACCCGATGTCACCCAATGTAGCAGTAAATGCGACTTGCGATCTCAGCCAAGGCCACCTGGAGAAGAAGGCCTCTCACAGCCATCTGTGACGTCGGGCATCAATAATGGCCCACGCTTGCACGACGCTTAATCCCAACAAAGTAACAATCTGTGACGTCATAAAATGACGAGCATTGTTGTGGCTGCGTGCGGTTGTTATCAGGTTGTTGCAGTTCCGCTTATATTCTCGTATTCTGCATAAATTGGTGTTTGGAAAGAAGTTTTGTACATTGGGGAAAACCAATGTGTCCAATTGCTGGGGTTATAACAAAATCGGACCGAAAGTACTGTATATAGCTTATTATTGGTTTTGCTACCGATAATAATGGGAAGCTGCGATAGAAATGGCTGCATGCTCCCAGGGGCAACTTCACGCCAACCAAAAACAGTGCCGTAAGTTTAATCGCTATTGCAGTAGTAGTAGTAGTAGTAGTAGAAGTAGTAGAAGTTTTTACAAGCGCTTCAGTGGCACACTGCCTATATCTCGCCTAACTATTCCTGTGTTTAACCACAGGTTCGTGCGCCAACTAGGGCGCGTTTTAAATTGTCAATGATTTTTGTCTCGGCTGTTCTGCCGGTAGGTCTCAGAGTGGTCAGTGCGCTACTGACAGGAAAAAGGTGCAAGTTGAGCATTTCCAACCACCGGGGCGCGGCTGAACGCTGTCGCTCAGTTACACCGCCCAGGGGAAGGAAACGAAGTACAAGAAACTAGAAGTCTAGCAGGAATAGGTCAGTCACCTCGATCGGCAGCCCACCTCCCGAAGCAGAAGGGGAAGTATTGTTTGAGAGCCTACCTAACTTTACAAAACTAACCTCGTCTGCAGGAACTGCGGCCAGATGCTACATCCCCCGCGGAGAAGGCACTCGGGACCCTTGGGTGCGTGATGCCCAAACATTTTGAGGCAGGGAAAGGGCCCGCCGCAATATGCCCCTGAGGGCTTAATCGCTATTGCAGATCTTTCTATTTATCATCTGCGATAGCTATCGGTATTTCACTTTCGTGAACCTTCCACTAAGCAGGTATTGCCAGCTATAGTACCACTTTCTTGATTGAGATAATGGGATTGCCGCCTAGGGCTAGAGCTGCAGAGCAATCTTGCTACAAATGTGAAAGTTTGTTGCCCCACCTGAGTTCCTTCATATGACTTCACTAAAAGTCTGGGACCCCTGATAGCCTGGTGCAGTAGGGAACTTTACTTTGGTTAGCTCTGTTTTTCTCCGTTTTATTTCTAGAAATCTGATACCAAGCGCTGTGCTGCTTCTGTTTGCTGAAATTGCTGCGGATATGCTCCCAATTTTGCTTCTGAGAAAACTTGATCACTAAGTAGGCTAAACATCCCTAGATGAAAATTTCAATGTAAATAGCAAAAAATACAGAAGCCCCTAATGTAAACATTGACCCTATTCTGCATATATAAACATAAATAATGCGCAGAAGCTTTAGGAGAAAATGCAAATGTGCCACCAAGAAGATTACTAACCCTGCTGAGATGTACCTAGCCTACCCTTTTAGTGCAATACCGTAGAGGGTCTGCCCACTGACAACATTCGTCACCGCTACGAGCCTATCGACGACGGAATTGCTGCTTTCGACGAAGCGGTGTTGGTCCCAGCGCCGATTTCGTTGTCCCTAGCAGCAACGCTCCTTGCCCGATTTTCGTTGCAGCTACGAACAACTACAACACGGGATGGCGATTGAATCAGTTCCTTCATTGAGAATTATATTCAAATTATTTACTGTTATATTGCTTTTCAGTACTTGACAACTATCTTATGAGTTATTAGTGATAGCAAATAAGTTTTTATTCATGTGTTTCATCGTATTGCGTACTGACGTTGAAATTTTAGACGTTGCCTGCGTTCGGCAGCTTCGGTCAAGTTGTGCTGCTGCAAGGCGTGGGAACTGACCGAACTTACAAACGCGGCGGTTTTCACGGCTCCTTGCGCGGCCTTCCGCTCGCTCTGATATGATTGTTGGATAAATCTATGGACTGTGTCGCATTGCCACAGTTTTCAACCGATTTTAACGGCTGTGAGTACGGTCGGGAACTGCCTCTTCAAAAATTGAAATAAGCATATTTGCCACTAGCTTCTGTATTGATACTATCATACTTAATATCCATTTTATGAGTTACGTGTCTGCAGCAAGTATGATATGATGCAGTAATTTTCTTCAATTACCCCCCTGAAAATGAGGTTTGAGGTGAGCTTCCTCCCTCAACAATTCTTATATGCTGATATAGGTAGGCTAACTATAGGGCCTACCCCTGCTTAGATATTGCTCGTGTGATGATGCTTCTATAACGGTTCAAATGATTACGTGCAGGATTATAAGCTATAATCCCCGGTGCACAGAAGCTTAATATCATAGGCTAGGCCTACCTAATTAATTTTTACTCCACATATGACTAGGAATTTCTGATTACCTCCGCCAAGGAGGTTATGTTTTCGTCGTGTTTGTTTGTCTGTCTACTTGTCTGTCTGTTTGTTCGTCTATTTGTCTGTTTATCTGTCACCAAGATAACTCAAAAAGTTATGAACCGATTTGAATGAAACTTACTGGGATTGTAAGGTATGTTAGGAAAAACAGATGATTAATTTTTGGTGAAGATATGTCTATCCGTTTGTTTGTTCGTCTGCCTCATTTTTCGCAATGCCATAACTCAAAAGTTATGAATGGATTTTGATTAAATTAACATGAGTTGTTAGGTGTATAACAAAGAGTAAATGACCAAATTTTGGCAATGATCCGTTTCTTCGTTCATTCGTTTGTCACTGTTTTTAATTTTATGCTTGTTAGCACAATAACTAAAAAAAAAATGAATGGATCTTTATGAAATTTATAGGGGTTGTTAGTATGTCAAAAGACATAAATGATTAAATTTTGGTGCAGATCGGTATGTTCGTTTGCATGTTTGACTCATGTTTGTCATTTTGTTTGTCAGCAGTATAACTCAAAAAGTTATGAACGGATCTTCAAAAAAAGTGCACAAGCTGTTATTACTATCAAAAAGCACAAATGATTAAATTTTGGAGTCTATATAAAGAAAATTATGGTTTCGAGCCAATTTGAATTTTTTGTTACGGTTGCCTCGCTTGGCGGAGGTATGCGCTCTCAGAGTGCTCTAGTTTAACTTATAAATTAGCCTAAGTTACAGGGAAAAATATGCTAACTCAGGGCTATTTGGAGTTAAAAAAAAAATGTCGAAAAAAATCAACGCCTTTCTGTAGCGTTACAGGAGATGTGCAGCTGTACGCTAGCTAGCCAGATTGATTGGTTATCATTAACTAGGCTAGATATCAAATGCATAGGCTAGGCCTACCTTTACAATCGGCTTAAAAACAAATTGGCGATTGTTTACGTTGGCTAGAAGGCGCTACGAACAACGCGCGACTGTCTCGCGGCGAAACAGTGTGTAGGAAGCAAAAAGTTGGTCGGCGTTGTCTCTGACGACAACACATGTTGGCGCTGAGGCTGACGAAAGTTGTTAGTGGGCAGCTGGCGTTAGGCATGTAGAGCCTTACAGACTCCATATACGTACAACTCTATAAAAAAGAATTGTACAGCACTTACTGATATATAAAAATTGGGTAAATTTTTACTGTCACACCCCACTCACATTCGGTGTTTTTGTTGACATATTTAGGTAGAATGTAGCATTTTATGACGTATTTCAAGAATGATGTGTTCATCGGAAAAACTTAGTTTTAGAGATATTTAACTTTCAAGTTCCCATTTTTTTTTGCTAAGGGAGAAAAATTACCGGCGTTATCAAAGACTTGCTAGCGACCCTAGGAACATAACCGTACCTAACTTAGCCTAACCTAACCCAAAAACCTATAAAAGGAGATTTTCCATTACACTGTGGGAGTGTTATTTTCTCCCTAAAAAGCAATGTGAACTTCAAAGTCAAACATATATTATGTCGAAAACTAAGTATTTCAGACGAAAACGTTATTCACAAAAAAAATCCTAGAAGACCTCATTTTACCCAAATATGCCAACAACATTACTGGATTTTAGGATGGGAGGGCGGAGGGTAATAGTAAAACATACCAAATATTGAAACCTCTGCACTTCACACCATGTGTGGAAGTGAATATAATTGTTAGAAATTTATTTCAGAAATTAATTAAATAAGAAATTGCTGCTTTATGTGTATATGTAAAATACATTATATGAACATTCTTGAATTACAATTTGGTACAACTCATGATAAATTATGTGCAGTCTATGGGCTGACTCTTTAGCGTCTAAAAATTTAAACGCAACTAACTATTCCTCACACCGGGAAACCCACAACTATTTGCAGGTAGAACCTGTTACGCGTACAAAAATTGCTGGCACACCCGAAAATATCATTTAAAATGTTTACTGCGCTAAATTTCTATGCACAAATATATCGCTTGATATGAATTACCGCTTAATAAAAGTTCTGCCACTGTGAAATGCCTCAAATTATTGACACTAACAAAATTATGACCAAAGTAACTATCAACTATTTTATTGGAACTAAATTTGCCTTAACAATATTTAGACGCCGAAAAATCTTTCGTCAATGAAATTATACCCTAAACCTTTCTCATCAAATCTTACTGAGCACAAAACTTCAGCCTCAAACTAAAAAAATCCTCTAAATATGCTTTGACGGACCAACTTATCGCTAATGGTCAATAAGCCAATACTTTCGCGTCAATACATTTTAGCGAGAAAGGTTTCCCACAAAAAATTTTTTGCCGAATTGGAATATCGTCAAATATTTTATGCCTCAAACATCCTCTCCGCAAATATGCATTTCGCACATTTCTTCATCCGCAATTCTCTTTTCGGTCCAACCAAAATAACGTCAAAAAAAATTATGTAGGAGCAAAAACACAAAAACAAATGGTAGTGTACCCCCGCAGCCAGTGGCAGCGTTGCCATATCGTGAAAATTTCATTTCCGCTAGTTTTGTAACAATTTAGTCTGTATGAGTTTGACTCCAAACCCAGCCTGTTTCTAGCCTTCTGAGCTCTGCGTGCAACTTGTATTATTATTATTGTTACAAGCCCCTTGGCCAGGACAGCTAAAATGAAACGCTGTGTCTCAATCATGCTGTACAAGGATAATCTGTTAAATTCTCTTTTCCAATGCAGACAAGAGTTCTTTCTATCTCCTGTCTGAAATTGCGCTGCTTAATGCCATTCGTGTCTGCTGGTGCAGGCTGAGTGTATCAATTTATTCTCATTGTACGTGGCCACCAATATTTGTGACTGGGCCTAATTACTAGGTTGAATTTTGGCTACTTTGTTTGTACTTGTAAGCTTGTAAGCATATTTTGTGAACCCGTTGTGTTCTTAATAAAAGCAAATTATAAATTATTATGCTGTATTTTTATTAAGGTGTCTTCCATATCCCTCTAAGACTCGGGACTCGTGTGAGATAGTTGACATGGGCTGATATTTTTCGTCCATTTGTTGGGCAGTGAGGGCACGACGAGGTTGCAAGCTAGCAAGGAGGTTCAACATAGTCAATCTCCTTGCGAAGTTGTACTAATGGATTGTGATATAATTAACACAACTGATGAGGGTTGATACTTGATAGGCGTGGTTGTGATTTTATTATTATTTAACGATTTTTTAGATTTTTATAGCTTATTTTATTATTAAATTTTCATTTAGGCCAGCCGGTAGGCCTATTTTCTCAAAGTAAAATGATGGAATTATTCTCCAAATGCCTATGATAATTAGGCCTGACTAAGTTAGGCTAGTTCATTTCCAATGTACAAACTATTGGTTAAAGGTAGTATCTACAGTGCTATGTACTTACTTAGCCTATAAAACAAGATTATTCCTGTCATTATAAGGGAAAAATTCGCAGATGAAAATGACGAAGTTAATTGAGTTTATCCAGATACAGAGGCCCTATAGTTTGATATGCAATGCACTTAACACAGCCAGCACTAACAAAGAGTGTAGGCTGAGTGACTGTGACTGTTAACTGTTCTGGCCAGAGTGCATAGTTTGGCAAAGGTTTAGGTTATGTGTGATTGATGCAAAACACACGAAAACTTATCTAGCGGGTAGCGATAGCGTTGAGATTGGAAACGCCGTAGCTCCCGCGCGGGAAGTTCGAGAGTGGGGGTGAAAGGAGAAATTGGACGCTAGACAGGTTTGGCTGATTCAGATTTGCATGTTCTTTTAGCTGCCGCACGAATGGAGGCAACACGGATTTGGTGTCCTATAATTCGGGGTAATAAAAAGTTGTGCACGACAGATTTGAGTCAATATTTTTAGGGTAAAAAATGAGTTACTTCTAGAAAAAAAGGACAATATTCTCATGGTAGGCGTACAAGTTGGCGTAAAATTATTAGATGTGAAATATTTTGACGCAATTAAAGGTAGCACAAACAATTTTAGATGTATCTATGATTATTTAGTAAAAATTTTGTGTAATTAAATTGGATGGGTTAAAATTGGTGAACAATACCGGTTAGAAGAGAGTTTTTTGTGAGAGGGATAATTGTTGGAAAATATATTTGAGCTTGGATATTTATCCTGTTAACATGTGTGCCACATACAAGTTTGGGTGAAAATTTTTAGACAATACTTGAGTATATATACAATGCAAAATTTGACCTAATTTCATTTCGATGGAAATTATTTTGACAACGAGCAAATTGGTTTCATGAAACTTAATCAGGCATATTTTCCCTTGGAGCTTATAGTGTAGTTGATATGTAATCCCGAAGGATTTTGCTGCTGAAATTGATTTTTTGGTTTTATTTGATATATTCTATAACAGACTAAAAAAAAATAATGGGGTTCAAATTTTCAGACCGCCAGACCCCACTCAAGAGGCAATTTTCATTTCAGGACCCCCAGGAACTGGTCAAAACTGTTTCATAGCCTACCATCACTAATCCTAAACCAATTTTCACAAAATTGGGGTGTCTCTAAGGGTTTTTAATGCTGAAAAATCCATTTTTGACACCGTTATAGCAATTGGAAGTAGCCAGCCTGTGTTTTCAGTAGTTTTAGCCAATTTAGGCCTGGCATGAAGCTCATTTTCATTTAAATCGTAAAATAATGACGGTGTGTCACTTTTTGCATGTATTCAGACATGAGACAATGATTGGTAAAGCCAAATTTGTGCTCAGACCATTACATTTTTAGTTAAGGACACTTTACGGCAAATTAGTAAGGTATTCATGCTTGTTTTTGAAGCTTCCAGGGTGGAGATCATGATCAATAAGATCCACGTCTGATGCTACAAAGAATAGTTTTTGCATCATATATGAAGAAGGCCTTGCTTCAAACAAGAGACTAGTAAACAATGTTGCCATGGTGGATTAACCCGTTGCTTGCTGCAATAAAAGACTATCTTTAGGTGACACCGAGTTGCAGCCACTAAACGGTGAGTGGAGTGAAGAGAGGAGAAAATTAGACGATAGTGGGAGAGATGTTAGTAGGTGGAGAGGAAAATGGAAGAAAGGTGAAAATAGAAAATAGGAAGAGAATGAATGACCGGGCAGTGCCGGTTTAATTAGGGTAGGCTATTACATTATGTTTCTGTGTGTTACAGTGAAAAAAGTCGTCAGACCGTTGTGATGTATGTTGATCGGTTTGTTGTTATTGGTTGTGTTGTAGGTTATCTGTAGAGTGGTTCAATGTTATGTTGTGCTGACTGTCTGCTGGATGGCCAGGTATGCTTGTGTGTCTGTCCTTCATGT
>LQNS02276867.1:1813286-1824934 GCA_001587735.2 Parhyale hawaiensis
CCTAGGTAGGTAATAAATAGGCTGGCCGCCCAGCACTCATCAGCACTTTAATATTGACATCAGTCGGGGGAACATCCCTCCCAGTTTATCTGCCTGTATAAGCCTGCATTAGTACTCGGAATGCATCATTTAGTCCGTCTTCGAGTTTCTCTTCTACCCTACTATGCTAACGGACCCTCGGCACTAGGAGATTTTGAGTCTTAGTCTCTAGTTACGAATAGAGAGCCGACACACAGTGTATATTAACTTATAGATACACTGCGACCCACAGTATTAGTCCAACAATTTTTTTGCGGATTTTTCATTGAAAAGCCAAATATAAGCATGACTTGGGTTGACTACAAGAAAGCCTTCGACATGGTCCCTCGCTCCTGGATCCTGGAATGCCCAACTCCAACAATTTTTTTTACGGATTTTTCATTGAAAAGCCAAAAATAAGCATGGCTTGGGTTGACTAAAGGAAAGCCTTCGACATGATCCCTCACTCCTGGATCCTGGAATGCCTTGACATCTACGGCATTGCCGGCAACATCCGCAATCTGATCGCGACGACCACGCCCGACTGGAAGACCCAGCTCACAAGCGCCAACAAGCTCCTTGATGAGGTGAGCATCAAGCGGGGCATCTTCTAGGGTGACTCTCTATCTCCACTGCTACTTGTCCTGACCAAGATCCCCCTCTCCGAGACACTGAACAAGGCCGGCCAGGGCTACAACTACAGTCGTACCATGAAGCTCAACCACCTGCTATACATGGATGATCTCAAGCTCTACGCCAAATCAAAAGACCAAGTAGAGCAGCTCCTAAATACAGCCCATCAGTAATCACAAGACATCAAAATGCAGTTCGGCATCAGTAAGTGCGGAGTTCTTAACATCGAAATGGGGTTACTGCGTCCGAGGGAATCATCATCGGAGAAGGTACCATGAAGGATATCGAGGAGACAGGTTACAAGTACCTGGGTGTCATGGAGTATAGCACCATTCTCCACAGAACGATGAAGATTCCATTCGGGAGGAGTATCTCACCCGACTCGGGCTCATCCTGAAATTACACGTGAATGGGGGCAACACCATCAAGGCAATCAACACCTGGAACATCCCCGATTTCCGATATTCTGCTCGCATTATTAACTGGACCAACTGCACCGACATGGACATCAAAACCAGGAAGCTCATGACTGTCTCTCGAGCACTGCACCCAAGATGGTGAGTAGACAGACTTTATCTTAACAGAAGAGAGGGGGCCGTGGCCTCTTCAGCGTCGAACTCTGCGTCGAAGCGGCAAAACGCGCTCTGTCCCAACACTTTAGAGAGAGCGACGACCCGTGGGCACGCTGCCTAATCGAGGCGAAGTTGCTGAAGGAGACTGAAACGGCTGACCAGTTCAAACAGCGACGACGTCTCGATCGAACTAACAAATGGAAGAGCAAGAAGATGTCCGGCCAGTACCTCGAAGCTGTTCAGGACGAAATCGTACCAGACTCTTGGAACTGGCTTTTGATGGGTGATCTGAAACGGGAAACAGAAGGCACCATCCTGGCAGCTCAAGAGCAAGCCCTCAGAACCGGGTATATCCAAAAGAAAATCGACAACAGAAACGTCCCTAGTACCTGTAGAATCTGCAAGAGCTCGGACGAAACCATCAACCACGTGATAAGCGAATGCGGAATGCTGGCGCAAAAGGAGAAGTGCAGGAACGATACCTACAGTTGCCCGACAGCTTCACTGGACCCTCCTGCGAATCCATAACTTCCCGGTCAGTGAAAGGTGGTACGAGCACGAACCCGCACCAGTGGTTGAAAATGAAGCCATGCAGATCTACTGGGAAAAGAGGATGGGTACCGATCGAGTACTTTACGCCAAACGACCGGACATCGTCGTAAAAGACAAACAGGAAAAGTCGTTCTAACTGATCGATATTTCAACCCCCATCGAATCCAGAATTGTGGACAAGGAAGCGTAGAAGAACGAAAAGTACTGTGACCTTGCCATCGAACTCCAGAGGCTGGGGTAGATGAAGGTTGACGTCGTTCTAGGGGTCATCGGAGCTGTGGGGGCAATGTCCAAGAATCTCAAGAATGCCTTGCGAAAGCTGAAATGTGGCCATCTCCACCCAGAAACCCTCCAGAAGAGCGCTCTGCTTGGAACAGCGAACATCATTCGCACAGTGCTTTGAGCCTTAGGTCACGGGATGTGACCCGGCGCCAGAGTGCAGAGCCGAACATCACTCAACCGATCCAATTATTGGGTAGTGAAATCCCCTCGATAATAATATAACACTAAGAATGAACGTCGTGTGTTTATATATACATACGTGATTGGGCGGTAATTGCTTAC
This sequence comes from Parhyale hawaiensis, assembly GCA_001587735.2. Lineage (NCBI taxonomy): Eukaryota > Metazoa > Arthropoda > Malacostraca > Amphipoda > Hyalidae > Parhyale > Parhyale hawaiensis. The sequence continues at coordinate 1,815,626 of LQNS02276867.1, forward strand.
CTCCGTGCCCTTTGCCTTGTCCTTCTTGATTAGGACCGTCTTCTCTGTGGTCATCCAGGTGGGCACGGTTCCGCGTTGCAGGTAGTGGTTGAGCTGTGCAGCAATTCTGGAGTGCAGCCATGTGAAAGTTTTGATCCAGCAGCCTTGCACCATATCTGGTCCGGGTGCTTTCCAGTTCTTGGTCTCGCTCAGTTGCTTTTTGAGCTGTTGACTGGTTATTGCAAGGTATTGATCTGCTGCCACGTTCTTCTCCTTGACGTTGTGGAGCCATTCTGCGGCATTGTTGTGCTGTACCTCGTTCCTCCAGATGTCACTCTCGAATCCGATGCTCTCTTCTGCGTTGGGTAAGTCAGAGCTCGTCTCTTCTACTCCAAGGGTTTGATAGAGGCTTTCTGGTTGGTGTTGAATAGCTGGTTCAGAGGGAATCCGGATACTCTGGCCTCGAAGTGTCTTGTCTAACTTCACTCCTTTTAGCAGATAGCCGCTGCTTTAAGGTATCTTCTAAGTTGGTTAGTCCGACTTCGAGGCACCGGTACCTCAAATCGAGCAGCGTCTTCGCTTCCTCGTCGTGAAGATTTCCTCTACGCCATTCGGAGATCCAGTTGAAATGTTTCCTGATCTCAGCAATGTTTTTCTCGAGGCGGTGCTTCCAAGGAGGATTATTTTCCGCTGGGTCCGTTACGGTCGAGGTTGTACCTCAAGGAACTTCACTGCGAGGATCCTCTCAGAGTTGACGCGGAAAGCAGCTGCTCGTATCTTCGGTTCCGGTAGGTGTCGTAGGCTAGGATGACCTTTTGGCCTCGTTTCTACGCTGGAGTTCCGGAGTAAGACCCGCAGGCCCAGCAAGTCACTGCGCTGCTGGTCGGATAAGTCAGGTTCTGTCTTTTCGTCCATCGAGTCGCCCAGGCTCATATCGTGGGTCGGTAGGTGACGAGGCCCACGTCGCGGCGACTGGTTGGAGTCGTCCAAGTCGATCTCAGATGGGACGTAGTTCGACATTAGGGTGTCATTAAGTTTCTGATTAGTGTGACCGGGCCTCGATTCTACGCTGGAGTTTCGGTGTAAGTCCCGTGGCTCCAGCAAGTCACTCCGCTGCTGATCAGACACGTCTGGATCTGTTACATCGTCTTCTGATTCTCTCTGGCTCATATTGTGGGTCGGTAAGTACCTAGGCCGAAGTAAGGGCGACAGGTTGGGGTCGGCAGAGTCGATCTCAGACGGGACAGCGACTAAGTCGGGGGTTTAATCCGATGGAATGGAGGGCCGCCTAAAAGGTTCCACAGGTGGGGACCTAGGCAGGGTCACAGGTCGGGTTGGAACCTGGCATGCAGGTTCGTCAGCGGATAGAGAGACAATTTGAGCTTCCATCCGCGTAGCGAATTGAAGGCGTTCCTCTTCGCTGAGGAGATTCTTGCTGCGGATTTACCAGATTTAGCCACGGACAGAAGTCTGTGGGAAATTGCCCGAAATTCTTCTCTCTTCCCACAGCTGCTTGAGGCGCTTGATATAGCATGACTCCTCACGCTTGCTGGCGATGAAGCACTCCCACAGCACAACTCGGTCTTCCCTGGACCAATTGTGGCGCATGCGGCGTTGCGTCGGCACAGTAGCCTCCTCCGCCCCCGGCGGAGAAAGGGGAGCCTGCTCTCTCACACTCCCCTCTCCAGTAGCATTCACACTAGCGTCGGAATCCTGGCTAACCGAATTCGACGGGTAAGTACCGCATGCACGAACGGCCCCTGCCTCACCCACAGGAGACCGGACGAGCGAGGTAACTAGTCTAACTGAGGAACCCTTCATGCCGTTAGAAGGGGTATCTCGATTATGGCTCATTTTCATGGATGCCTGGTAACCCTCAGGCGGCGGGGCACCTTAGCGTCTGAGAAGATGGGCTGCCTTTCATGGCTTAGAAGTTCCATCTACCCCAAGCTGTCAAACGCATTCAACGAGTTAACTCTTCCCCATGAATCAGCCGTTGGTCTTCTCGTTGGCTACCTTCGACATTGATGGTCCTTTTCAGCCATCAGGGATGCTCGACCCTCCAACTGTAAGTTCGTACGCCTGCGTTAAGCTGAGATTCAGCATGACCAGCCGGTGACCTCCAAGAGGTTGACTGGATTAGCTGCCAGTCTTTCGGCAGGTTGCCGTTGGCCTTCGATGTTCTAGGGCTCATCCGGGTTTAGCTGCACATTTCAACGCAACTGGGTCCCCTTAAACACCCCCATGTGTCAGACTCATGCACCCCGATGGATTCACGGGTCGGTGGTCGAGACAGGGTTTGCCAGTAATACCGCTGCCTGTCGGATTTATTATTATTATCGAGGGGATTTCACGACCCAAATTGGATCGGTTGAGCGATGTTCAGCTTTACACTCTGGCGCCGGTTCAGATCCCGCGACCTAGGGCTCAGAGCACTTTGCGATTGATGTGCGCTGTTCAAAGCAGAGCGCTTTTCTGGAGGGTTCCTGGGTGGAGATGGCCACACTTCAGCTCTCGCCGGGCAGTCTTGAAATTTTTGGAGATTGCCCCCAGAGCTCCGATGACCACTGGAGCGACGTCCACTTTCATCTGCGACAGTCTCTGTAGTTCGATGGCAAGGTCACGGTACTTTCCCTTCTTCTCCGCCTCCTTGTCGACGATTCCGGAGTCGAAGGGGATTGAGACGTCGATCAGTTTGTCTTTGACTACGAAGTCCGGTCGGTTGGCGTGAAGTACTCGATCAGTTTGTCCCAGTAGATTTGTATGGCTTCGTTTTCAACCACAGGCGCGGGTTCGTGCTCGTACCACCTCTCACTGACCGGGAAGTTATGGATCCGCAGAAGGGGCCAGTGGAGGTGTCGAGCCACTTTATCGTGCCTGCGCTTGTACTCCTTTTGCGCCAGCACTCCACATTCGCTTATCACGTGGTTGATGGTTTCGTCCGAGCTCCTGCAAATTCTACAGGTAGTAGGGACGTTTCTCCTGTCGATCTTGTTTTGGATATACCTGGTTCTCAGGGCTTGCTCTTGAGCTGCCAGAATGGTGCCTTCTGCTTCCCGTTTCAGCTCACCCCTCAGAAGCCAGTTCCAAGAGTCTGGTACGGTTACAGGTCAATTCGGACCCCTGGACAACTCAGACCCTCCAACTCAGACCCCCAACTCAGACCCCCCAACTCAAACCCTCCCAACTCAGACCTCCCAACTCAGACCCTCCCAACTCAGACTCCCAACTCAGACTCCACCGACTCAGACCCACCCAACTCAGACCCCTGCCCAACTCAGACCCCTACCCAACTCAGACCCCCGGACAACTCAGAACCCTGCCCAAGTTAGACACCTACCCAACTTAGTCCCCTGCCAAACTCAGACCTCTGCCCAACTCAGACCCCTGCCCAACTGAGGCTCCTGTCCAACTCAGACCTCCGGAAAACTCAGACCCCTGCCCAACTCAGACCCCGGCCAACTCAGAGCCCCGGGCAACTCAGACCCCTGCCCAACTCAGCCCCGGACAACTCAGACACCTGCACAACTCAGACCCCTGCTCAACTCAGACCCCTGCCCAACTCAGACCTCTGCCCAACTCAAACCCCCGGACAACTCAGACCCCTTCTCAATTCAGACCTCCGGACAGCTCAGACCCCTCCCCAACTCAGACCCCCGGACAACTCAGACCCCTGATAATGAGCATACCGTTATTACGTTATTCATGCATCAAATAGTTTTCCAACGTATCCAAGCGAACGATACATTATTGATTTCTTATGTATATTTTCTGAATAAAGAATAGTTTCTTGGAAGTCCGTCAAGAAACTAAACAAGCATGGAAAACACTATCGTACGCTACCACAATACACGGAACTACAACCCTTTTGTGTACTGTGTACGCTACTGAAGTTACATCGTACGCGCATATGTAATAATAAAAACGTTTAAAATTCAGCGTCAATACGCGAAGAAAATCATTATCAATTGGTTATTGTGATCGGCAGCAAAGCAATATAGAAATGAAGTTAAGGATTGAATCTCGTAAGCTTACAACAGACTAAAAGAAATTATGCAAGTTAATTATAGCGCAAAGTATCCTAACTTGCTACGACAGACGAAATGAAACAAAAACATTGCCCACGGCCGCGTCAATGTTTGTTTTAAATATGGCATAAATGTGCGATAGACTGATATAACGTACAAACCCGGGGTGAATCAGGTTAAATTTTTGCTGAAAAATGACTTGACAGAAATGTCGTTGACTAATTTAAAGCGACAACACTTCCATTCAAACTTGTTCAACGTGAACGCAGTACTTCAGCATGCAACGTGAACGCATGAATTCGGGGCCAGATGTACGATGAAACAATTTGTAATCTCATCCAGCTTTTTTACCCAGCCATAACTAGATGAAGCAATCACACATCACATAAGAGACATGCCTCAAATTCAAATAATATGAAATGAAAAAATATTGTGTGTTTTCAATGTAATTTCTCCTATACGTTTTCAAAAATATTTTGATTAATGCATTTAACCCTTTGCCTCCTGACGGCATCATCAGATGCATTTCTCTATTTTTCCCTATACAAAAGCTATGCATCATGTAAATACCCAAGACACTGACGGCATCTGCAGTAGCCGATGCAAAAAAAATACTGTTTTTTGCAAGTAAAACCAAATTTTTTCTCAAACATATGTTCAACTAACCTATTTTTCATAAATTTAAAAAAAAAGTGAAAAAAATGTCATCTGAATTTCAGGAGGCAAAGGGTTAATCTGTGGAGAATCGTAGGAAAAGCATTTGTGAAATATAGTTGGTACCTACAGTCACGCAACTTCGCCCCTATACATTAGGTGTAGCGTTTGAGGATAATTTTGTGTATCACTATGGCATGCTCATGGTTTTTGGATAAAAGAGACTGTGCGGTGTGATTGTGACTTTAGTGTTCACAAAAAAAAACAGCGGTTATTGCTTGAAAATCTTGGCACTACAACTTGAGCCTACTGCGTGGAATTTTTCAAAAGTTTGTCGTTCTCAGTAGATTTACCATCGTAGCACCGCACGGAAAAATTATGAACAAAGAAGCGCACGGACTAATTAATTGATTCATATATATATATATACATAATGAGCACTTATCTGGCAATTGATAGTTGATAATATTTTATGAACAAATGTTGATTACCTCCGCCAAGGAGGTTATGTTTTCGTCGTGTTTGTCTGTCTGTCTGTCACCAAGATAACTCAAAAAGTTACTAACCGATTTAGATGAATTTTACAGGGATTGTTAGGTATGTTAGGAGAAACAGATGATTAACTTTTGGTGAAGATATGTCTATCCGTTTGTATGTTTGTTTGTCTGCCTCATTTTTCTTGATGCCCTAATTCAAAAAGTTATGGATGGATTTTGATGAAATTAACATGAGTTGTTAGGTATATAACAAAGAGTAAATGATAAAATTTTTGTAATGATCCGTTTGTTCGTTCATTCGTTTGTCACTGTTTTTAATTTTATGCTTGTTAGCACAATAACTCAAAAGTAATGAATGGATCTCTATGAAATTTATAGGGGTTGTTAGTAATGTTAAAGGACATAAATGATCAAATTTTGGTGCAGATCAATATGTTCGTTTGTATGTTTGACTCATGTTTGTCATAACGTCTGTTAACAGTATGCGTATTGAAACCGCGTTTGTTCCAATTACAGTGATCTTCATACGGATTTCGATTTCTTAAGATCTTTTTTGTAAGTAATGGATTTCCACTTGGCCTCATCAATACACAAATTAAAAAATTTCTCCACAAAAAATATACTGTTCCTCCCGTTAGTTCCGTCAATAACAGCCAGCGTATTTACTGTGTTTTTTCTTACTGTGGTTCTGCATCCGAAAATTTATCCCGTGAACTGAGCACTTTGTTTTCTGTTTACTTTCCAAATTACAGCTTATGTCCTATCCTTTCCTTTTCCATTATAAAAACTTCTTTTATTATAAAAACTCTTTCCTTCTGCGATTGCGATGCTCTCTGGTGTCTAAATTTAGTTGTGCGCATTGCGCATCATCGTACGTCGGAATGACGTCACGAAGTCTTTCAACCAGAATAGCAGAGCATCGCGGCAGGAGTTGTCGTACGAACCACCTACTAGCGCCCCCCCCCCTTCCTCATTCAGCCGTAAGACTTCACGCCGAGCAGTGTGGTGCCCAAGTAGGGCATGATGACTTTACAGTGTTGCGACACGCACAAAGTAAATTAGACCTCCGAATTCTAGCATCTCTTTATGTTCATAAACTAAGACTCCCCTTAATAAAACAACCAGTTCTTAGCCGCTACTTCTTGTAACTCGATAGACAATGTGTGCATGAGTTCCACCCTATTATATATAGATGCCCTTTTGATACTTTGTTTAGCGTAATTGGGTTTAGCTAAGTTCGTTTAGACTGTGGTTATTGCGACTACATTACTTAAAATAATTTGTTTTAACATATTCAGATTTGAACAGATGATACATTGATTTTATTAACTCTTTTCTTCGCTTTTAAATTTCTAATAAGCTTAATTGCTATTAAAGCATAGAACAAATTTTTCTCAATATTATTATTATTGTTATTATTATTAAAACGTCACGCTTGAGCTCTCATGGACAACCCAAATGAAGTATCTTGCAACACTGGGAAGCCCAAAACGCTGCTAAAAGAAATCCAGCAAAAAACCATTGACAGCCGACTTGAACGCCTGCAGGCCAATGCGACCAGAAGCCGATGCCGGCCACAAATTCCAAACTTTAGCCGAGCAGAGTGCGCTCCGCACGCAGCACAAGTCTCCCGAAAACCTTCACGGCAAAGAGAGAAGAATACAACCAATGCCTCTCATTATTGTACACCTTATAAAACATACATAGCTCGGCTACTCTTCTCCTGTGGGACAGATTCACCAGATCATTATCAACACACAGCCTGCTGGCTGAACTAATAAGTCGGTCCAACAGACGCAAGTCAGTGTTAGCAGCTGAAGCCCAGACCTGTGAGCAATACTCTAACACAGGCAGCAAAAAGCATATAAACATCTGCGGACAACCTGACTGTCACAAAACACAGAATTCACCTTACGCCGTAGCCCAATCTTAGTGGAAGCACGTGACCCCAACCACCTAAAATGCAGCTCAAAAGTAAGCTTCTCATCAAAGACAACACCAAGAATCTCCAAGGAGCTAGACTCCTGAAGCAAAGTGTCATCANGGGAATGCTGCGGCACAAGATTCCGAGACCAACTTACAATCATCGATTTGGTCTTACTGACATTCAGCTTCATACTCCAGGCCGAGCACCATGCACTAATGCGTGACAAATCCCTATTCAGAGACTGAGCGACAGCATCACGAAAGTGAGGAGCAAGTATCACTGCTATCAACGTGGAATCGTCGGCATAGTTGATCATCGTGTTTTCAAGCAAAGAGAACACGTCACAAGAATAGAGAACGAACAACAGCGGGCCAAGCACACTGCCTGAGGGACGCCGAACACCACTGCGACTGAAGCGCTCAAGACTCCATCAACAGACGCACCCAGCGTTCGCTCAGAAACAAAATCGGGAATTATTGACAGAACCCTACCCCCCTCACCAAAGGACTCCAGCTTGTATAATAGACTCCTGTAGTTAACCCTGTCAAACGCCGCGCTGATGTCCAACTGAACAAGATGTGTCTCCGACCTACAATCCAGTGCAGACTGCAAATGGTGTGACACCGGCAACAGAGCGTCACAACAACTCAAGCCAATTCTGTACGCAAAGTGACCAGCATGCAGCAACCCCGTAACCTCAGCGAAACGATCAAGCTTTCCAGCGACCAACTTCTCGATCACCTTTGACAAAATAAAATAGGCATGAGTGAGATGGGTCCATAGTTGGTAACATAGGGCGACACAGGACCCTTGGGAATAAGAGTAATGTTCCCAGTTCGCCAACAACGAGGATAATTTTCTAACCGCATCAGGCGCCGGAAGATCACTGCAAGCTTGGGAGCAAACACGTCAGCCAGCTGCTTATAAAACAAAGGAAACATGCCCACCGGATCAACACCTCCATACGGATCAAGGCCCTCAAGCATAACCTTGATTGTACCAGATCTGAATGCCAGAGAGGTCAAGCGAAGTTCAGGGTGGCATCCATGAGGCATTGCGATAATATCTCTGCTCTACTTCTCGTCGAGGTGAGCCGACAGAAGCTCCACCCTTGCCTAGGGATCAGTAATGATGCCCCCACCGGGACCAACAAGGGGCGGCAACGAAGGTTCAGCACCGCACACTGAACCCTTTAGCTCTCTCCACCAATGATGTGGATAGTCAATACTCAGCAGAGACTCCCTGGAACTCTGCCTCAGACGATGCTGTGCATCGTCATACACACGGTTAGCCTCGGCCCTACCATCAACATAGGTCTGCCACAACGTGCGGTCACGTGAACGCCGCCATGTCCGATAAACTGCTTGTTTAGATTCGAAAGCTAACCGACACTGGTCGTCAAACCACGATTTTTACCAAATAACTGCCGATGACTCTTTTGTGATCCAAGAAACGCACGAGTTTGTTTGATCCACTATTGGTAATAGAATTCGGATTTTTATTCGGTTTGGTCTATGCCGTCAGCTTCTAACGAGATAGTGAAAGTATATTTGCCATAAACATTGTGTTGCTTGCATGACAGGAAAAGCTACTATTTTCTGCACATTTTTAGTCGTTATGACTGAGGTATGACGAGGACTATCCGGATCGTGTTCGCAAGATCGGTAATTAAAAAAAGGCAGAAAATTTCACCTTGTCGAAGGCTAACTCGTAAGGCTGAGCGAACAGTCCAATCAACGTAGAAGGTTAATTAGTTGATACGAATGCATAAAAAATTGTTCTAGTGCACATACAAACTGACCGTGAATTGTTATCACCCGCGAATGAAGTGTGAGAGTTGATAATGTTTTCATTGCAGACTTAAGTCTATATATTTGTTTATCCACCCAATAAGTGGTCGAAGGAGTTGAGAAATGTTCATTATTTTTGCCTCCGCTAAGGAGGTTATGTTGTCGTAATTTTTGTCTGTCTGTCTGTCTTAAAGATAACTCAGAAAGTTTTGGACTGATTTTGACAAAATTTGCTGGGACTGTTACGTATGTTAGGAGAAACCGATGATTAACTTTTGGTGAAGATCTGTCTATCTGTTTGTTTGTCTGCCTCATTTTTCTCAATGCCATAACTCAAAAAGTTACGGACACATTCTTATGCACTAGTGGACCCGTGCGTGAAGAATTCACGCAATAACCTATACGTTTGCCTAATGCCTCTAGGCCGGTGCGGA
>LQNS02276867.1:1959985-1972813 GCA_001587735.2 Parhyale hawaiensis
ATGCCGCAATCTTCTCACATTCTCGTGGTTACTGCCATGGGTGACTCACCCTCCGTCTAAATGCACGTGGGGAACCCTGAGCGGGTGCGAGGGGTAGGGTAGGGGCGTCACCCTGGGGAACGCACCCTCCGTGTAAATGCAGCTTAAGTGACTCAACAGCGCTGTACTCACAAACTGAGTTTGTGGACGACCGTTGAGTAGGAGGGCATGCAGGCTACTGCTGCTGCAGGTCGCACAGCTACGCCTGACAGCTGCAAGGAAGCCCACCGCCGAATGGTATGGAAAAGAGATGCTCTACTAATATTTCAGCTTTAATAACCGCTTACATAAGTTATTTAAGCCATAATGCTACGAATTCATTTTTTCTATCTCCTGTGACTGCTCTAGAATGTGAAAAGATAATAGTGAACCTCAAAAATTCTACTTATGGCCGAGATACTGTACCAGCTCGGCATCAGTTAGGCATCAGGTGTCCGGCCCAATAGCTCTGCTTATCAATAACTGTTTCGAGGAGGGAACTTTCCCTAAACGTTTGAAAATTGCAACAATTACACCAGTACATAGAGGTGGTGACGAGTATGATGTGAATAACTATTGGCCTATCTCCGTGATTCCACTATTTAGCAAAATTTTTGATAAGTGCTTGGCGGTGCGACTTACTAAATTCTTTGCCAAATTTTCCGTCATATCAACTAGCCAGTTCGGGTTTCAAAAGAATGAATCTACGGTACAGAGTTTAATTCATGTAACAGAGCATATTTTTAATTGTTTGAACAATAGGGAACACTATTTAGGACTACTTGTTGACTTTAGAAAGGCATTTGATACTGTAAACCATACCATACTACTTCAAAAACTTTCGTTATATAGTATTAGAGGTTTGCCTCTTCAGTTCATTGCAAATTATTTTCAAGATGGTAAACAACGCGTCAGAATAAACTTTTCTTTTTCCGAATTTGCTGAAATTAAAGTAGGGGTCCCTCAGGGATCTATCCTGGCGCCAATAATGTTTTTGATCTATATAAATGACCTACCAAACATTTCCCGAATTTTGACCTCTGCAGTATTTGCCGACGATACGACTCTGTTTGCTTCTGGTACTGATTTTGAAGAAACCGTGGGCAGGATGAATCAAGGCGTCGATATCCTTAAGCAGTTGACCTTTTGCAACCGCCCGTCTCTGAACGTGAAAAAACCGACGCTATAGTATACAGCAAGCGCACCCATGATGTTAATAGCTACCAAATTGGTTTTTCAAGGACAGCGTATTGAATATGTAGATCATGCCAGGTTTTTAGGAGTAGTAATTGACAGTGGCCTAACATTTCACCTTCATATTGATGTCATATGCGGAAAAGTTGCTAAAATTGTGGGAATATTTTTTCGCTTGAAGAATTTTGTGCCAGAACAAACTTTGATAAGCTTATACTACAGCTTAGTATACCCTTACCTTACATACTGTAATTTTGACTGGGATTGTGCATCACGTTGTTATCTAGACTCTTTATTCTTCAGAAGAGGATCGTGAGGCTTTTGACAGGCCAACATTACCTCGATCATACTGGTCCTCTCTTCCGAATAATTCAAATTCTTACAGTCTATGATGTGCACAAATATGTACTTGGTGTGTACATGTTTAAGAAATTTCAGGATACCTAGTCCTCAACTCAATTACGCTAGAAGGAATAGAGGTGATGCGCTACCATCTTTTCAAAGGCTGACATGCTCGCAGCGATCATTGTCCTACACAGCACCCAAGCTTTGGAATACGTTACCCAGTCGTATTAGGCATGCAGCGAACCTAGCTAAATTTAGGCGTCTCTTGAGGGAATTCCTCGTTAGGACTTACGAATGACTTCCTGAGTTCCTTCTGGGCGTAGAATGGACCTTAGGGCTGGTTAGGTTCACCCATTGTATGTTAGGAAGGACAGCGCCCCCAGGGGGACCCTGCAGGTTATATTATCCGTCAGCTAGGCTTTCGGGTAGTCTGCCTCTCGTGTACACTTTGCTTGCTTCCCATCTCGTACTCCAACCGATCTTTCATCTGTTCCTCCTCTTCTTTTCCGACTTGCTGTTCTCGTGGACGTTAGTACTGTGTGGGAGCGCTCTTGTGCATTGGTTCCGCGTGTCTGTCGTTGTGCTATGTGTCCATTCTTCTGTCCTTAGTGATATCGCCTTTGTTGTGGAAGCGGCGGCTTCATTTTTTTTTTTTTTTAATGTGATAATACTCCTTCTGGGGCGTTGTTCACATATATAGGTGCTTTGGCCGGTGGGATCCACTTACTTGTTAGCGAACCTACCAGAGAGAATCGCTCCCTGTAGGGAGCTGTGTAGGTTTCTCGGACCTGGCTGGATTTTTAGTGCGCCCTTGTGTCGCGCCTGCTTTATTTTCCTTTCCCTTCTCTCTTGCATATGGTGCTTGGCTATGACTTTCTTTACGGCTGTTGCACTACTGCTTGTTAATCCATTGAAGAGCTCTTCCGTGTGTTCTCTGTTTTTTGCCTTGTGTCACTTTCTCTTATTCACTGTAACGCGCGAGTTCTAGCGGAAGAACATGGAATGATTTGTGATATTGGGCTCTCTCTGTGGCACCTTGTTTATATAGTGCAGTATCAGCTATTCAATAATTATGTGAATCTATATGTATGGAATAATTATGATAATCCATATGTATTTTATCTTGCTCGAAAAACTTCTCAGCGGAAGCTTATATAAGAGCCTGTGAACAACCATTGTATAGGTTTGTTTCAATAATTATTATTATTTTTATTATGTTTCGTCTACTATTAGTTACCTACCTACAAAATAAGAATCCGTATCTTGCGTAAAAACGCCTAAGTTATGTTTCAGCTAAATAAATAAACAATAAATCTTGAACAATAACTCCATTACATATACATTTCTAGGCATAGGTAAACATAGGTAAACATCCAGAAGCTTAATATCGTACGACAACTGCGCCGGGGAGTCCACAAGCCGTGCCTTCGCTGAAGTCTTCAGTACATTTCATTATAATGAAGTACAATTGGCATTACGTTCATCAATATTTAACACTCAGACTGCCGTAAGTTTGCGTTACAATTCACTAAGAATCGTAGGTGTGTTTCATCTTCAGGATGAACGTTTCTCATCACCCAAACGTACAAGGAAGCGTCTTGAAACGGACAGACGTACGATACAGCGGATGCAGTTTCAGTATTACCTGATGAAGTGTGATTACATGTAGATTGTTGGGATTCGACAGATAAAGAAGGCACTTTGTGAAGTTCATTGCAAACACTAGATGTATGACACAGCACGATCACTCTTGCTTGTTTCACAAAAATGCATGTATATGAATGTTCATAAAAAATCCTTCAAACACCGTTATCGTCAGCCACACGTGACATTTAAAGTCTGACGGTCCGCGGAACGGCAGAAGAATGAAAAGATACCGCTGGGCGAGTCGGCAAAAGCCGACATACTTCAACGGAACATATTATAAGAAGAAAAGCAAAATATGGGAAAGCGAACAGCTGACATCTCAGAAAATCTCGTGCAAAAGCGTTGTGGACTGTTGTAGTGAGTCTCGCTGACCCGAGTTATACCGAACTTGCTGCTCTGCATGCGTTGGAAGGTCATTTGGCAGCGTCTTCAGCGGGAAAATCAATAATTGATGAGCCTGTGAGACCCAAATATCGCTTGGACTCGCAAACTGAGTCCGTAGGACTTTGAAATTTCGCTCAGGGTGTAAACAAACAATAAAACTTATTAAGTTAATATGTACTATATATGTTTTTTGTGTAACTTGTGATAATTATTTTACCTTAAAACATTGCCGCCACAAGCTCCCTTACATGCTGCGTGTACATTAACATTTTGCGGCAAGTTGAAGCTACCCACAAAATTGTCCCGTCGAAATAGGCGGAGATGTCAGTCGTCTGCGCACTGCTTTATGTACGCCATGGTAGAATAAAAGCATGTACTTGCACTTCTAAGAGAACATCACCAACCAATAGGAGAGCTTCTTTTTCTCTCCGCTCGTGACGTCACCCAGGTGCATGGCTACGGCAGCGAGGCGTTAAGCAGCCATTGCCAGACGCACAACGGGGGCTATAATATAAAAATATTCTTGGCCGTGTGCTTGTGAGGAGTGTATTAAGAACTCATTGCCACTTGCCATAATCCATTATTAGATATAGGATGAAGGAAATTGAAAGAAGTTAAGGTCCTGCCTATCTCTAAAATTATTATTGCAATTTCTAAAGCAAGACTTTTGGACTCGTTTTGGCGCCATTGCGGTTCAATTCTGACTGATGTCACACAACTGATGCAGCTGTTACGTGACCCAACAGGGGGCCCTTCAAGCCTCGCTATTGGTTCGTGATGACGTAAATGCTCGTGACGTCACTCAGGTAAATTGCTGCAATAAAGACCGGTATGAGAGTACCTGCTTTCAATTTATCACTCTTGCACCAATCGAATTCTTAAGCCAGCCATAGAACGTGGAACATCTCGGCGCCCTAACTTATCGTTCAAGAGGGTCCAATAAATTCTTGATGGAGTTCATGTCCGGAAACTTAGCCGCCATTCTAGGTGCCTTACATACCCAGAATTTTTTTTATGCCAATGCATGACCGATCTAGCCCGATGTAGACGGCAGTTACCATCCTGGCAGATAGGCAATGTAGCAGTTCGATCCTCATGTAGATACTGTTCAAATGGCCCAACTTGGTCATTTAACAAATCAGTGTAGCGTTCCTGATTATGTTTGATGGTTATTTCAACCAAAGGGTTCACTTCCGAGTAATTAAAACACCCCCAGACCATGACAGACCCACCTCCTGCTTGTATCGCCTCTTTATTCGCACGCAGGCATCGTTGAAGGCTTCGAGTAGTCTTCGATGAACATAAACACACTCGTGATTCATCTGACCAGATGATAATTTTCCAGTCCTCGACAGTCCAATTACGGTGCGTGTGCTCTGGCCTATTTCAAACTAGCGGTTTTGCGGGCTGCTGTAAACATTGGTCGCTTACGAGCTACACGACTCCATATGTTCATTGCATTGTGTTTTCTACGAAGAGTCCAATCAGAAATAGCAGGAGAAGCGCCGTCATAGACGTATTCAACAATTGCATCCTTGATGCACAGCGATTTTGGTTCATAAGTCGTGGAATGTGGCGGCGATCCCTATGAGTTGACGGTTTTTTTTACGACCGCAATTACACCTAGTATTGCCGTTTCTACCGGACTGTGTCCGTTGTTTGAAGACTTGTAAAATAGTACGGTATGAAACACCAGCAGACTCCGCTATTTCCTTGACTCGATGTCCCTTAGATCGACCATAAGCAATAACTCCTTTTTGTTATTCTATGGCATCTTGTTTTCTTCCCATCATTCTGGATAAAGTCAGGAACACGTCTATACCTGGGCAGCTGTGAATAAAGACACGGTGCCTTCACAGCGTCTCCATATAACCTAAACTTGAATGGGTTCCAAAATTCTGCTCTCATACTTGCCCGAGGAAGTCCTACACCTGATTAGTAACAGGTGACTAATTTTTGTCCGGAGAGCTTATGTGATAACTGCTTGTTGTTTTAATTCAGGGCGGTCCACCTACAGGCTCGAAGGCCACAAGTGGTCTGTACATTGTTTGTGGCCAGGGTCCGCAGGTATTATAAATTTATTCTTTACGTTTCTACTTAGTTTTAGCTTATGGATCATACATAGTATCTGTGTAGTTACTTCAAACTTATAAAGTTTGGCTTTTATTTTGTCCTATGCAGGCCTTTTTTTACTGTAACATAACTATAATGCATGCACTCTCAATATTGACGGCGACGTATTTGTGCTGACCCTTCTCCATAGTTCATACTTTCGCTGCTAATATATGCTCCTGCATAATACGCTCCAAAGGCGAACTCAACTTGTCGCATAAGATGAGTGTTCTTTGTTTTATATCAGCAGCACTCGCATTCCTTCCCTTACATGACCTACAAAAAAGAAAATTTATATATATTAGCAAGTAGTGAAGCATCACAGAATTAAATTAACTTCCCCTCTACGCATCCTAAATACGGCATGACACAGCTTCACTACACAGAAATTTTTGCCCTCAAGCAAAAGTTGCTCGAGTACGGTGAAAAAATTATTTCTGCGTCCACTGAACAATGAAAAATGGTTTCTCCTGTGATTCGTTGATCATCTGCTGAACTTGCGAACTGAGCAAATATAATTTGAACGTAGGAAGAATGTCATAAAAATCAGATTCTAGAGCTGGGCTAAGAAAAGTTGTAAACATTTCCATTGTTTGAATGTTAACATAGGCTGAACAAGAAGTGCATTGAATTATAAGAATACATAGTCCCCCTTCGGCCATCTTGTGAAACCTGGTCTAGTCTTGCTTTTCGATTTCCATCAAAAACTCCAGCTTGGCCTATCTTTCGTTTAAGAGTATGGCACAGAACGAATAAATGTATGAATACAAGACAGTATTTATTGTATTTTTTGTATACTTATAGGATTGATTTATCTTTTTATTTAATGTATCCAATAATTTGTCCCACTAAGAGAGAGTGAGAGCCCTATGTGCATCCCGTTCGGCTTCGGTACCTCTAGCCAAAGTGTTCCCTCCGCACCACCGTGGCCTGCACCTTCATTAGTAAATTGGCCCAAATGGACAATAGAAATTATGGTATATGAACTGCTTGGGCTAAGAGGACGAAATCCTCGTGGCAGCTACACTGGCCCAATGAGACAATTACTACCGTAAGTACGCCATTGGGTGGGGGTTAGCCAAGTTGGTGGAGCGTGGTAGAGATAGCTTCAATTTTTGTTGCATGACATGGAGAAACAACTAAAAAGCAACAGGCATTCCCGCGTACTGACTGAAAGCCTGCAGTAGCTGTGCCGCATGAGCACGCCAAACCAGGAATTACAGGAAGTCCTCATTTTAGACCGGACTTATTTTATACCGGTTGCTATTTAACCTATTTTTTTATTTTGTTCGCAATATTTGATTTAGCAACTTTGGTTTTGAATAGTATCATTTTTCCTGAAGTACTAGTGCCTACTTCCAAAAGGCGTACTACGTCCAAGCGTACCCTTCATCTTACTCAATTTACTAAGTTTACGTAAATTAAACACTGTCTGTGATGATATGCACCATTTATTATTATATAAAGATTATCTTTTTACGATTTAATAATTTGATAATCATAAAAATATTGTGGTATTCCATCAAATTGTTCGTTTTCTTCTATTCTTTCAGTAATCAGAGAAAACGGATGAAGGCAATGAGACGTGTTGAAAGGAGAGTCTAGATCGTGTTGCTACGAGCTCCTGTATAACACCTATTTACTCAAAAATATGGGATGAATACTATGCAGTCACAGCTGAATAAGCAGAAATCTCGAACTTTAACACTGCTGGCGGAGCTTTAATTCGGCTCTTTTTATAAAATGCGAAAGACCTACAAGAGAGCTTACGTACATCAGCCATGGGATAAACTCTTCATTCTCGTATATCAATTTATCGCACTGCTTGGAAGTAAAGGCAATGTTTGTACACAAAGGGGCTTTTACCCAGCTCAAAGCTCTATTATATACGTTCGATTGGGCTCAGAAGTTAAGCTTAACTCATCCGAAACTTCAGGCACGTGCGCTGGATTCGCTTCGTTTAACTGAGTTACAGGCATTGGCCCTTAATCGATAACACTTCAGACTTTCAGGAATTCAATCTTGATTAGAAAGAGGGAGTTTACAGCCGGCCCAACTAAATCGCGTTGCTTCAAACACTGGCAACATGATTCACATAAACAAAGCCAATGCTTGCGTTTGAAGTTTCAAATTAGTAATCCTTAGAAGACTTAATTGTAGCATCCAATCTGACAAGTTGTTCATATTAAGGTTGTCGTCGGTGCTACCTAACTTGAGTCGCACTGAATGTGCGGTAACATACGTTATACTGTCAGTTTGATTGCAACACGCATCGTGAGGTTTTGTTCAGTGTCAATTCCTTGTTCAAAACCACTTGGTTCCGGAACGGATCTCTGGCCTATAACGAGGACTTACTGCACTGTAAAAATTCTTACGTGAAATGACAGAAAGTGTCCGGCAGCCCATTCGCCGGACTTTTCAACTTTCTGTTTAATCGTCACTGAGAGTAATCAGAGGTCCTGTTAACAAAAGGTTTTCTCGGTTGCAGAGACGCAAACAACTTCCCCGTAGAAGTTACTGATGATCTTGTTTAAGGGGTTCTTTGTAAAAAGAAATGTGCTTGGGCTGCATTAGAACACACGCCGTTGAATTTGAAGCATGTAGGCAGCGCCCTAGCCAATCGAGCTAGCACCGTTCTCTCTACCATTAGGTCAAAAGAGGGTCATGTGTAACCAGAACACCAATAAGTTATTTATCGCCCAGTGAACCCTTGTTTTACTTCTACCTATTGTTTATGAATTATTAGTTGATACCTAACTCTATATATACAATATTCATGCATCTGTTAGCAGCAAGTATGCGTGATTTGTGATGATGGATATACGAGTACCTGAATTTTGAGAGTGAATATTTTCGAAAGATCTTGCTTCCACGTTTTTGTTTACTAAACCAGTACGCTTACATTTTTCAAGTAGACATTTACAACATATGCTTATTATTAAGCAAATTATTTTATTATTTGGTATACATAGATATAAACATATGTGCGAGGTGCTCAAGTAATACAACTTTGAAAGCATTTTAATGGTGTTTTAATAATATACTGTACTAGAACACTCAAGAGCATGGGACGTTCAATCAGTAGTGGATAAACAAGTTGATATAGAACTTCTGGGCCAAGAACTGGACGGAGACGAGGAAAACTTTTAGGTAACAAGCCAATCAACAGACACTTCAGCGATACTGCAGAAACAATGCAATAATCTCCGTAATAAAACAGAAAGTAATATTGTTTCTTTAAATAGTGCGAACTATAGGCTCTTAATTCCACCGAAACGACGGGGCGAGCTTATTTTTTAGACAAAGCATTTTATATGATTGGGGTGCGCCTGGCATTGCTGTAGGGCGCCAGCAGCTTGTTTAGTTGAGACCCTTTATGAAAATAAGTGGAAAGAAAATCTGCGGAACGCAGAATAAAAAAGGAAAAAAATAAATTTTGACTCACGGCGATCTCTCCCGAAGCTGCCGAGATGTAGGATAGCAATGACGAAACTACAAATATTTCTTCCGTCCAACTACAGATCTCGATAGAAAATGCTGCTGCTGTTGATCCAATATATCTGCACCAGCCTGGTCAGTGACGCATGAACGCATATTTTATTTTCATTGACTTTTTCCATAGGCCTGGTCATGAAGTATATAATAGCCAGATATCATACGAACAGAGATCTGCTTTGTGAAGGGTCAAATAAAGGTGAGCCACGGGATTATTACCTGGCGCTTTTGCTTCTCAGTATGTCCATCCATAATAAAATAACTCGAAAATTATGATGAGGGCTTTATGTGTTTGGCGAGTTTCGCTTCTCAGTTAGATGCTTCATGTTTATTCTCATATTACCTGGTCCTAAGTGTTCAGACTAAGCTTTAACAGAATTGCAATAGGTGTATATTATTATACCCATTTTGTGTAGAAATTTTTGATCTTTTAGACAATTCTCAGCAACTTATTTTGTGCCTGAAGTGACTTTTAAAACTTTATTTGGTATATCAATCGCCTATCTGACAATATCCACTTCTGGCATTCAATAATGCTTTTGTTTACCTGAAAACTGAAGGTCAGCTTACTTCATCGGTAATGCATCAACTGGAATGTTATAAACCTGAGTTTTACGGTACCGGTGAATGTCGTTGCGAATATATAATTAACGTTGACCTCGGTGGCATTATGATAATTTTCAGTCCGAGAACAGAATATCTTGAATGATCTGATAAAAAAAGAAAAACAGTGTAAAAACCGAGCTTCTACAGCCATGCTAAATATGACGCTGAATTAGTATTTAAGCTTATAGTGTGCAATATCTTAGGCCATTTAAAATTTGAATTTTGCATCTGCTCGTTCTAGGCGAAACAGTACCTTACGCATGCAATAGAAAAACCTCTGCTTGTAGGCTGGCAGACATTTACTTTAGTCTACGCAATATGTCTTGATTTTTTTCCCCAAAAGCAGAATGTGGCTGCGTCGAGATTGTTTGGGCAACTGGACGCATTGTAGCCACAGGTATTCGCTCCATTATACAGAAACGCTGAACGCAAAGCTCCGTACAATATGGCAGCACAAACACTGGAACACTTAAGGCTACACGCTTTTTAGCAACTCAAAGACTAATATCACAGAACGCTGGTAAGTTTATGGTTGCACAAACACTAGAACATGGAACGCTCCGTGCTTCTAGCAACACAACAAACACAAAAATTTGCAACGCCCCGAGCTTTACGAAAATACAAACACTATGTTACCTAATGCAATGAGACTCATATTACTCATTATTCATATACGGGTGAGCGTCAAGTTTTCTTGGCAATGCTAATAATAGCAGTAACAGCAAATCAATTTTAGTCAGTTCTGCAGGGCTAACTTCTTGTATCAGCTCTAGAGGAGCACTCAAATACCAAGTTGTGGGGCACTTAAACCCAGGTTTCAGGGTATGCTCATCTAGCTACTAGCTAATAGTGTTGCCCTAAAAATGTTTTTATGGCTTGCATGAAATTAATATTAACGGGAGGCTGTTATAATATGGCAATAACTTTCCATGAATGACAGTCTCAGAAAAAATTAGAAATAGTGCAATCAAAATCATTCACAACCCAAAGCTGAGTTTTATGAACTATGAGAGTGTTGTCGGCACGAGCTTGATTGCTTCTACTATTTACCGCAGGCCTCTGAGAATTCCGCAACCCAAAGAATCGGTTTTCCCAATGCTGAAAAATACATACCACAACATATAAGAAATTACTACCAGCCTAAACTTGAGCGCACCGAGAGAGCATACTTTCGTCAATTGGCTCTTAAACTATGATATCTTCTCAATAACAAAAGCTTCTGTAATTCTGTTGGCGATCCGTCCCTAACGGTTTGGGTTATATTCTGATAAACCCCTTGACAAACAATTATCTAAGTCACAAACGGACCAAGCGATCGCTACATTTTTTATTCGTATCTTTAAACATTTCTAAAAATCATACAAAATTTCATAGAGATCCATTAACAATAACCGATCCTCACCAAATTTGGTCATTTATGTCCTTTAACATTTCTGATAATTCCTGTGACAAATTTCATAAAGATCTTTCCATAACGTCATGAGTTACATTGCTAGCAAACATAAAATGAAACAGAGAGACAAGGAAACACACGGACAAACAGTTCATCACAAAAATTTATTCTCATACGCTCCATGATATACATAAAGCTTTTCGTAATTATCCGTTCATAACTTTTTGACTTATGATACTAAAATAGAGGCAGAAAAAATTTGAACGGAACATGGCTAACAAACCCTGCAAATTTCGTCTAGATCCTCCCGCAACCCTTTGAGTTATATTGATGACAGACAAACAAACACACAAATAGACGAACAAACAGTCAGACAAACGGGCAGATTGACAGACAAACTCGACAATAACATAAATCTCTTTGCCCAAGTAAAAACTTACAGCAACCTTAAAAAAAGCTACTTCTCCAACAAAAATATTGATTGCAACTTAAAAAAAGATATTCACCTTGCCAAACTAAAAGAGCAGCATTATATCTAGCGAGAGAATTATGCTAGCTCGTTTTTTGTATATTCACTCTCGTAGGCTGCTGTGAGAAACGCATCCTGACACCCACACGTTGTACAAATGTGCGAGTGCAAGCATATTGAATTCAACGCAAAAAGTTTTGGTGACGTCACACACGGTGCTGGCAAGCTGCAGTGTAGAGTGTAGCAGGGGCGGAGTTGAGAGACCTGGATTGTATGGAATGTTGCCTCAGTGCTGGGTAAAACAAGTCGATGAACGCAAGAGTGCAAGCAATGCTGAGTTGTCAGCAACAGGCATTGGAGTTCACTTGTCAATACCGGTTTAACTGGCCTAGAATTAGAAGCCAGGAACTCATCACTAGAGCCCGGATTTCTAGCTTTAATGCTGTTAGAACTATTTTGACCATAAAAACTAAGTTAAAATAGCTCTAATAGCTAAAACGCTATAAGAACTATGTTGACTAAAAATGCAGATATAAAACTGGTAATTGTGGTTCAAACGACTGTAAAGTGGGTTTATTTTTACGTGAGGTATGTCTGCAACAGAATATTTTCTAAATTATTGATAAAATATATGAACGTGAACCATTTGTTTTAGTATCCCATTGCATGCACATTCTTTGGTAATTTAGAATAGAAAACGCTCTATGACACTTATACTAGTCATTGTCAGCTGACTGCACACTTGGTGAAGAAGAAAATTTGCCCAAAGTGAAACAAAGTGAAGCAGTTCGTATTAGAAGTTTGATTGAAGAGTTCAGTCGTGATGTGCTGCATAATGGTGTCTTTAAATGTAAACAGTGTAATAGTCAATTGAACTGTGCTCGTAGGTCTAATATTCTGGGCTATTTTCAAACTTCGAAGCATACACGTAATTTGCCTAATCAGAATGTAGTGAATCAGAATAGAGTAGATGAAAACAGCGACAACGCTCCTGAGGCCAAGTCTCAATTCTATTTGTATTTCTGCCATGCTTTCGTGAGTGCCGACATTCCGATTTGGAAGCTAGAAAACGCTGTGTTCAAGGAATTTCTAGAAAAGTATAGTGGGTTTAACTTACCTCACGAATCAACATTAATGAAAATGTACGTGGATAGACATTACCATG
>LQNS02276867.1:1975379-1992845 GCA_001587735.2 Parhyale hawaiensis
CAGTTGAACGCGTTCTCTCAGCATCATCCGAATGTTTTTGTGTTCTTCTAAACACTACTAATAATAGTGAAGTAGATTTCCGCAATAGTCAGTTGAACGCGTTCTCTCAGCATCATCCGAATGTTTTTGTGTTCTTCTAAACACTACTATGTGTCTAACAAAACCTTGTTAAAATGCCAGCCTTCAAGTCAGTTTATTCCAAGGAACAAAAACAGTAACTGGTAATAGGGATAAACAATAGATATTGTCATTTAAAAAAATATAGTATCCGGCATCTTGGTCTGATGTACAAAGAGTTGAGCGACCACGCAGATTGTTCTTGTAATTTGAGCAGTTGTTGGAGAGAATAGCTTCAGCTTACTATGTTGTCATCTGCTGTTTTTTGGTTGTGGTAACCAGAGTGTAGGAAAATTACGACAGATAATGCATTCAATGTAATTTTTAAATGGTTGGAGACACTTATATAAACGAGATATGATCGGCAATTAAATTAACCTGAAGATCCACCTATAGATAGTGCTGAAAATGTCTACCGCTGTCTCAAGTAACGTAGCGCTGCCATTGCGCCTCTAATACCCATTGCTAGCATCTGTACCATATATGAGGAGTGATTTGAACAACCTATAATTTCTTAGTATACGCTTTTTACAGGACGAGACTAAAAAAAGGAAAAATTAATGAAACAAAAAAGTACCTGCTATACATTCATTTAAGGACCGATTAGCTAACCTCAAGATGGCGTTACCGTCCATCACTAAATCGCGCGACTTCTGCCTTTTTGTAATTCTCAGTTCTGCAGATAAGTTATTACTGATAAGATACACTGAAGTGGATAAAAACATTATTTCGATTCACAATTCACAGCTTTATACGAAGTAAAAAATGTCTGGTCATAGATATACTGGGTCATGTAAATTGTCTCTATCCAGATGACGTCATAGCGCACATCCACCAATTCTGCTAATTCCAGTCTGTCTTACCCGTCGCGTTACTGTACTCTTATGGACTCAGCCACGGTAAGCTTTGAAAGATTAAAAATCCCTTCCAATTTGGAGTCAAAAAGCATTAGGACATTTTTGCTCTGTTTCTACTCTTGAAATGAGCTCAGCAACGCATTGGGACCCCGAGCTGAGAGAATACGTTCATCTGACTTGTGTAAAACCGCATTTATCGTGAAATTATTCCAGGATACAAATAAGTTTCTAATACTGGATATAGGTCTTTAATGAGCTGAGAAAACAGCGTCCAGTAAGTGCCTTCATATAGTTAGCATTTCAAAATTGCTGCACAAACGGGGACTCCCTGCGTTCAGCCAACTAGCGCAATACTGATATGTTGGGCGTAATTTCCGTGGAGTTTTCAGTAACTTTTGTCTTTCTATTGCGCTTTTTTCGTAGTCACTGATCACCAACTTGGAAAAACACAGAACGCACGCTTGCTATAGCATAAAATAATACAAGGTTACTTGCACCTATTGGATACAATTTCAATTTTTTATGAATGCATGCACCCGTCACATGAAGCGAGCTGTTTCTGGATGATGTACGGTATGTTGTTTCCAGCATGAAACAATTTATTAATATGGGTCAACAATAGACAACAATCAGCGATTTTTAGGATTACAAAATGCCTTAAGATGAAACAAAATAATGTTCAATGATAACGATTGTGAGTTTTTTTTTTTTTTAAAGATATTCCTCACCGCGCAATGAATAGCTTGCTTTCTGCTTCAGGCTAATATGTTAGTTGGAACACATACCATATATTAGAAGCACTCATCATCAGCCAGCTGCTGGACCTATTTGGTAGCAGTGGGCCATCACTTACCGTGTGGTCTACATTATGTACGATGAAATAAAAATTTTATGTGTGAAATTCTGTACTTTTTATTTGTCTTCAGGTTCTCCCTGGAGATAGGTCCATCATTTACCATCTTGCGGCTGTATTTAAAATTCAGATTATTCGCTAGTGCGTGTGATTTTCCAGAACTTTTGGATTTTATAACCGCATTATAGAAATTACAATTTGTTTAAGAAGGAAACTATTGGGTCTTAATTCTGCTGCTTGATTCCTCAGACGCCACTCGACTTTTCGCCGCTGAGATTTATTCCAAATCCGAGCTACAATGACTACTGGAGTTCTCAAGGTAACCCACAAGCCGTGGTAAAGCACAAATAAAAATTAACTTACTCCATAACACTCCCACAGACGCTGAAGGCCCCCAAGCAGACACTGCCCCGGAAAAGGGAATGACACAGTACTGCTGCCCATGTATCCTCGCTTTCGCTTCTGTACAGCCATCTGATAACGACGTCACAGGAAGATGGCAAATTGAATGAACTTAGAAGAAAAATCTAAATCCTGGTTACTACTCAGTATAGCGAGTCCAGTTCGCTATTTCTGGTTTCTTTCTGTTTGCTCCTGTCATAAGAATTTGAATTACAAGGTATTTTCCTTATGCATGGAACGTCGGAAGACCCATAGCAGCTGCACATCAAGTAACATGTGCATCATATAGCAGATTTGAGGGGCAAAATTTCAGTGTAAAACTGAATTCACACGTCATTCATTTCAACGCATTCGATCAGATAAACGAGCAAGATTTGTGAGTCAACTGTTTCTGTTGCTGTCTACACTTACAAGAGTCTCTCGTTCAAATGAACGACTGCGAGTGTTCAGTTATGACATAGTTTCTTTAAATATATGTTTATACTCGTAGTTTGCTTCTAACAGAAATTCTACTCCCATTCCACAATCGTACAGCCTTAGTTCAAGTAGAATACTCTATTTCTAGAATATTTAAAGCCTGATAATCCGATAGAAGTAATACAGTCACACAGTAATTACCTGTTCTTTCAAATCAAATTCGGCGACAATCCTATGCATGCATTTCTTTTTTCGTTGCCTAGTGCTATACAGGAATGTGATCATGAAAGTGACAACGAAAAATCATTTTAATCTTTTTGTTCATGAGCTATGAATCTTGCACAGTATAAATTCGTATTTAAAAGTTTCAGTTGAACAACTTGACTCATGCAACGCGCTGAGAAAAAGGAACTGCTTCATCCTTAAAGCTCACGCGTTCGCCGCAACTCCTTCCACCAACAGGACGCGCTCCTCCACGCTTGAGGTGAATGACGTGTAAACTCGTCCTTATGTTAACTGCAAAAACTTGAAAAAAACGAAAAAGATATAAAACACTGTTATGTTGCTAATTTTATTCAATATTTGCATATTGTTCTGCATAGCACAGCGCTATCTTTGAAACTAAAGGAAATTAGCTGACTTGGTCGTCTTTTCTTCCAGTAACCTTGATCACTGCACCACTATACCCTTTCTTCAACTGCACAAGCAAGACTTCGGTGATTGACCACCAACAAGAACTTTTGTCTCGCCGCTGCAACATTCACAAAACAGACAAAAAAAAAAATGCACACGACAATAGCTCTGTGCTTGCACGGCGAAAAGTCTTTGTGAAAGGGGGGGGATGTGGAACCAGTCCAGCCCTGGCCGAGCATGTTGCAGAAATTTTCTATTGCAAGCACAAAGACTCGTAGGTAAAAAGATTTTATGACGTCACAAGGTTGCCTGTCGCCGAGAGGCGGAGCTACTGAGTGGGGCTGCAAGGGAGCAGATTGCCAGTGGGAGGACGTTTTCAGGATTGGTTTTCGCAGCTTATGCCACAATATTAAGAAGCAATAATTGCAGGTACGTTTTGCTGTAAAGTTTGATAATAAAATACAAGTTTCTTGGTTGCTCGCTCGTTTTCCGTTTCTATATGTAAATGGTTAGATTGAAAAAAATTGAAGTGTTAAAAGGCAAAGGAAAATTGCGCAACGAATTTTTTTACTGAAGACGACGAAAGTACCTATGCGTGGTAGAAGACATAGCAAATTATACTTTTATTGCGAATATCTTTGTGAGTTCATGGTACACAAATAAGTAAGCCAACAAAGGAACATCAAAAATTGTTCCTGAGACCAGAAACAAGAAGAAGAGAGAAACCAACGAGCCACATTGGAGCATTTATTTCGGCCTTCATTGGACCTTAGAGGGGCCCTCTAGTCGCAGCAATATCTCATGTTGACTAAATGCTTCACCCATGTTCATGCGCTCTGTGACTACTACGGTATATATATAACGTCAAGAGCTGGTAAAGTAAACTTATATAGAGCTACTTACTCAGTAACTTACTTATCCGAAAGATTCTGTGGTTCATTTTCTATAATTTTTCCGGCCTGCAAAGATCCGCCATTTTTGTATACCACCTGATACTTTTGTTCAAGCCTCATATTGTGTCGCCTGGAAACATACTACGTTTTCAACTGACTAATTGACTCTGCAACAGTAGATCTCGAATGATATACATACAAAAGAATCTATTGTGCGAATTGCAGTCAGTGCACTACATGCACATACTGTAGGCTCTGCATACTAATTACCCAAGCCTATCAAATATTAGCTGTTTATTCGGAAGTACTGTAGAGTTAGTTCGAAAATTGTTTAATCCCCCTATTGTACGATTTCTATTCTGTGTGGAAATTTACACATAGCCATAGTCATACAATCCTATTCCTTTTTAGATAATGCCAGTCTTTTATGCAAATATAATCACACTCGTGTACCTAAACTCAATCATAGTCATTTATATACGTAAATTTAATCATTGTCATACACATAAATTTAATAACAATCGCAATACAAAAATATTATTAGTCACTGTATGCAAATATAACTGGAGTAATAACATGGTAATAGAAAAAGATGAAACAGAATCAGTTAAACGTTTCTGTCATCACAACATTGTATGAAGTGTTTCATATAATAAACTGATACTTTGACCCTCACTGGTCCTTGCCAAAGGTGCATGCCCCATGACAGCAAAAATACGGGATATGTAGTATTTAATAAACACGAGGAGCTTCGACATGTAGCTATGCAGAGCAACATGGGAGCAGCAAGTTGGAAAAGAAGAGGAAGGGCGGGAGAAAGGAATATCAGTAGAAGTGGGAAAGTGCATGGAGTAAAGAGTGCACTGACGGAAGGACTGGCTGGAGTCTCGCAGGTTTCGTGAAGGTAAAACCGCGCTTATACCATGTAACTTTAATGTCTATGTAACTGATGCCCTGAACGAAAAATGAAATGTCAAAGCAATGATTCAAATTCAGTTGCTGAGGCTGAAATTCCAAAATTCCCAAGAGTACGTCTGATAGTGCTGCGTAACATTGCTGTACTGCGTAAACGAGGCTCAACTGATATGGGGCACGACTCCCCGTAACATTGGATGGGTAAACGTCCCTAACTTGAGCCTATGACGCAGTTCAATGCGCGGCTTCCGCAAGGTTTTACTTTCATGTGAATCGGTGCAGTTCAAAATTTTGAGTAATGTTAGCCCTACTTGCTTCCCAGAGAGCAGAGAAAAATGCCTTGTGGCCGAGCCGTGAGTGTAGTGAGTAGGCTTCGCCGTCTCAACCATAACGGGTTTAAAAATTTCAGCCCACTATGCTGACCATTAGCAAATTTCGAAGCCCCCAGGGTTGGTCGGTAAATATACAAAATGTATGAATAACATCTAACTTCCATCTTAAAACCTCAGTTCTAAAGCAAAATACTTGCTAACCGGTAGCTTTCCAACAATTACCTAATGCTAATACTAGAGCACTCTGAGAGCGCATACCTCCACCATGTGGGGCAACGGTGGCAAAAAATTCAAATTGGCTCTAAAACCATTATTTTCTTTCTATAAGCTCCAAAATCTAATCATTTGTGCCTTTTGATAGTGATAACAGCTTGTGCAATTTTCTTGAAGATCCATTACTAACTTTTTGAATGATACTGCTAACAAACGTTATGACAAACTTGAGTCAAACATACAAACGAACAAACCGATCTGCACCAAAATTTAACCATTTATCTTTAACATTGCTAACAACCCCTATGAATTTCGCACAGATAGATTCATTATTTTTTGAGTTATTGTGCTAACAAGTATAAAATTAAAAACAGTGACAAACGAACGATCGAACGGATCATCACCAAAATTCGGTCATATACTTTTTGTTGTATA
Organism: Parhyale hawaiensis; assembly: GCA_001587735.2. NCBI lineage: Eukaryota > Metazoa > Arthropoda > Malacostraca > Amphipoda > Hyalidae > Parhyale > Parhyale hawaiensis. Next base: position 1,981,447 of record LQNS02276867.1, read on the forward strand.
GCTACCTAGCAAATGTTAATTTCATAAAATTCCATCGATAACTTTTTGAGTTATGGCTTTGAGAAAAATGAGGCAGACAAATAAACGGATGGACACATCTTCATCAAAAGTTAATCATCTGTTCCTCCTAAAATACCTAACAATCCCTGTAAATTTCGTCTAAATCGGTTCATAACTCTTTGAGTTATCTTGGTGACAGACAAATACGACGAAAACATAACCTCCTTGGCGGAGGTAATTACAAAGCATTTACTCATTTGTTCAATGCTACCGGGCTCGTATCAGAGCTACCACCAATTGAACAGAGCTATGAGCTCTTCTGGTGCAAGGCTGGGTGAACATGTTGCTGAAATTGTGCGGCAAGCAGACAAAGACGGTGCATGAAAAAGATTGTATGACGTCACACACATGACACCCAGGCAGTGGGCGGGATTTGCGTTCCCTCCAGCTGTTGCAAGCAAACTCCACTCCAGGCCTCCGTCTTCTCGGGAGCACACAATTAATAAACCTTCACCTTTACTATTTCTAACCTGACATGGAGACTGGAAGCGCATTTCCTTGTTTTCTGTATACATATGAGTAGAACTAAGCACAATATCATGGAGTATGAGTGTCATCATTTTGTTGGAGAATTATTTGGATAAAAGCCATACAAACACGGTGTTTATCATAATCTAATAATGCTAGAGTAGTCAGCTGACAAAAAAGCTTCAATGATTTGTTGATGCCCTTCCTGTTTTTGCTCTAGTTTTGCGGCATAATATGCGTCATACATATCGGCTTGCTTCATTTTCCAACATATCAACGGAAGTTGTGCCATCATGAGTTTGGGAGAGCAAAATTTCCTTCTTGCGAGCACCAAAAAAATATTTGTAATTTAATCAAAATGTTCAGTTCTTCCTGTACCCTGGATACAAGCAGTAGAACCATTAGGAGAGAAATTTGGAGACATTGGCCTCTGCTCAGCGTGAAGTTTCAACTGCCACGAAGAAATTCAGCTAAGGAAAACACAGATAAAAAGGATTGTGCCACACGGGAACGAAAACTCCAACCAAGATTGAACCTCTCGTCCAACACGCTCAAAAGAAAGAAAGGAAATAGTACATGGCTATTTTTTAAGCAGAGCGGGCTTTGAAAATGATCTCGCTCGGACATATTCAAGAAAGTGTATTTGCTGTTGTAATTTGGGACTCCAATTTCCTGCCACCACATCTAGTTATTGAATACTTTAATTCTCTTCAATTTAAATCCTAAACATTATGATGGGGAGACAGACCAACTAATGAAGCAGGTAACAAACGAGTTGTGTATTATTATAGAGTGGCTTATTTTGTCGTTCTTGTCTTCTAATTATTTACAGTCAAGCTGAAAATCTCGTTCTGTATTTCGGATACGTATTGTCTCAGTGAAGTGCTACACACATTTTGATTTGTTTTCAGACAGATACTCATTTACAAAATTACTGCCATCATAGGTATATTACCATAGGGTTGTCTGTTACACCCACCCCACAATAAGCACAGCAGTACACAGATTGCTCAACACTCGCATAGTTGGGTCTCTCATGCTCATGGTATCGCTAGGAGCGGCAGCTTAGGGTTCTGGGATCATGGTACAGTTAAGAACAAAAAAACTAGAGGTAAAGAACACAGTTTTTCATCGGTTTATATATGCTCCACTAACCCTCAAAAGAGTTACATTTCATGTTAATTATAGAAGGTAAAGTTCAAATATTTCAAAACAAAAAAAAAGCATAAACGGCATTTGCAGTGTTGCTTTTATTTTACTGCTCTGATTGTTTACGTTCCACTAACTTTGGCCAGAAAAAAAACGCTTTATTTGTCAGTACGCCTTCGGTACAAAATATTATCTTATATGGCAGTGTTGTCCAAACATTTTCACCTATTGTTACCAAGATTACCTTCCCCTACCGTTACGTACCCCCCCCCCCCTCCAGCTCACTATAGCTGACCAGACCTAGTTTCATTAACGATAATCATCCAAATAGTAATCAATTCTGAAAAGACTGCATTAAAGGAGTGTTGATCAATAGATTGAAATTCATTAGGTACACAACTAAAAATGATTTATTAACAAAATGCTTGAAAATTACTTTGTTTCGGTTGTGTGTGTTCCTTGTTTGTCACGTTCCCTCATAATCTATAGTCCGTACCCCCAGGGGGTACGCGGACTCCAGTTTAGACAACACTGTTATATGGAACACTACCTGGATTCAAACGGAATTGTACTAAATTTTACTCATAAGTATGTACTGATAGCTTGAAACACGAGGCAAGGAAATGCGCTTTCAGCCTCCATATCGGGTTAGCAAAATCGGCTAACTCTTCATTAATGTAAATGTGCTTCCACATGTTCCGGCTACAATATGTAGAGCTGGAGGTAGCGCATACAGTTACCAAACAGGGCTAAGCAATGGGCCGTAAAGCAGTGTAGCGTGTACTGATGTTCTGAACCGGTTTCTGTAACTAATTTAACCGTATAAGCTATACTTCATTCTATCGTGCCATAACCTTGTACATACATACCTAATTAAGCTGCTGGATTAATAAATATTTTTTATCGATAGAGATTTTTAAACGAGCCAGATCTCGAAAGAAGTTAGCTTGCATACGTTTGCTACAAAACAGCTACCTTGCCTGGAATACCATAACTGAAAACTATTGTAACTCATGTTGCTTATACACGATGCTATTTGAAAAAAAAACTCAAAAGGAAAAATGTTTTGCTGTAGTTGCTGTTGTGCTTTGACTATACACCTCTCGTCAGGTATCCTACACTAGACGAAACGGTTCCGCATCTTCGGGCACAGTATATACCACCGACAACGATCATCAATGCATAACTTCATTTTTTTCACCGCATTTTTGCCTGGAAGTCCCCTTCCGCTCGCAAGGGGTCACGCACTTGAAAAGGAAATCGATTATGTCATCAGAATGTTCCACCGTCCGTTCGAACCATTGAACAGTTCATTTCAAGCCATTGGATTTCGCTCACACTGTTGAGCCTGAATGTGTTTTTTCTAAAAATGCCGATTTGAAAAAACTCGCAATTTTTTCCTAGGTTTCTGCGGAGTCGAACCCTGGGCAGCGCGGACGTTTGCGTTCGCTTTTTTTTTTCCTGACCGACGGACCCTTGGGAAGCTGAGGCATGCCGAGGTGGCTGCCCGGCACCCATTCACTTAACACTTTTTGTAGGCTGCTTTTTTTTTCACTGCCCCGTCCCAGCCAGCAAGTGTAAGTTCCTGCTGTGTAAAAAAAAGGAGGGACAGGCGACAGGCAGGTGATTTGGGCAGATCTTTTTGTGTGACCGCATCAAAATAATAATAACTCTTTTTGTAATGCAAAGCTGCTGCTAACGTAATTATTGAACGGGGTCCAGGTTACTGTAGGGTATTCATGGTGACATGAAAGAAAGAGATCTTTGACACATCTTCTCATTAGATGGCGCTTTGCTCTGCCATGTAGTTCTGTGATGCACCCGCTCCCTGGTTGACAAAATTTGAATAAGTGTAATAATTCGAGCACACTATACTTAATTCAGATAATTTTGAGAACAGAATCATTTCCATTCACTAAAAATTACAATATTTTTAGAAATTCAAAAAATTAAGGAGAGTAGGATTTGAGCAAGTTCATGCAGCTGTTGTACTAAATAGTACAACATAATTCGCCTACGCCATGTGATCTTCTACTCTGTATTAAATTTTGTTAAATTTAACCATAACTGAATTGAATCAAGTTGTTATATACTGAAGTAACAATGCAGTTAAATGCTGTCATTGAATTAACGTAAATGTGGTACCAGCGTAAGAAACATATCGATAGGTTAGCTCTGTTATTTAAGTAGTGGCCACAAGTCATGTTCCAGTTTTCTGTGTCATTTTGTGGTTAAAAAATATACGCAATAAACTGTACTTTAAAAAAAAAAAAGTTCGCAGTTCCGTCAAGGAATTCTATAATTACATGTTTGCGGAAATTTCCAGCTTTGAAATACTCAGCGATACAGAGCATGCATGCTCTCTGCCTTATATTGAAAGTTTTGTGAAATTATTTGGCATGAAGGTTAGACATGCAGTTATAAAACCATTTTATTTATTATTTTTGCCTGCTTCACGTATCAGTAAATTTAATTGCTGATTTGAATTTCACTGACAATGAATCATAAAATTCCCAAATGTGATGTTATTTTTTTTTTTATTGTAAATTAAAAGCGGCAATTGGTTGTGGAAGCTGGGAGGGAACCTGTTGGAAACGGCTTGCGAATAAGCAAGAGTTATTCCACTTGGTCGGTGAATGTAAGTAGTATATATTCAGTGATCATATCTGTGAATAATGGGTTTCCTCACGAACGTCGTGCAACATAATATGCAGGACATGCCCATAACCCAACGCTGTAACTTCCTCACCACCCTGGCTTCTCTGAACCATATTCTATAGGCCGAACTCATATCGCCCTCTCTATAATTCCATTAAACCTACCAAATGCTGCGGCATTATGCTCAGTCATGTAACTCGGGACCCGCCGCTATTATAACGATACTAAAAATGATTGCGAATTTATGCAGACTGACACGACCATTGTGCTCATCTGACGAGTCAATTGACCGTCATTAATCAGGACTCGTAAAGAGAGGCGAGCCAAAGCCACCAGAGGCACAACAGAGGCCGGCCGCACAGCCGCGCCGTGGGAACCGCGGCCGGTGCAGCAGCGCCCAACTTTTGTTGGTGACACAATGGAGCCTTTTGCTTCCGATTCTGCTGCGGGACCTGCTGGTGCCTGCCTCCTCTTCGCCGTGCCCTTCTTAATGTTATAATTGAGCAGCTGAATTACAAAGTGCAACGTGTTCTGAAACTGGGACTGTGTGACCTGCAACAAAATTTCTGTAATAAATGAATTATCTACGAAGATAGATGAAATTCTGTCAGTGCGACCTACTGCTTCCCATCTTAATGCTATAATTTTTTAACAGTTCTGTTATACGGTGCATCGAGACTGGGATACGGAACTTGATTACCTGAATGTAACTTCTGGAATATATGAATTGTAAATTCAGTTAATATGAATCGCATGTACGGAAATTCTCAGCGGCGCGCTGTTTCCTACGTCATTGAATTGCCTCTTATACTTTTTATAATTGACCTGCTATATTGTTAGGTAGCGCATCACGTGTGGGAGTTGGGAGTAAAAAAATACCTCTTCAATCTCAGGAATATAGGAATTAGAAACAATACGTGTAATTTCACACACAGGGGTATACACACTCTGCATTATGTGCAGTTAGTTCATCAGAAGGAGAAAATATATTTGAAAGGAATGTTCTCCAATCATGACTTATCTTATTGTGCGTTGTTGCTAGTGCCATAGTGTCAATATATAAAATTAATAAATAATGAATTCCATTCAAATTTTTTAGGCAAAACTGCATTTTAATTACCAGACAGCATAAGAATCGTGTTATGATACAGATATTCCTTTCTTTTAATATGATTTTAATATACGCTAGTAAATAGATTTTCAGCCAAGTGACTGTTTAGCCAATCCACCAGCTAAAAATAAGAAAGGTAACTTAGTTATAGAAAAAAAGGACGGCCATTCAATCACGCACGTGAGGAAACCACTGTTTTCCAGCTTGTCCGGCACAGTAGGCATTATTTCCCCTAGTTGTGTGGCGTGTTACTCCATCTGTTTGAAACCCGATACTGCGTTACGCTTGGGCATCTACCTCGTCGTACACGTAAAACATCTTTAAACTTGTCAAATGAATTCATTTCTAGAAAAGGTTCGTCTAATGAGGTATAGAAAACCTATAAGCGGGATGTTTGGTAGATAGACGCTCACAAAAATCTAAGCTCACTATACTTTCCCGGCGCTCTAGTATCAGAAATGCGTTCTAAAAAGTCAATATTATTTTTAATTTGTTACTTTTTATGAATCGAATAATGATTTGTTCGATTGAGAGGTCGCTCGAATAAATGAACTTACTCTTTTCTTGTCAATTTACTTTAATATGTGACAGTAATATTTAGTCCGTGCTCTAGGAGTAGTAATACCGTTTTTGCACAACACAATGAAACCGGACATAGTCAGAAGCCCATAATCTATAAATTAAAGTGTTTTTACAACAACATTCAATATATATCTAAGTAATTTCGACATATCCATTCAGGCATCAGCGGCGTTGCTTTTACTGACTAAATAATAGAACAATAACTTATACCCCACACATGAAGATGTCTCTACCCCTTACATTATAACCTTCGTTAGCAGCTTCAATCTCACTCGTTTTTACAAGTACATATACTGTAAGCATCAGCGGTAAATTCAAATCAGTCGTTCCATATACGCAACGCATAGCTGTCCAGTACATCAACTTTAGCAGAGGAATTCGCACGCTGTACCACGGAGCGATGGCCGCGGGAAATTCCCGAACAGAGCAAAAAATGAGCGATGCAACAGCGCAAAAAGCTCGAGGTCCAACAGACATTGCAAGGGAAAGAGTTGGCCCCTTTGGGCGGTCGGTTGAAAGGTTGGCAGTTTTTTGATCAGGTGCCTGGCCATTGAATACCCACTGACCGTTATGCGAGGCCTCTGGCTCCCTCGGTCACTTTGTGCGACTGTTGCAAAGAAATCGTTAGCGATTCTCAGCCGTTGAGGAGGGACGGCGACGCCGACCTTTTAAATTGCAAAAATTTAAATCCCACGAATCACGGTCCCACGGCCATCAAAGGCATTTAACTCTTTATTACCGACTGTCAGCTTCACAGGACGCTTCAGTTAACACAATTCCCATTACCTGCGTTTTGGCTCACCAATTAAGCCATATTTTAACGTACAGGAAGCCTATATCTTTCGGAACTATATTTACAAGCTACTTGACTCTGTTTGACTTTTTTGTGCATATATATATATAATATTCTTTGTTTGTATGTGCTATCAATATTGCTCTGAGCAATTTTACAACTCAAGCAGAATTTTAAAGACAGCAGATCAAATGGCGCAAAAATGAACAAAGTCAACCTAGTAGTTCCGGATAATAAGGCTAATGAAAATAAATCTGATGTACAGTACGTGCTATTTATAGCTAAAAATAGTAGAATATTAGAATTTTTATGTCAGGTCATATTATTTTCGAAATATGACGAGTAATGATACAGGTTTGCTATTTTTTCTATGAAACTTAGTACTTTATAAGTAATATTTACATTAGCCTTTTCGTGTTGAAAGTAATTGCAAGGAGTAGCTTTCTTAGTTGTCCATTTTTTCGGTGTGTAATAATTTAATTGAAACTTTTGCTTTCATTTTCAATTAGGAGTAAGTTCAAATACATAGAATCGATTGACGGATAAGCAAATCAAGCAAATCAATATAATAATTAGCATCAGCGTGGGGAATACATATATTTGACTTTGACGCTAATTGTTTCATCATTTTAACTCAGAGAATACAGAAATATACTCTTAAGATTTACGAAAATTCAACATACCTAGGCCGTATTGGCATTCGGGCATTACTTGGTGAAATAGTTACAGCTAGCTGAACCAGAGCGAAGGCCTCGGTGTGATGGCGACTATGTTGGATCGATTTGTGTGTCGGCGCCACACGAACTGTGTCTGTTCTGGGCTGAAGTACCTCGAAGCAACTGGTCAGGGAGTTTGCGTTATGTTGCAGGCTGTGTGTTTCCGCGAGGAGTCGAGTTAGTAACCATGGTTTCCGTGCAACAAGCGCTGGCTTTGTCATACAAGAGTGGCGCAGCAAGTTGTTTTAAAAGGTTCTGTTCTGCTAGAGTGGGTCTCATGATCACATTTACATTCAACACGCACAACTCTAGAAAGACCTGCGATGTCTAAAGATCCGGTTCGAAGTTTCGTTCCATTGTAGTATCCCGAATTATTCTCAGGCAAAATCGTGATGAATTTTTCAATTTTACATATGAAATCTTTCGTTAAATGATTCTTGCAATCTGATATATACTGGCAGCGTATGAAAGGCTCGCTCAAGGAAATTAGTTGAAGATGTTGTTTCATTGCGGAAGATTCAAATTGTGTTTTGTGTACGTCAGCCATGCCATCCGAGGACGCTAGGGCCCAACGGCCAAAGAGTTCGGGTGGGACCAAAAAATGGGCCATCTTGGTCTGATCCTCCGTCGTCTGACGGTGGCCTGCAGACACCTCATCTCGTGCACAATTAATTCTCTAGCTGCTGTTGGTGTTTCCAGCGCTAGAATTAATAGTTTATGATCAAAATCGGAGAGCATTTTCTTCCTGGGCAATCTCAACAAGCACTAATATATAATAAGAAAAATTGTAGAAGTAGGTATATTTTCAAGTCAGTACACTTATAGAAAGCATCTCGAATACTAGAGCACTCTGAGAGCGCATACCTTCGCCAAGCGAGGCAACGGTAGCACAAAATTCAAATTGGCTCTGAAACCATAATTTTCTTTGTATAAACTCCAAAATCTGATCATTTGTGCCTTTTCATACTAATAACAGCTTGTGCAATTTTCTTGCAAATCCGTTCATAACTTTTTGAGTTAAACTGCTAACAAACCTTATGACAAGCATGAGTCAAACATACAAACGAAAAAACCGATCTGGACCAAATTTTAATCATTCCTGTCTTTTAACATCATCAACAACCCCTATGAATTTCATAAAGATCCATGCTTTATTTTTGAGTTATTGTGCTAACAAGCATAAAATTAAAACAGTGACAAACGAAAGAACAAACAAAAAAATCATTACTAAAATCTGGTCATCTACTCTTTGTTATATACCTAACAACTCATGGTAATTTCATATAAATCCATTGATAACTTTTTGAGTTATGGCATGGAGAAAAATGAGGCAGGCAAACAAACGGATGGACATAAATATCTTCACCATAAGTTAATCATCTGTTTCTCCTAACATACCTAACAATCCCTGTATATTTCGTCCAAATCGGTTCATAGCTTTTTGAGTAATCTTCGTGACAGACAGACAAACATGACGAAAACATAACCTCCTTGGCGGAGGTAATTATGCAATAAAAGCGTTAAAAATATCACCACCCAGGTCAGAACCTTCTCAACTCCAACCCTCCAGAGACTTATTCTCAGCACAATATTGAAAATATTGTACGTGAAATCTTCGCTGTGTGCTAGGCAACATATGACGTCATTCAGCGGCAGCGAGGAACGCCCATCGATTTAATCCGCAGGTAAAAAATCCAAGTGCAGTTCAAAACGGATACCCGGAAGAAACAGCTGTGGCAGGCTGCCCAAAAGTGGGAGGAGCTGGAAGACTGCCTGCGGAGTGTTGCAGAAATTGATCAGAGTTGTTACAATGGAACGAGCGTAAGAAGTTTATATGACGTCACAGCAAGTCAAGCGAACCGGCTGTTCACATAGCGGGCGAATGAGAATTGCAGAAGATACGTTTGCAAAGTGAGCCATCATATCGACCATTTGGCGAAGTAAATTCTCGTCAATGGGCACCTACACTAGGCTCTTCGAAAATTAATACTATTCAGTCATAATATTGACTGATAGATCGAATGTATGACCTACATACTAGAAAATACAGTACATATTACTGGTTGATGACCATCTTGCATTTAACGTATATTAGTTCTCCATTCATGCTCGTTTAACTGACTTCACGGAAATTTCGTTGACAGAATCTGTGAGTACTTTCTGGAATGAAGAAGTATCAGGCAGTTCTGTTTTCAGTATTTCATGGCACCTTCTGTTTATATATTTCACAGATCGGGAATAACTTCCTGGAACACAAACCTAATTACAGTGAAGTATGTTGAAATTATTTCTGACATTAAAAGGCTTTTATGTGCAGATGGATCGAGGTCTGTCGATGAATGCAATGTGAGGCCCTTTAAACCAGTTTGTATTCTAACCTCTGCAACTCCTTTGTGCAAGTGGCCGGTCTGCTTTGCATAACAGTCAACAAGCTCCCACAAAGACGGCACCTGGAAAAAAATGTCCACCTTAGAACCTCTATCTTGCCTGCAAGCTGCTCCGCTCGCTGGCTTGCATGGCGCAAACACTCGCGTCCAGCCATCACTGGGTGCGGCCTTTTGATAGTCGCGTCTGCAAATTCTTCCCGGCACAAAACGACCAGCAGACCTTCTGTGGAACTGGCACAAAAAATTTGTACGACATCAGAGACACGACAGCTGACCACAGGGTTAAGATCGAGAGTTATACCATAGTAAAATTGTTTAGCCAGAGCTGCGCTTAACCTTTTTCATTGAGGAGCAAAGAGAAGTAATTGAAACTAGAACGCCTCGCGGCGTAAGACCATCACCTGCAGTGGGGGTAAATTAACGAAGTCATGTCTGATCGCCAGCTAAAGCTAATTTTTCATGTGGATGTTGTGTCCAACAAGGTTAGCACAGAGCGCCCCCGATTTCATTGCGATCTCTTAATTATAGTATAGGAAAAAAATGGAACGCCTCGTTGCGTAAGACGATCTGCCGCGGTGGAGGCAAATTACCCCCGGTGGAGGAAAATTGAACGCCGTCATATTTTATGGCCAGCTAGATCTTTTTTTTTTTTTTTGTGCATGGGTGGAGAGACAAATGTATTTAGAAATATTTATGTATGTATACAAACAAATATACTTCAATTTTCGACGAAAACATTATCACCTCCCTCACTTAGTTCGCGGGTGATAATCAAGAACTTGTTGTGCTTCCGATCGTCTTCTTGTTTACCCAAACTTGAAGTTTTCAGTACCTAGCATATGTATACAGCAGGGATGGATTGCTTGATGATAGACCTGCGATAAAGCATTAAAAGTGCAGTTCTCAGAGAATATTTTTTTTTGCAATTGTTCTGATATAATTTGATCAAATTTAATGCTCTTAGCAAGCCGTGTAAGGTTTATAATCGATTCATTTTTACCAAAGAGCAAAAATATACCCGATACTGCTCCTGACAAATTCCTCAAAAACTTTACCATACATCTACGCAAACACAACCTCGAAAAATTATAATCATATAACTTGAAGTAATGATTGCCCATTATAATAAGAGACGACCGCTAATCGCCTGAGCGACATACTGGCCTGTTGAGGTTTCCTTATTGCGCTTATAAATCTCTCTTCTAAAATCGTTCCCCATTCCAACTACGCTTGCTAAGCATTAGCTTCAAATGGGCTCCTGCGGTCCAATAAACTAAGCCACTGAGAGTGAGCCACAGATGACGTCCGTCGTATACCAATGGCTTGTAAGCAGACAAACAGCTCATCATGTGCATCCTTTATTACTTGGCTAAAAACAATAGTTCCACTTGTCATAATTTAAATTTATTTGGGAGATACAACGGTCTGTAAATTTCTCTGGAAATTTTTAGGTCCCTTTCACTTGACAAACGCCA
>LQNS02276867.1:1993831-2009255 GCA_001587735.2 Parhyale hawaiensis
GAGCAGTGAACAGACATGTGAGGTTTCTGAGGCAACGATTGCTAGCACCATGTTGCAGAAATCTTCGACAAGTTTTGCTGTACGGCAAAGGCAAAAAGTTTGCGTGACGTCACACACCGGCAGTTCAATGGCTTCCTTGCTACAGCAGCAACTGTCGTATGGGAGGCTGCCCGAGTGGGAGGAGTTGGCAGACTGCCAGCGGAGTGTTGCAGAAATTGATCAGAGTTACTTCAATGGAACGAGAGTAAGAAGTTTGTATGACGTCACAGCAAGCTAAGCAAACCAGCAGTGCGGCATAACGGACGAATGAGAAATGCATGAGATGCTGCTTGCAAAGTTGAGGAACCATTTCGACCAGTTGGTGAAGAAAGTTCTTATCCATGGGAACCTACACAAGGCTCTCCGAAAACCAATCGTGCACTGTTATAATATTAGCTACTAGCTTCAATGTAAGGCGTACATGCTAGAAATACATTGGATATTACCGGCCGACGTCAATCTTGCAACTGTAAATTTTGCAATCGTCCTTGATTAATTGGCTTCACGGTAAATCGGTAGTAACTGATGGGAAAAATCATGAGGTTCTGTCAGCAGTATTTCATGACACCTTCTGTTCATATATTTCACAGTTTGGAAATGACTTACATGAACACCTATAATGTAGATGTTGTATTATTCCGGTCTTAAAACGCTTGCATGCGCACACAGATCGAGGTCTGTCTTTTCCTGCAATGTGAGGCCTTTTCAACTTCTATATGTTTCCCGCCCCCTGCAATGCCAGACCGCAAGTGACAGGCCTGCTAAGATTCTGTTTGCCCATGTACCTCACCACGCAACGCGCTAGTGCTTTCTCCTTAAATCCAGCCCTATATCTGTATTCTTTTTAACGATCACACAATAATCTAATGTCATTTTAAATAACTTAGTTTTGTCATATTACTTACAAATAGCACTGCTAATTACGTGTCCGGTAAAGTTCAATAAAAATGTAGAGCTGCACATCTTCATTTCGGGAAAAAAAACAGCCTGGTCCAGTCAGGAGTTGTCAAATGCATTCATTTAGCACTCAAAATACATTATTAATATTATATATTCAATAGCAACGATATAAATTACTAATCAGATTTATTATTGCATAAGAAGATATAACACCGAGGTAGATCTCTGTCTTTTTTTCGCCGTGTTGAGCCTTGTTGCAGCGTGTGTCTTTTCTAGTCTGCGAGCAAACGTGTTGAGCGGTGTTGCATCGTGTCGCGTCTTTTGGTGTGGAACATGTGCGAACGGCTCCCGTCACACGCGGTAGGAATAGCAAAGCGTGAGGCACGGATACAAACGCTCGTGCTTTGTTGCGTCGTGTGACGTAGTTCATGTGCGAACGGGGCCTAATGATTCACATGTTCTGACAAAGACGGCACCTGACTAAAAAACTGCCCACCACTGAACCTCTGTTCTGCCTGCAAGCTGCTCCGCCCGCTGGCTTGCATGGCGCAAACACTCGCGTACAGCCATCACTGGGTGCGGCCTTTTAACAGTCGCGAATGCAAATTTTCCTTTGCACAAATTGGTCAGCAGTCTTTCAGTGGTACTGTTGCAGAAACTTTGTCTAACGCCACAGATACGACAGCCAATCACAGGGTTGAGCAATGCCACAGTAAAATTGTACTGGCAAAGAGGAGCAGCACTTCTTTAATTGAAAAGCAAATAAAAATACACTTTTACACCTTTATTGTTTCTAAATCATTGACAAATTGAGAATAAAATCCGAATAACACAACAAAATCGACAACTAACGTGCTAGAAGCCGACACAGCTTATTTGGCGCATGATAATTTTTGATAACTTTCCAAAGAGAATTCTCTAAACTTACATTTAAATTCTTTATCAGACATGGTTGTAGGTACTAGGAGTTCTTCTGGGAGATCATTAAATACTCTGAACACACTGAAATACTGCTGATCGCCTCTCTATATCCAACCTTATTGTGGGCAAATTGAAGGGATTGTTTCTCGTTCCATAATGCTGATCCACAATTACAAATCTAAAATGGATTTCATGAAATGGGGTGTCGCCGAAATAGTCATTCGTACAAATCCAATTATGAAATATCGGTCGATATAATCGTAGTTTCAAAGACTTAGATTCCGGTACATAATATTTCTAGAGACCACTGGTATATTTATTTATTTTTACTCGCAGTATGGTTCTAAGAACATTGTTCATCGTTTTTTTTTACACTCCATAAAATATTACCCTTGGCCTCTACCCATCTAATAATTCAATATGTTAGTTGTGAGTAAAGCTACAAGTAATACATGCTGCATGATTAACGCATCTTTCGGTAAATAATTAGACAATGTATATATTATACCTTTTGGTTCACTTAATTTATTACAAATATACGTTACATGTTGCGGGAACTTCAATTTTTCGTTGATTATAACACCCAGACATTTGAACGTCTTAACCCATTCAAGCTTAGTGCCATTGAAGTACAGATCGGTTATTTCGGCTACAGGGGTTCTGCGAAACGCATTAACTTAATCTTGTCAGTGTTGGGCGCCAGCTTGTTGGCTGTGAGCCAGCTTAAAAGATCGTCAAGAATGTTTTGCATTTTCTGTGCAACGTAGTCTGTAATGAATGGTGCAACGCAGTCTGTAATGAATGGTGCAACGCAGTCTGTAATGAATGGTGCAACGCAGTCTGTAATGAATGGTGCAACGCAGTCTGTAATGAATGGTGCAACGCAGTCCGTAATGAATGGTCGTTAATATAAAAAATCAAAAGCTTACTGTACTTCCCATCGTCTTCTTGTTCACCCAAACTTATATACAGTATATATATATATATATATTCAGTGCATGTCATACGTATACAGCAAAGCTGGACTGATTGTTAAATAAATCGACGTGATATGGAGCGCTAAGAGTGAAAGTTCTCTGAGAACATTTTTACACTCATTGCAATATCATTTGATTAGTGTTCTTAGCAGTCCGTGTACCGTTTATAATCACTGTAGTGTCATAACATTAAAAAATATACCCTACACCGCTCGTGACAAATTGCTCAAAAACTTTACCTCATTTCTACGCAAACACATTCTTTTAAAATTACCATCATATAACTTGAAGTAATGATTCCCATTGCCATCAGTCGCAACTGTTGGTCGCCTCAGCTACAAATTTGGGGCTTCAAGTTTCTGCTATGTTGCGCTTATGAATCTCAGTTCTGAACACGATCGCCATTCCAACTGCGCTTGCTAAGCATTGGCAGCAAATGGGCTCCTGATGTCCAATAAAGTATGCCACCGAGAGTGAGCCACAGATGACGTCCGGAGCATACCAAATAATGGCTTGAAAGCAGACAAGCAACTCATCCATTGCATCCTTTATTGTTTGTCTACCAGCAATAGTTCTACATGTCATAATTTAGTTTTATGTGACAAATACACCGCTCTGCAAATATCTCTTAAAATGGTTAGTTCCTGTTCAATAGACTAACACCAAAGTTTCAAAAATTTTGATAAATCGACGCGCAGATTGCCCACACCAAGCAATGATGTCTCTGTAATAATGTCGATTTTACTCACCTGCTGAACAGTGAACAGGCATGTGAGGCGTCTGAGGCAACGATTGCTAGCACCATGTTGCAGAAATCTTCGACAAGTTTTGCTGTACGGCAGAGGCAAAAAGTTTGCGTGACGTCACACACCGGCAGTTCAATGGCTTCCTTGCTACAGCAGGAACTGTCGTATGGGAGGCATACCCAAGTGGGAGGAGTTGGAAGACTGCCTGCAGAGTGTTGCAGAAATTGATCAGAGTTGCTTCAATGGAACGAGAGTAAGAAGTTTGTATGACGTCAGCAAATAGGTTGTGCTGCATGTTGCGCCCCTGACAATTACATAAGATGCTGTTTACAAAGTGGGGCGGCAAAAGCAGTCTCATCTATGGGAAACTGCTCTTAGCTCCTCGAAAACCAAAGCCCAAAAAGTTTCTCAGCTATCTTTAACGGCTATGCTGATATTTTATTATTTGTGTACTGTATTTTGAAATCCCCCCCAAAGCTTACACTGTATATCTGTGTGTGATGGTTTATAAATCCTAACCTATTAAAATTTGGTGTAATTATTCATTGACTGCTTGGTCAAAATGTAGGATCTAAGTAACAGAAATAGCTAAAGTACTACTGGCCGATATCAGTACTGCTGCTCAACGTAATGTCAGCTTGACCTCACTACCAACGGGGAACCCACACGCAATGGTTCATGGATCTGAGATAGGCCAGCTATAGTACCAGAGTAGCATACTGCTGCAAGCGACCACAAATCGTCATAGAATTATGGAACCAGCGACGGAAGAATTTATGCGACAGATCTGCGCCCCCTACCCTCATTTCTTGTGACTACCCCAGAGCTATAAGCGGATGTTGACTGATCCCGCCATGCGCTGCAACGAACTTACCTATTTCATAGTAGGCTTGAACCTGTGGACAGCATAGAGCATCAGAGCCCTTAGCCTGCTGCTACTACTACCACGGGAATAACATACATCAGTTATTTCACACGTGTTTTTCAATTCATTACAAAAGATTCATTCTAAATATCATAGAATAATTTTTCCGATTGAAAAATCACGACGTTCTGTTTTCAGTATTTCATTGTAGCTCTTGTTAAACGATATCAGGACTTCTGAGTGATATACAAGAACATATGTGTTGTTAAATCAAATTGCTCGGACATATAACAGGCGTAAATCGTTTGTAAAATTTATACATGTCTGTTTTGTGAGACCCGCAGCCAGGTACACTGCAATGAACCGCGAGGGCGCTAGTGGCCGGCCTGCTTTGCATAACGGTCCACATGCTCGCACAACGACGGCACCTGACTAAAAAACTGCCCACCACTGAACCTCTGTCCTGCCTGCAAGCTGCTCCGCGTGCTGGCTTGCATGGAGCAAACACTCGCGTCCAGCCATCACTGGGCGGGTGCGGCCTTTTGACAATCGCGTCTGCAAATTCTTCGTCGCACAAGTTGATCACCAGTCCTTCTGTGGAACTGGTGCAAAAACTTTGTCTAACGTCACAGACACGACTGTCACTCACAAGGATGAGCTACTCCATGGTAAAACTGTACAGAGAGAGCAGCGCGGAATCCCTGTCACTGTGAAGCAAATAAAAATAATAATTATTAAAATCAAGAGCTTTTAGTTCTTCTCATATTGTTATTGTTTGCCCAAATTTACGTATTTTTAGTACGTGACATACGGATACAGCAGAGATAGACTGATTGATAAGTAACCCGATGTGAGATAGAGCATTATAAGAGCATTACTCAGAGAAGATTTTGGTAATTGTTGTAATGTCATTTGATAAATGTTCTCATAAAGCCGTGTCACGTTCATAATAAATTCATTTTCATAACATAGTAAATAATATACCTGACACTGCTCGTGAAAAATTCGCCAAAAAACTTTGCTTTATACATATATATATATGCAAACACGTTATCCCAAGATTATAATCACTGAAGTAATGATTCCCCAATTCAATGGGAGCCAACTTCTGGTCGCCTCAACTATAACTTAGGTTGTTGAAAATTCTTTGTTGTGCTTATAAATCTCTCTCCTAAACTCGTTCGTCATTCCAACTGCGCTTGTTAAGCGTTAGGGGACATGAGCTCCTGCAGGTCCAAACAAAAATAATGCCGCCGCGAGTGAGCCACAGATGACGTCCGTCGCATACCAATGGCTTGTACGCAGACAATCAACTCATTCTGTGCATCCTTTATTGTTTGTCTACGAACAATAGGTAGTTTCGCATATCATAAAATAGTTTTATGTGGGAAATACAACGCTCTGTATTTTTTTTCTGTAAATGTTTCTGAAAATAATTAGTTCCTCTTCAAAAAGCGGAACCAAAATTTGAAAAAAATGGAATAAGTCGACGCACATAATACTAAGGCCAAGCAATAATATCTCTCCACGAATGTCGACTTTTTCACCTACTGAACAGCGAACAGGCGTGTGAGGCAGCGATTGCTAGCACCATGTTGCAGAAATCTTTGACAATTTTGCTGTACGGCAGAGGCAAAAAGTTTGCGTGACCTCACACACCGACAGTTCAATGGCTTCATTGCTACAGCAGCAACTGCCGTATGGGAGGCTGCCCGAGTGGGAGGAGTTGGCAGACTGCGTGTGTTGCAGAAATTTATTAGAGTGGCTTCAATACAAGGAAAGTAAGAAGTTTGCATGACGTCAGTAAATAGATTGAGCTGAATGACAAACCCGTCAGAATTGCATGAGATACGTTTTACAAAGAAGAGCGACCATATTGTCCAGTTTTCACAGACTGTCTCCTCCGTTGGAAACTACAGTTAACTCTTTGAAAAGCAAAGCCCAAAAAGTTACGCAACTTTCTCAAGTGGCTATGCATATCTACTATAATTTGTGAACTGTATTTGGAAATATCTTCAGGGTTTGTATTGGCTTGCACTGTATATCGGTGTGTAATAACCTATCAAACCTCCCCCATCAAACGTCAGTGTAGTTATATATTGACAGCTAATTCAAAATGTCAGACCGAAGAGATAGAAATATTCAGTGCTACTGTAGCGGCGGATGTCTCTATTGCTAATGCCAGGTTAACCTCACCACTAACTGCAAACCCACATGCACGCAATGGTTCCTGGAGCTGATGGAGACCAACAAGTCCCTGTGTAATAAAATTTACGCGTCCATGCCCTCATGGGTATGGACGCCCGCGGTGTACCG
Organism: Parhyale hawaiensis; assembly: GCA_001587735.2. Classification (NCBI taxonomy): domain Eukaryota; kingdom Metazoa; phylum Arthropoda; class Malacostraca; order Amphipoda; family Hyalidae; genus Parhyale; species Parhyale hawaiensis. Next base: position 2,000,596 of record LQNS02276867.1, read on the forward strand.
ACAGCCTGGAGGCTGGCAGGCAGCTCAGCCGCAGCAAATCGAACTCCCCGACAAAAGCTCTTGATATTATCACTTAATTTTAATTTGGAAATAGACTGAATTTTCAACAGCTCTAAAATTTTTGACAAAGTTTTTATTCGGCGCAAACTAGATTCTAAAAACTTTTATAAATCGTCCCATAGATTATAACCATTAGCCCTAAGCAATAACGTCTTCTTACGTTGCCCGCATAATGTGCAGGCATACAAGCTATCTAAATAAGCGATTGTTAACACCTACCTCCTGCGAGAATCTTAGGCTAGCTTTCCAGTACGGCAGTGACGTCACACACCCGCAGCTTGAAGAGTCCAGCTGATCTGCTTGCAACAGCCACAGGAACAGTTGACAAAAGAGGCCCAAAAGAATCAGCTGTCCAAGTGGGAGGAGTTTGCAGACTGCCTGCGGAATGTTGCAGAAACTGATCACAGTTGCTACAAAGAAGCGAGAATAAGAAGTTTGTGTGACGTCACAGAAGGTTATGCAAACCGGCAGTTCTACATAACGTGCGACTTATAATTGGAAAAGAAGCGGCCTGCGATGTTGCGCTACAGTATAACCAGTAAAAGAAAATTCTCATTCTAATTGAAAATATCCCAAAGATCTTTGAAAAACAATCTTGCACTGTGATGACTTCAGTACTAACTAAAACATTAAGCTGAATGATCTGGATAATGTGAAATAGGCACTGTTTTTCAATGTCATTACAGTTACTGACGTATTAACATTTTATTAGGCGCTATTTTACGAATTCGTTCCTAGGATTGTGTATCAGCAATTACTTTACAGTTTAATTTAAAAGCTTTCTCCACCTGCTGCCTGCAAGCTGCTCCGCTCGCTGGCTTGCATGACGCAAACACTCGCGTCCAGCCATCACTGGCTGCGGCCTTTGACAGTCGTGTCTGCAAATTCTTCGTTGCACAAATTGATTGACAGTCTTTTATGGAACTGGTGCAAAAACTTTGTCTGACGTCACAGACACGACAGCCAATCACAGAACTGAGTAATGCCATAGTAAACTTGTACAAACAGAGCTGCGCCTAACCTCTTTCAGTGGGAAGCAAAAAATAGAAGTAATATAAAAATCAAGAACTTTTTGTGCTGCCCATCGTGTTCTTGTTTACAAAGCTATATTTTTTCAGTAGGTACCAGCATATGAATACAGCAGATGTGGATTGATCGATAAATTAATAGACGTGATATAAAACATTAAAAGTTCGGTTCTCAGAGAACATTTTTGCAAAAATCGTAACGTCATCTGATAAATGTTTATACATATTAAACTGTACAACGTTCGTAATTAAATCGTTTCACAACAGTAAAAAATATACCCTACACTGCTCGTGACAAATTCCCCTCAAAATTTTGCCTTATTTAAATGTAAACACATTCTCGGGAAATTATTATTATATATAATCATATAACTTCAAGTAATGAATGATTCCCCATTTCATTGAGAGACACCTGCTTGTCGCCTAAGGTACAAATTAGCTATTCAGGTTTCGTTGTTGCGCTTATGAATCTCATTTCTAAACACGATCGCCATTCCAACTGCGCTTGCTAAGCATTAGTGGCAAATGGACTCCTGTGGTCCAATAAATTATACAACCGGGAGTGAGCTACAGCTAGATGACGTCCGTCGCATACCAATGGCTTGTAAGCAGACAAGCAACTCATCCTGTGCTTCCTCTATTGTTTGCGGGGATGTCGCGACCGGGGGGATGACTCTCCCCCCCCCCCTAATAATTTCTGGTCGGGCTATAATCGGTATATTTTTGACAAGAGCAGTCGGTACTTTTAAGATAATCGAGCCAACTTAACTGTAAAATGCACCGACTAACGCAGATCGCCTTGGCGCTTCCACAGGCACACCTGTCTTTGCAATATAACCAAGCATGCACTAAGACTGTGAGAGGAGAATGTCTGTCTCACAAGTTTTCTTCAGTAATAGGTTCCTGTCAAGTTGTATTAATATAGACTAGGTAGCCATATTCGGTAAATTTATAGGAAAGGCTTTTGATATGCATAATTATATGCATACTAAAAATTATGCATATAATTATTGCATATTTAGGCAAGAAGAGAAAGAAAGAGATTTGGAATATCTTGGTGACATTTGGCATTCGTGGGGTTATAAAAAACACGGCAACGCTGATGACAGTACTGCACAGTGCACAAAGACAGTCTGTGGAGACAGTGGCGTGTTGTGAACCTGTTGCAATATCAACCTAACGTCACTATTATTTTCTTAAAGCGCAATGAGATCAAACTTTTTCACTTTTATTTACATTGAGATCATTTTGTTTTGCGATATTGTCTATTAATTGAACTTATTTAATCAAATAAAGTGAAGTAGCGGGATTGCCTTCACGTTACTGTTCTGCAATGATGAATAAATTTTTATGTATTATTTCTTTAACTGCTTCTAATTAGATACATTTAAACTAAAACTTATAATATGCTCTTAATATATACCATTGGTGTAAAAGTAGAAGTAATTTAGAGTGTACATTTAGATCTGCGCTGGTTTTATTACTTTTGTACAAGTTTAAGTTTATACACGTAACTTACAGGGGTTACGGCGCGTGCATCTGCGTACGGTTCACTGAATCACCTCTTCGTTATATTTTCAAATTGTGCTTGGAGAATGGCATTTATCGTAATGCATTGAAACATGCTTGTGTTATTCCTATCTTCAGGTCAGGTAGTCTAAATGATGTGGCTAATTATAGACCCATATCTACGTTACCTATCTTCAATAAAATTTTAGAGAAAGCCATTCATTCGAGGCTATCACACTTCTTTTCATCACTTAACGTAATTAGTGTGGTCAGCAGTTTAAAAAAAATTGGCTTTCGAACTAAATCTAATTGTACGCTAGCAATTTTTCATCTTCTCATCTTCTAACAGATCTTCTGAAATGCTTTCACGATAAAACATTTTGAATAACCTTATTTCTAGATCTTAGAAAGGCGTTCGATACGGTAGATAAATCATTTTACTAAAAAAAACTTGATCATTATGGCATTCAAAATGCAGCAAATGCACTGCTAAATAGTTACCTGTCTAACAGGGATCAATGTGTACTCTGTAACGATGCCAAATTACATATATTTCCCATTAATTTGAGTGTTTCCAAAGGAAGCAATTGTATTAGCTTTTGCTCAGTGTTGCCCAAAAATTTTAACTTTCAGTGGCTACCCAGATGCATTATTCTACAGTGTACAGTACTACTTTGCCAAATACTTGTATCAAATGTATCTGTGCGTAAAAAAAACTATCAAAACCTATCACCAGTCACGCAGTGCCATTGTGTGGGTGAGGTCTGATTGAGCAGCTGTGCTGCCCGTGCAATATTCTCGAAAAGTTATAGTGCAAGAGTACTCTTTACATTAAATATATTTTTTTCCAGTCGGTAATATGACTGATAGTTAACGTCAGTCGGTATATTTCAGTGCCCCATGTTATATACTTCGCGACATCCCCGATTGTTTGCCTACGAACAAATAGTTCCACTAGTCATAACTTAGATTTATTTGGGAGATACAAGAGTCTATAGATTTCTCTGAAAGTTTTTATTCTTTTTTCACTAGACAAACGCCAAAATTTTAAAATTTTGGGAAGTGCAGGAATGTCTCTGCGCGAATGTCGATTTTTTTCACCTACTGAACAGTGGGTCTCGAATCAGCGCTTGCTGGCACCATGTTGCAGAAATCTTCGACAAGTTTTGCTGTACGGCAGAGGCAAGAAGTTTGCGTGACGTCACACACCGGCAGTTCAATGGCTTCCTTGCTACAGCAGCAACTGCCGTATGGGAGGCTGCCCGAGTGGGAGGAGTTGGAAGACTGCTTGCCCAGTGTTGCAGAAATTGATCAGAGTTGCTTCAGTGGAACGAGAGTAAGAAGTTTGTATGACGTCAGCAAATAGGTTGCGCTGCATGATGAGCCCGTGAGAATATACATAAAATGCGCTGTACACACTTGGGCGGCAAAGGCAGTTTCATTAATGGGAAACTGCTCTTAGCTCTTCGAAAACCAAAGCTCAAAATGTTTCGCAACTTTCTCTCATGGCTATGCTGATATTTTATTAGTGGTGTACTGTATCTTGAAACCTCCCTAAAGTTAGTATTGATTTACACTGTATATCTGCTTGTAACGGTTTATCAATCCTAACCTATTAAACTTCATTCATTGACTGCTTGGTCAAAATGTAGGATCTAAGTAACAGAAATAGCTAAAGTACTACTGGCCGATATCGGTACTGCTGCTCAGCGTAATGTCAGCTTGACCTCACTACCAACGGGGAACCCACACGCAATGGTTCATGGATCTGAGATAGGCCAGCAAGTCCCTGAGTGACATACGGCTACAGGCAGATATAAATCGTCTACAGTTATGGAACCAGCGACGGAAGAATTTATGCGACAGATCTGCTCCCCCTACCTGCTGCTGCTACTACTACCACGGGAATAACATACATCAGTCGTTTCACTCGTGTTTTTTTCAATTCATTACAAAATGTTCATTCTAAATATCTCAGAATAATTTTTAGATGGAAAAATCACGACGTCCTGTTTTCAGCATTTCACTGTAGCTACTGTTAAATAAAAGCGGCACTTCTGAGTGATATACAAGAACATATGTGTTACTAAATCAAATTGCTCGGACATATTCCAGGCGTAAACGGTTTGCAAAATTTGTGCGTGCCTGTTTTGTGAGACCCTTTAAACTTGTACACTGCAATGAACCGCGAGGGCGCTAGCGGCAGGCCTGCTTTGCATAACGGTCCACACGCTCGCACAAAGACGGCACCTGACTAAAAAACTGTCCACCACTGAACCTCTGTCCTGCCTGCAAGCTGCTCCGCTCGCTGGCTTGCATGGCGCAAACACTCGCGTCCAGCCATCTCTGGGTGCGGCCTTTTGACAGGCGCATCTGCAAATTTTTCATTACTCAAATTGATCAGAAGTTCTTCTATTGAACTGATGGAAAAAGTTTGTGTGACGTCACAGACACGACAGCCAATCACAGGGTTGAGCTATTCCAGAGTAAAATCGTACAAACAGAGCTGTGCGGAGCCTAATTCATTGAGAAGCAGATAAAAGGAATTAAAATTAGGAACTAATTGTACTTCTCGCCGTGTTCTTGTTTACTCAAACTTACATTTTTCACTACGCAGCATATGTATAGAGCAGCGATAGTCATTAATAGATAAATAAATAGACGTGAGATACACAGGTAAAAGTTCAGTTCTCAGGGAACAGTTTTGCAATTATTGTTGTAACGTCTGATTAATGTTCTTATAATGCTGTCTAACATTTGTAATCAATTCATTTTTACATCAGAGTAACAAAATTAATATACCTACGCTGTTCGTGACAAATTCATCACAAACTTTGATATCTATATTAGCAAGCACTTCCTCACAAAATGATTAACATGGAACTTTCGGTATTGATTCCCTGTCTCATTGTGAGCCAATTGCGTGTCGCCTTAGCTAGAATTTCGGATATTCAAGATTTTTTTTGCTATTATTTATCTCTCTTTTTAACACTTTCGCAATCCCAACTGGGCTTGCAAAGCATTAGATGTCGCTGGGCTCCTGCGTTCCAAAGAACTTGTGTGACCGAGTGCGAGCCACAGATGACGTCAGTCGCATACCAGTGGCTTGCAGGCAGACAAGTTACTCATCCAGTGCATCGGTTGTTGTCTGAACAATAGTGTCACCTATCATATGTTTGTTTTAATTTGGAAATACGATGCTTTCTAAATCACTCTGAAAATTTTGAGCTTTTCTTCACTTGACAAGGGGCAAAATTCGAAAAAAAAATTATGAGGCGATGCACAGATTACCAACACCAAGCAATTATGTCTCTGCGCGAATGTCAACTTTTTTCACCTAATGAACCTAGGACAGGCATGTGAGGCGTCTGAGGCAACGATTGCTGGCACCATGTTGCAGAAATCTTCGACAAGTTTTACTGTACGGCAGAGGCAAAAAGTTTGCGTGACGTCACACACCGGCAGTTCAATGGCTTCCTTGCTACAGCAGCAACTGTCGTATGGGAGGCTGCCCGAGTGGGAGGAGTTGGCAGACTGCCTGCGGAGTGTGGCAGAAATTGATCAGAGTTGCTTCAATGGAACGAGAGTAAGAAGTTTGTATGACGTCACAACAAGCAAAGTACACAAGCAATTCGGCATAACGGAGGAATGAGAAATGCATGAGATGCTGTTTGCCAAGTTGAGCAACCCTTTCGACCAGTTGGTGAAGATAGTTCTCATCGATGGGAACCTACACTAGGCTCTCCGATAATCAATGATGCACTGTAACAATATTAGTTACCAGATTAAATGTAAAGCCTACTTACTATAAATACAGTGTATATTACCAACTGAAGTCCGTCTTGCTTCTAAAGCACATAAGTTTTGCAATCCTGCTTGATTAATTAGCTTTACGGAAAATCGGTAGTAACTGATGCGAAAAATCATGAAGTTCTGTCAACAGAATTTCATGGCACCTTCTGTTCCTATAGTTCAGAGTTTGGAAGTTACTTCCAGGACCACAAATGATGTAGAACTATGTAAATTATTTCGGTCATAGAAGGCTTGCATACGCACACGGATCGAGGCCTGTTTATTCATGTAATGCGAAGCCCTTTAATTGAAGTGTTATATATCCTGTCCCCTGCAACGCCAGAGCGCAAGGGGCCGGCCTGCTTTGCATAACGGTCCACATGCTCCCACAAAGACGGCACCAGACTAAAAAACTGCCCACCACTGAACCTCTGTCCTGCCTGCACGCTGCTCCGCTCGCTGGCTTGCATGGCGCAAACACTCGCGTCCAGCCATCACTGGCTGCGGCTTTGAACAGTTGCGTCTGCAAATTCTCCGTTGCACTCATTGATCGGCAGTCCATCGATGGTACTGGTGCGAAAAGTTTACATAGTATTAATGACAAATAGTCGGTCACAAGGTTAAGCTGCAGCAGAGTTGGACACATAAAATCTGAGAGGAACCTCTTTTATTAAAAAACAATGGAATTTACGAATTAAAATAAAGGACTTACGCTCTCTGCTGTATATTTATTAGTGATGGGGCGAACGTAATTCTTTGGACATCCGTGGATGCGGATCTTTAAGCGGATTTGGCAGTTCTAACATCCACGGATGGGAATACAATTGCAGATGTTACGACCTTATCATCCTCAGATGCAGATACGTATGTAAAAAAAAAAAACAAATACGGATATTCGCCCCATCGCTGAATTATTTATTCACCAAACTTTTATTTTTTATAAGCCCAAAGCGACTGACTAATTATTAAATAGATGCGAAGTAGAGCGTTAAAGTTGCACTTTTCAAAATGCATGTTTACTATGATGACCAATCAATATGATAACATGACGTTACCAAAGTTAATAATCAATTCATTAAAAAAAAGACAGCCCAAGAATATAGCATACACTGATGGTGAGAATATCATCGTTATTTTCACAAAATTATGCGGCTACGTGTTAAAGTAATACTTTTAATCTTTCAACCTTTGGTAATAATTCTCATCAATGTCATGGTCGTCTACTGTGATTAAACTGCTGCAATCCCGCTCTTCCAATTTCTATAATACGTTTAATTATAAGATTTGTTGATAACAAGATAGCTACGTTAACTATACGCTTCCTAAACTATAACGGCACTGGGACCATAAACTGAGCCCTCTTGGGTATGGACGCCCGCGGCCTGGAGGGTGGCAGGCAGCTCAGCCACTGCAAATCTAACTCTTCGACAAAAGCTCTAGAAATAATCACGTAATTTTAATTTGGAAATAGACTGCATTTTCAACATCTCTACAATTTTTGACAAAGACTTTATTCGGGGAAGACTAGATTTTATATACTTCCATAAATCGTTCCATATATTATATTTATTAGTCCTAAGCAATAACGTTTTCGCACGTATGCCCGCATAATGTGCACTCATACAAGCCGTCTGAATAAGCGATTGCTAACACCTCGTGCAACAATATTTGGCAAGCTTTCGAGTACGACAGTGACGGTTCTAGGAATTTTCGCCGCAAGAAAATTCCCCGTAGGAAAATTGGCCGCAAGAAAATTCGCCGTAGGAAAATTGGCCGTACGGAATTTTCGCCGCACGGAATCTTCGCCGTGCTCGACCGGAACACAGTCCATTTATGGTAATATGGCTGACTATAGCAACTTGGTACAGAATGCAATTAGTGTCTTTAACAGAACAAACGCCAATTGTAGAGTAAAAGAGCAAATTTTGGAGCCCTGGGAGTGTCAAGTCCCAAAGATTGCGTGGTAATTTGGTGTACGTTTCTTTGGATTTACTGGGGAGCAAAGCAAAAACAAGTGGAACGCTTATATTCTTAATGACAGTATGCACTGTGAATAACTGATAATGTATACCCTGTGCGCATTTTACAGTTCCTTGGCAAACCCAGTGTTCAATATGCTGAAGACCTAATCCTGGTTGTGTTCTAAACACTAAAATTCTATATTGATCATCTACATCATGCCCTGTCATATAGCAGAAACTGCTCGCCGTTTTCAATGACCTGATTTTCCTCTGGAATTATGTGTCCACTGCGTCCAGCCGGAATGAGAGG
>LQNS02276867.1:2009754-2020669 GCA_001587735.2 Parhyale hawaiensis
GCCAATATTGTCTAAAATAAACTACAGAAGTGAATACGGTAAAGGTAAATTTGGTAAAAGTTCCGATGATGCCTGATATGGCAACATGACCTGATATAGAATGTACACGAATGCTGATTGTACCATGTTGCGGCGAAAATTCCCTGCGGCGAAAATTCCTTGCGGCCAATTTTCCTACGGCGAATTTTCTTGCGGCCAATTTTCCTACGGCAAATTTTCTTGCGGCGAAAATTCCGGACACGGACAGTGACGTCACAGACCGGCAGCTTGAATAGTCCAGCTGATCTGCTTGCAACAGCCACAGGACCAGCTGACAAAAGAGGCCCAAAAGAATCAGCTGTCCAAGTGGGAGGAGTTTGCAGACTGCCTGCGGAATGTTGCAGAAATTGATCACAGTTGCTACAAAGAAGCGAGAACAAGAAGTTTGTGTGACGTCACAGAAGGTTATACAAACCGGCAGTTCTACATAACAGGTGACTGATAATTTGAAAAGAAGCTTGCTTCGATGTGGCCCCACAGTATAACAAGTAGAAGATAATTCTCATTCTAATTGAAAACGTCCCTAAAGCCTTTGAAAACAATCTTGCACAGTAGTGACTTCAGTACTAACTGTACAAGATTAAGCTGAATGACCTGTATAATGTGAAATAGGCACTTTTTTCAATGTCATTGCAGTTACTGACGTATTAAAATTTTATTAGGCACTATTTTATGAATTCGTTCCCAGGAATTGTATATCAGTAATTACTTTACAGCTTAGTTAAAACGCTCTCTCCACCTTCTGCCTGCAAGCTGCTCCGCTCGCTGGCTTGCATGGCGCAAACACTCGCGTCCAGCCATCACTGGCTGCGGTCTTTTGACAGCCGCGTCTGCAAATTCTTTGTTCTACAAATTTATCAGCCGTTATGCAATGGAACTGATGCAAAAACTTTGTGAGACGTCACAGCCGAAACAGCCAATGACAGGGCTGAAATATATCATAGTACAATTGTACAGGCAGCGATGCGCGGAGCCTCTTTCATTGAGCAGCAAATAAAAGGAAATAAAATCGAGAATTTGTTGCGTTTCCCATCGTGTTCTTCTTTCCCAAACTTTGAATTTTAGTATGTCTCATACGCATACAACAGTGATGGTATTTAATAAATTGATAGATGTGAGATAGAGCACTAAAAATGCAGTTCTCAGGGAACATTTTGCAACTATCGTTGTATCGTCTGTTCATATAATGCTGTCTAACTTCTGTAATTGATTCATTTTCACATCACAGTAAAAAATATGCCCTAAACTACTTGACAAATTCATCATACACTTTGATACATATATTAGCAAGCACTTCACCACAAAATTATGAGCATTGAACTTTCAGTAATGCATGATTCCGCATCTCCGTGTGAGCCAATTCCTCGTCATCTCAGCTAGAATTTCAGCTGTACAAGATTCTTTGTTGCTATCGTTAATCTCTGCCTTTACCACGTTCACCATACCAATGAGCTGGCTAAGCATTTGCGTCAAATGGCTCCTGCGTGTCCTAAAAATTATGCGACCGAGTGGGAGCTGAAATTCTAATAAAAAATTAATGCGCAGACGCACAGATTACTACGAAAACCCAGCAATTATGTCTCTGCGCGAATGTCAATTTTTTTCCTCCTACTGAACAGAGAACAGGCACATGGGGCGTCTGAGGCAACGATTGCTAGCACCATGTTGCAGAAATCTTCGACAAAGTTTGCTGTACGGCAGAGGCAAAAAGTTTGCGTGACGTCACACACCGGCAGTTCAATGGCTTCCTTGCTACAGCAGCAACTGCCGCATGGGAGGCTGCCCGAGTGGGAGGAGTTGGCAGACTGCCTGCGGAGTGTTGCAGAAATTGATCAGAGTTGCTTCAATGGAACGAGAGGAAGAAGTTTGCATGACGTCACTGCAAGCTAAGCAAACAAGCACTTCGGGATAGCGGACGAATGAGAAAGGCATGAGATGCTGCTTGCAAAGTTGAGCAACCATTTCGACCAGTTGGTGAAGATAGTTCTCATCCATGGGAACCTACACTAGGCTCTCCGAAAACCAATCGTGCACTGTTATAATATTAGCTACTAGCTTCAATGTAAGGCGTACATGCTGAAAATACAGTGCATATTACCGATCGATGTCGGTCTTGCTTCTAAAGCATATAAGTTCTACAATCGTGCTTGATTAATTCACTTCACGGATATTTCTGGGTAGTAGCTGATGCGAAAAAAAAAACATGAAGTTCTGTTAACAGTATTTCATGTCCCTTTCTGCTCATATACATCGCGGTTTAGAAATGACTTCCTAGCACGCAAATAATATAGAAGTACTGTATGCTGAAATTATTTCGGACTTAAAATGCTTGCAGGCGCACACGGACCAAGGTCTGTCTATGCTAGCAATGTGAGGCCTTTTAAATTTCTCTACATCTCGTCCCCTGCAATTTCAGGGTGCAAGGGGCCGGCCTGCTTTGCATAACGGTCCACATGCTCGCACAAACACGGCACCTGACTAAAAAACTGCCCACCACTGAACCTCTGTCCTGCCTGCAAGCTGCTCCGCTCGCTGGCTTGCATGGCGCAAACACTCGCGTCCAGCCATCACTGGCTGCGGCCTTTGGACAGTCACGTCTGCAAATTCTTCGTCGCACAAATTGATCAGCAGTTCTTCTATGATAGCCTCCTGGTATATATTGATTATGGGATGTCACTGACAAACAGTCGGTTACCAGGTTGAGATGCAGCAGAGTTGAAGCACAATATCTGTAAGGAAACTATTTTATTAAAAAACTAATAGTAGTAATTGAAATAAGGAACTTGCACTTGGCATTGCATATTTGTTTACACAACTTGTATTTTTTATATGCACAAATCGACTGACTAATTATTAAGTAGGTGTGAGACTGAGCAATAAAGTTGCACGTCTCATAATACATATTTAGCACAAAGCTCGGTCAAGTTAACTTCTTAAAACGCTACCAAAGTTAATAACCGATTAATTTCAGTAAGACAGGCCAAAAATAGAGCTTCAATGATGGTGAGTATATCATTGTAAGTTGGCAACATTAATACGGGGCATGTTAAAGTAAAAGTAATAGTCTTCCAATCTTCGGTAATAATTTTCATCGTTGTCATTGCCAATCAACTCAATGTGAAGAAACTGCTGCAATTCCGCTCTAGCAATTTCTATGTTGTTTATTTATAATTTCTGTTGTAAACAAGGTAGCCAGGCTAGCTGCGCTTGCTAAGCCCTGACGGCAAGGGACCAAAAAAATAATATAGTAATAAAAAACTGATCCCTCTTGGGCATAGACGCCCGCGGTGAACCGACAGCCTGCAGGCGGCCAGCATCTCCGCCACTGTACACTGAGCTCACCGACAACAGCTCTAGATACCATTACCTAATGTCAATTTGGAAACAAACCGCATCTTGAATGTCTCTGAAAAGGTTTGACAAAGTTTTTATGCGGTAAGGACTTGATTCGAAGAACTTATATATTGCTCCAGACATTCCAATTGTTATTTCCAAGCAATATCATCTCCATGCGTGTGTCCACATAATGTGCAGGCTTGAAAGCCGTCTGAATTAGCGATTGCTACACAGTAAATAGAAGTCCTTCTGTTTACTGTGGATTGCTACACCACGTGCAAAAACCTTTGGCAAACTTTCCAGTACGACAGAGACAAAAATTCGCGTAACCTCTCACACCAGCAGCCGGAATCGCCAAGCTATTCTGCCTGCAGCAGCCACAGGAACAGTTCAAAAAGTTTGCCCAAAAGATGCAGCTGTTCAAGTGGGAGGAGTTTGTAGACTGCCTGCGGAGTGTTGCAGAAATTTATAGGAGTTGCCATAAAGCAGTAAAGGTAAGAAGTTTGTGTGACGTTACGGAGAGTTATGTAAACCGGCAGTTCTACATTAAGTACGACTAGGGGAATTTGAATTTGAACAAAAGCGGCTTGCAATGTGGCGTTGCAGTAATAACTAGTTGAAGAAAAATTTAATTCCAATGGAAAACGTCACAAAGTTCGTCTAAAACCCAATTATGTACTATAAGGATTTCATTACTAACTACAATATAATCCAACTGAATGATCTAGGTAACATAAAATAGATATTATATGTATCAGTGTCACTGCCGCTACAGTCATATTAACACTTTAGTTAGCGCTGTTTTACGAATTCGTTTCTGTGAAATTGGTTCATGAACTTTGTTGCAGCCTGCCAGCACTGCTACTTTCCTTCTATCAGAAGAAGTAAGGCTCAATTTTAAAATAATTCCATTTACTTCCAACTACAGAGGCACAGTTCTACACGCACAAAGAGGAACAAAAAGCATTCAATTGAGCCTAGTGAGTTACCCTTTAACAAAAGTTACTGATATTAATCCTATATATACTAGAAGGCCCAGCCGTCAGAAATGACCCCAATACTTTTGTCATCAAGCTATTTATTGTTCCGGTTCTCAGTATAGGTTCTTGCTGTAAAATAGGTCTCATATTTGTAGCCGTTATCTTCCATTCATGAAAGTTGTGCTGCAATAAGTTTTGCGAGAGCAAACAATAACCCCGTGCAAGATGTTGCACGGATATCAGTTTCAAATCGATCAAGCGTTGAGGAGCACCAAGAAAGTATAGTTCAATCATAAGAATTCACCGGGCTTAATTTAACGTGGATAGCAACCAATAGGTAAACTTTCGGAGCGAAATTTGACTGCGATGTAAGTTGAATAGGCGTCTTTTCAGTGTGTAGTTCTAACTGCTACGAAAGTATTCACTATTCCGCTAAAGAAAGCATAAGCGAAATGGATTATGCACGAAAGGAACGAAAATCTCAACCAAGACTGGGGCTCTCGAAGTGCTACAAAGAAATTCAGCTAAAACTTAAGCGATATAGCTTATGCCCGAAAATTTCATCAGAGAAATCGCCTTTCAGCTACCATGCTCAGAAGAACATCATCTTCATATCAGAAAGTACTGAGCTGGTTTTCGAAACGAAGCAAGATTAAAAAAATTCAATCTTTCTGCATTTGACCGTATATATCAGAAGCTTGTTTTGTTACCGTTACTCCAGGAGCTGATATGTCATAGTATCTCAACTTGTTTTTCAGTATATGAATTTTCTCCTATCTAAATCCTTAACACCGTGACGAAGCGACGGACAAACAGAGAGCGACTAGCAACTGCGTATTATTATACAGTGGATAAAAAGCAATGCATACTGGCAAGATTTGCTGTCTCTAAAGATGTACAACATCCGTGTTCGGTGACAGAACACAAGTGAAGCGCCATCGCTTCCGCACAACATTCAAACTGTTTAGTGTACCGTTCTTCTTCATTTAGGCACCTATACCCCATTCTGTATTCAAAAATTAGAGTAAAGAAATAGAACTAAATAAAGGGCTAGTTGCTGTATGAAGGCGGGCTGATGAACAAGAAGAGACGATTCAAAAATCAGGCGCATTGTGGGAACAGAGCAAAGTCCCAGAATGAATGTTAGACAAGAGGCAGGTTGCAGCACAATCGCATCCTACAACGACAAACTTGGACAACTCGAGCTACGGAAAACTGTGAATTAAAAAATAAATAAATCTATTAGTGCATGAATGGCGGTGATACACTCTTTTGTATTACGAGGTATTTTCTGTCAACTATCCTGCACGTTTAAATAACTTTTAGGAACGGAAATATGCAAGTAATATCTTCTGCTTAAAACTCTCCAGGCATATAGGTAGACCTATTGCAGCTGGTACAAGCCTGTAAATCCATGCATTTTAAACTTGCATATAGCCAGCCACTACAGTGCCAGGGCGCAAGTGGCCGGCTCTGTGACTGGTTGATCGATCGTGACGTCCGACAGAGTTTTTACATCCGTCCCATACATGGACGGCCGATCAATTTGGGTAACGAAGAATTTGCAGACGCGACTGTCAAAAGGCCGCACCCAGCGATGGCTGGACGCGAGTGTTTGCGCCATGCAAGCCAGCGAGCGGAGCAGCTTGCAGGCAGGACAGAGGTTCAGTGGTGGGCAGTTTTTTAGTCAGGTGCCGTCTTTGTGCGAGCATGTGGACCGTTATGCAAAGCAGGCCGGGTACTTCCACACTGGCATTGCGTGGTCAGGCAACGCACAGGTTTTTCTTGGTATTACACGCATGTACCGACCACAAATGATTTGTATATCCTAGACGCGTGTTTTTTGTACCGAAGGGCGATTTCAAAAATGCTGCATGTACAAATGGTACCAGTAAAGGGATATCAACAATAAAAAAATAATAATGGAAATACACGACAGCTAAGTAGAGGAGATAGATATATGAAGATTTTATTGAGGTAGGTAGTAGATATCGAAATTTCGCCTTTACAGAATTATATATAATTGAAGTTAAAGTTGGCTCGCCGTGTCCCAGGTGCTGGCGAATCAACGATGAAAGGATGACGACAGTCACTGGATCTTTGAGAGAAGTTGAAAATTCTTGAAAATATTGTAACGATATCAGAGTAAATAATTAGGAAAAAATGATACTAAATAATTATACTGAGCGATATTTGCTAGCTATGATTCTCTAATACAAAACTAACAATTTGTCATGATGTCACCTTTCAATGTATCTCGAAGACAGTGCCTAATTTACGAATAGTGATGCAATGACAAAATCTTGAGACTGTCGTTTTGTTTATCTGAATGATAACCATCACTAGAGGTAGCATTTCAATGTAGCACTCAATAAATCAGTGTCGTAACGCTCTTTTCGAAGAACTGGAAGCATTTTTCCATTAGAATCAGAACTTACCTCGCCTTGCCAGTGTAGGCAAACCACTTCGCAAATCGTATCTTATAGGATTCCCATTCGCTTGCCACTTTACTTTACTTGCTGTGACGTCATACAAACTTCTTACTCTCTTTCTTCTGTAGCAACTCCGATCAATTTCTACAAAACTACACGGGCAGTCTGCAAACTCCTCCCACTTGGGCAGCCTACCACAACTTCTTCTACTGCACATCCTATGGGAACTGTTATTGTGCCTATGGCAGGCAGAGCAGATTGTCTCGGCGGGTTAACAACAATTACTTTTTTAGCTCTTCGTAGGCATTACAAATTGCCCGAAGGTCTCGTTGTATCTTTGTAAACTACAGAAAAAGGTATAGCTTCCAGACAGTAATTTTCTGCATTTTGAAGAGATAGTTATTGAAACTCAGATAATGACACTTACTCTAGTTCTCTTGCTGGCTGAAAGTACACGACTGCTATGTAAACACTGCTATGGAAACAAGGCTGCAGTAAATCGTTTAAACATTTTGGAGCTATGTACACTGCAAAAAATATATATATATATATATATAATGTGAATCCGCCTTGAGCGGCCAGTGAGTAACGGCAACTAAACTTTCTGCCTTTTCGAACGGGAGAGCTTAATACAGATGTTTTAGCATGGTGCTGGTAATGGAATAAGCATATGCCTTTTGTGCCGAAACAAAAGGTGAATATTCACCACGGGCAAAAATATTACAGCTTGGTGTTAGTAGTTCGTGCGTGTACCGACTAAAAGTCTGTCCACGCGTTAGTCTATTCGACGCGTTCATTCATCCTCTCGTCCGAATATTTTTAAACGTCGTTGTAAACACATCTTTGTGTGGCCTGCAAGACAAAAAGTTATCAAAATGTCAGGCGTTAAAAACGCTCCCTAGGCAAGTTTCACAAGACGAGTTACGGATATCGCTTCCAGTATGGAGTGATGGAAATTTCAGAAAACTGCACTTTTCTGCTGATTTTACGGCGCAGCACGCAATTAAAAATTTCCGGTGGAATTACCGAGCCGTTTGGTCCACACATTGCCGCCGCGGGTCGCCTTTTTGAGCGGGCCATCCGTGAGGCTCGGGTGCTGCACGGTCGCTATGCCCGTTTTGGGGGTGGCACGGCGACCTCGTTCCGAACATGCATCACCCATACAGGGCGTGCTTGCCCGACCGTGTTCCAGGGATATTCCGCGCCTCCGCAGAAGTAGCAGTATACTGCTATTTTGGCGAATATGTGGAATATCAGTGGAATACGGCAAGCGCGCCCTGTATGGGAGATGCATGTTCGGAACGCGCATAGCGACCGTGCAGCTCCCGAGCCTCACGGATGCCCCGCTCAAAAAGGCGACCAGGTGCACACTATACGCCGCGCGAGTTCCACCGAAAATTTTTAATTCAGAGTGGCACGTTTGGATGGATGTATGAGTGAACACGCGTATAAGACTGGCGAGTAGATCAGCCATTAGAAAAATTGCTGGAACGTTGGTGCTGGCCAAGTTCTAGAAGCCGTCAAAGCTTTCAGAGAAATTTAAAACGAGCTATATTTCCTAAAAAAATATCTATTTTATAATTATACGTCTCTATCTGTTAGTTAGGTAGTCTTAATTACTTAGTAAGTAATTAAGTACGGCCGGGATGCTTTCAACAGTATTAGGCAGGGCCAAATTAGGGCGTCCTTGACGTATCCTTGATATGACCTCGGAAGGGACCAATAGGAGAAGAAATCACGTTCAAATTATATAGCTACTGCTCGCATGTCTTAGGTAGACGATTTACTGGCTGATTTCGAACGCTAAATTTTGCCAACCTTCGTATGCATGATACTGGTCCATGGGCCATCATTATTAACAACTATTTATTCAGTAGAATTTCCACCTGTTTCCTTCAGCACTAGTTAGGGAAAAAATAAGATAATACGGCTCTCAAATGTCACTGAAGAATATTGATTTTGTTCTGCGAAATTTTCGCAAGGCCCAGCTATAGTACAAATAAATATTAGCATCCGAGATACTGCCACTAGCCACTGCAGCTGAGCTCCTCGCCCATTGGCAGGTCATCGTATGCGCCGCACGGCTTTTGCAAAAAGAGCCAATTTTTTCATCCAACAGATATCCTCTTCCCTTAGGGCATCAGCAAAAAAAAAAAAAAAACACTTGGCACAGCAAACGTGTTTAAAAGGGACTAAAACTGAGACCGGCACAGAGACCTAAATTATCTGAGTAGTACATATTTATGGCGAACAGTAGCACTTCCTTACGATGACACTGCTTGACATCATTACAAACGATTGTATGATTATATATTTCACAGTAAACAACTTTTATTCACTAAGCAAATGTAGGATTTTATCACTTTCAGTGCAAAGAATTTTTTACAGGATAAGGTAAAAACGTGAAAAGACAACTGCAGTTTCATTACTCGGTCTCATATCTACATGTATTTAGTGTTAAATTAACCGACACGCGTTGTACATGTTCTGTATACTGAAAAAACCGTCGTTTGGGTAAGAAAAAATTTACTCAACGGAAACTCACAAAAACTCATTTAATTTCATTCAATCCAAATACGACTTACGAAAAGAGCATCTGTGCTTGCAATTCTGTTACAGCTCCGCCATGGGATTGGCTGTTTCGCCCATGACGTCACACAAACTTTTTCATCAGTTCCATAGAAGGATTGCGAATCGATTCGTGCAACGAAGAATGTACAAGCTCTACTGTTCAAAGGCCGCAGCCAGTGATGGCTGGACGCGAGTGCTTGCGCCATGCAAGCCAGCGAGCGGAGCAGCTTGCAGGCAGGACAGAGGTTCAATGGTGGGCAGTTTTTTTAGTCAGGTGTCGTCTTTGTGCGAGCATGTGGACCGTTATGCAAAGCAAGCCCGCCACTTGCATCCTGGCATTGCATAGTCAGACTTTGTACATGTTTAAAGGGTCTGACTAGTTTAAAGCGATTGGTTATTATAGGCACTGCTTGACCTCTATTGCTCTGGGAGAAAAACTTTTTGTTCGGAGTATTATTAGCGTTAGGATTTAACCCTATTGGCGTTACTGAGGGCACATTTGATTGAACGCCGAATTAAGCCTTCGCTGTTTCACTTACTTGATACTCCAGGCAGGAACGCTAGCTTCGACCCGTTGAACTGAGTTCTAGGAAGGGAACTTAAATCGACAGTCTTAAGATTATCAAGAGCTCAATATTGCGCCATAACATGGAATTTTCAGAAGGCGCAAGGCAATCTTACTGTGTCTAGCATTCGTAACGCGACTCAAAAAGCAAAACCAGAGCTCCTGTCTGAAGCTACGAGAAGACCTACACCGAACGTAAGCTTTTTAGATAGATATTGAAGCCTGTTAGGGTAGTATAGTCTCTGGCTATAAATTAGGGAAAACTCGTAATATTCTGCATATATAATCAACGACGGTCATGGACAACGTTTCAGAAAAAAATAATAGATATACGGAAATAGCGGAAATTTTTGGCTAGCAACACGTGCTGTATCTTTTGCTTACTTTGTTGTTTGTCTTGATCGGGTAATAATTATTGATGAACAGCATTGCATCTCTAAAAACATGCGGACACTCCCTATGGCAAAGAGAATTTTTACACCAATTATCAACGAGGTCAACATCACTTTTCCAAGTGTCTAATGCAATTCTTCTTCGCTAATTTTACTTATTCGTGTAACTGCTGAGCTTGCTGTAACGTCACTCAAACTTATTGCTCTCGTTCCTTTGTAGCAACTCTGATAAATTTCTGCAACACTCCGCAGGCAGTCTGCAAACTCCTCCCACTTGGGCAGCCTACCACAGCTACTCTTTATGGGCATCATGCTCTTGTGACCTGCTCCTGTGACTGTTGCACGCAAAGCAGATTAGCTCGCTCAATTTAGGCGGGGTACCAGTAGAGGCTTTCGTTTTTTTCATACAAAGTACACTGCGTCCAAATGACTCGTTGCTACCTCGTATAAAGCAGAGTTTTCTGAGCTCAAAAGTAGTGTATAGGGTAGCGAGATACGTGCTCGTGACCTTTGACCTCTGGGCCCCCGCCGCCGGGTCACCACGCCGCACCCGCGCGCTCCCCCACCCCTCCCGCTGACCTTATTGCAAACTTCCGGAGG
>LQNS02276867.1:2022229-2041322 GCA_001587735.2 Parhyale hawaiensis
TTAACTAATGTGTTTACTTAGCCGCGGCACGGCTTCAGCTTGAGCAAAATCTAACTTTATCGAAAATTGTCGAAATCGCAGACGCTGCTGCAATTTCATACCAAAGCAAGTGGGAATGGTAAACTTTCAACTATCGGTCCTAATTGTGGGCAGTTTAAATCTCCAAAGATTGATGCAGCATATTAAAAATTAGTGCACGATGTTCACAGACGTCATGTTCAAATCACTGCCACGACTACGCAGTCGGATTAGTTGAGCTGCCTCTAGGCTGCTAGCAGCGACGAAAGTTGTTGCGTGAACACCGTACTTAAATTGTCAACTCCTCTAGCTTCATCGATGCCTTAATTTTGGGCCAACAATGGTAAATATTTTACAAATCCTAAACCTGCGAGGTGTTTGATCAAACGCTCTCCCCTTTTATTTAACCCATTCACCCCTTCTGCAATCCGTGTTCACGCTGGAAGCGTTTTTTCGCTGTGACGTCATACAAACTTCTTACCCTCGCTTCTTTGTAGCAACCTTGATCAATTTCTGCAACACTCCGCTGGTAGTCTGCAAACTCCTCCCACTTGGACGGCCCTACGACTCCTTCACTCTTCCGTGCCCCTTTTGAACTGCTCCTCTGGCTGTTGCAGGCAGAGCAGATAGGCGCTTTGGCAATGTGTGACGTCACGCGAACTTTTTGCCTCTGCCGTACAGGAAAGCTTACCTAAGATTTCTGCAACACGTTGCAAGCAATCGGTATCTCAGACATCTCGCATTCAAGTCATGATGCACGTGAGCAAGCTGCGCAGTAGCAGAAGGCGCTTTCCACTGAGATTTTATTACAGGCCAGAGGTTGTATGTTAATCAGTTCCGAGGCAAGGTTCTTGGACATTATTGAGGTAATGTCATTATGAACTTCCACGATCACTTGCCCGTACACTTTCCTACATACGTTGTTTAAAAATAATTGCGGTAATAAATCTTTTAACAACAGTGGTCAAATGCCTTCACTGTTATAGGAAAAATATGCGCTGAGAACTACGCTTATTACTGCTCTACCTTACATCTAGTTATTTGGCAGTAAGTCCATCAGTGCTGTGTGGAAGCTTCATGCGAAGAAATGAGTCATTTTGGTAAATAACAACAAGACAGAAAAATGCTGAAAGTCTTAGGTTCTTATTACTTTCACTAGTGGCCCATGTCGTCATTATAAATGACGGCAAAAAATTAACACTTCACCAAAACTCCGTCGTCTTGTGGGCTTCCTCATTTTTCCCCTATCTAATACTGAAGAAAAAGATTCCAAGGTACGCAACTTTTTTTTCGCCTTTTGAAATCTGAATTTTCTCCTATCTTATTAGTTCTATTTTTCCCCTATCTAATACTGAAGAAAAAGATTGCAAGGTAACCAAGCCATAGTGCTCGTAGAATTTTGCTACAGCTTCATCTTGTGAGAGGTTGTCTTGTCTGAGACATACAAATTTTCTACACTATGGTACCATATTACTACTCATCGATTTAGGCCGCGAAAATTTTCCACACGGCACTGCGTGTGAAAAGACCACAGCCAGTGATGGCTGGACGCGAGTGTTTACGCCATGCAAGCCAGCGAGCGGAGCAGCGTGCAGGCAGGACAGAGGTTCAGTGGTGTGCAGTTTTTTAGTCAGGTGCCGTCTTTGTGCGAGCATGTGGACCGTTATGCAAAACAGACTGGCCAGTAGCGCCCTGGCATGGCATAGGTAAGCAATAGCCAAGTTTAAAGGGTCTGACAAATTTAAAGTGTTTGTTATTATATGCGCTGGATGACCTCGGTTGCTCTAAAAAAAAACTTCTTCCGTTCGCAGTATTTCCAGCGTTAGGATTTAACCCTATTGGCGGTACGAATGGCACATTTGATTGGGCATTAAAGTGAAGCCTTCGATGCTTCACTTGCTTGATATTTAACATTACCAAGAGGTCAATATTATTATATAGCATTATATAGAATACTATTATAAAAATAAAATCATCGAGTCCAGAACTACATCTCGTAAATTATGGCAGGTATTGAATGATGTTCTTGATAGAAAAACCATACGTAAGTCTGTTTCTCTTAGTGGTAATGGTACGGTACTTCCTGACGTACAATCAGTTAACTTATTTAATGCACACTTTACTTCAGTAGCGCAGTCACTGGTGGAAGCCCTCCCTCCTCAAGAAGGAAATTTTACAATCAATACGAATTATGTTGCTACAGATTGTATTTTTAGGCCTACCTGTCCCAATGAAATCGTTAACATTCTTAAATCTTTCAGTAATAAGCGTTGTCATCGAGATGAGATGTAACTTTCATTACTGCTTAAACTTATATATTGTATTGCTGATCCTCTTTGTCATATTTTCAATTTGTGCTTAGAGAACGGCGTTTATCCCAATGTATTAAAACATGCTCGTGTTATTCCTATCTTCAAGTCAGGTAGTCCGAGTGATGGGGCTAATTTTAAACCCATATCTACGTTATCTATCTTCAATAAAATTTTAGGGAAAGCCATTCATTCTATTCTATCTAATTTCCTTTCATCACATAGCGTAATTTGTGGTCATCAGTTTGGCTTTCGATGTAAATCTATTACAACTCTAGCAGTTTTTCATCTTGTAACTGATCTTCTAAAATGCTTCCACGATAAAACATATGGTATATCATTATTCTTAGACCTTCGAAAAGCGTTCGACACCTTAGATAAAGCACTTTTCTTAAAAAAAAAAACTTGATCATTGTGGCTTTTGGAATGCAACAAATGCACTGATTAATAGTTACCTGCCTAACAGGGATCAATATGTACTCTGTAACGATGCCAAATCACGTATTGAACCTATTATTCTTGTGTTCCCCAAGAAAGCATTTAGGCCCGTTATTATTTAACATTTTTATTAGTGACATTACTACCCTTGGTATGAATTGTGTAGGGTAGAACGGGGTGATTTCGCCGCAAAAGCACTTTTTTCAATGTCACAAAAATACGGTGAAGATAATGGCAAATGTTAGTGCAGTTTATATACATTCAGGGTTTTGGCCGTAGGTGTGCATTATTGATTTTTTTCTAAAAAAATTTTTTGACCTGTAATAAGGACTTGAAAAAAGTGGTACGCGCGGTGAAAACACCCCGCTGTCGGGGTGGTTTCGCCACCCCCATTTTTAGTTATAAAATGACTACTGTTGAGAAGATAATGGTTAGGGATAACTCCTACTGCTAAAAAACAAGAACTACTTGTTCAAAAGAATTATTGTTGTGTCTCGCTTTTTGTGAGGTGACTTTGGACATCTGCCTGTACCAATCAGTTTACACATAGTCAATAGTCTTTAAACTGTTTGTGTGAGGGCGAAATTTTTATGTAAAAAATAGGCTTGGGATTGTTCCTTAATTAACAGAATTTGTAGACAAATGCGATTGTCTTTGAACTTTTTTTTTTGGGGGGGGGGGGGGGGGTTAATAATCTGTGGGAATAGTGAGACATTACCTAAACATGAAAAAGTAGGTACACCTAAAAAGTTAAAAAATGTCACTCTCATTATTTACTGCCCTTCCCCCTCCCTATAGCATTGAAATACATCTTAAATAGCCTAATTTGATCCTTAGTAACTCCTCTTCCACTGGACACTTCCAGATTTCCTGTATGTCAGTTTCATTTTGAGATATAGGCTCTATAATGAAAAAAAAAACACCCGCGGCGAATTCACCCAGCGGCGAAATCACCGCGTTCTACCCTATTGTATGCGGATGACGCAGTCTTCTACACCAATGGTAGTAATTTTTAAAACTGCTGTAACTGATATGCAAACTTTTTTAAATGTGTTGTCTGAATGATTAACTAAAAATAGATTAACTGCCCATGAGAACAAACCAAATTATTGGTTTTCTCCCCCTGTATTCACCAACAGTAGCCACCTATCTTCTTTAACATTAACCTGCTAGAGTGGGTGCCCCAAATAAGATATCTTGGACTGATCCTCGATGATAAGCCGTGTTTTAAGTCCCATATTGAAGACATTGGGCCCAAGCTTAACAGGGATCTTTGCATAATCTATGCAATATCCAATTATGTTGATCGCGAATCATTAAAATAGTTTACTACTCGTTGACTCATTCAGTGCTGGTCCAGAATATCATCGCTTGGGGAGGAGCCTTTCGTTGTCACATTCACAAACTTGAAGTAATATTGAATAATGTACTTAGGCGAATACTACGTGTAAGACGTAACAAAAACAATGTGCATGTAATGAGATGCAGTGAAATGTAGTTGTCTTTACAAATGTTGCAATTTCAGGATGTTTACAACTATTCCTTACTTATTTTTTATTTTTTTTTTTGTTCCATAATCATCCTGTAGTATTTCTAAAGTATTTCAGTCCCCTTATTCCCCCAAAAAATTACGAACTGAGACGTTCTGTTCTCAATCTCCCAATTGTGCGTGTTGACGTTGAGAAACGCGCTACAGTATTTCAAATTGCAACTCTTCTCAATAAACTTCCTGAGTATTTATTAGATCCTATTTCTGATAATGTCCTGAAAAAACGTTATAAAGAATACGTCATGCAACTTTACTGGCTTATGTTTTTTTTGTTTTATGTTGTCCAAAAAGTTTTTTAAACTTTCAGTGGCTACGCAGATGCATTATTCTATAGTGTATTTCTACTTTACCATATACTTGTGATATATAAAATGTGTCTGTATGTAATAAACCTATCGATATTGCTTCATAAAATGCAGTTTTCAGGAGTGCAAGGTAATCTTGCTGACTCGAGCATTCAGAGCACGAATCAAAAAACCAGTCAAAGCTTCTGTCTAAAGTTGCGGACAATTCTAGCGGCGAAGTCACAATTTCTAATCCCAATCTAACGTGCATATTCATATAGAGCGCAAAATATTCAAGAGAAGACACTATTAGATTGATACTGAAGACTGTTTCTGTAATGTAGTCTCCGGCTATAAATTAACAAAACTTCGTGATATTCTGCTTATACTCAACGAAGGTCATGGACAACATTTCTGAGAAAGTATTAGCTATACGAAAGTAGCGGAAATTTTTGGGCTAGCAACACGTGCTGTATCTTTTGCTGACATTGCTGTTTGTTGCTTGATCGGGCAGTAATTATTGCTGAAAAGCCTTCCCTTTCTAAGAACATGCGGAGATTCCCTATTGGAAAGAGAATTTTCTTCAGCTATTATCAACGAGGTCAACGTTACTTTGCGTACTGTCTCGAATGCAATTCTTCTTCGCTAATTTTACTGATTCGTGTAACTGCTGAGCTTGCTGTGACGTCACTCAAATTTCTTGCTCTCGTTCCTTTGTAGCAACTCTGATCAATTTCTGCAACACTCCGCAGGCAGTCTGCAAACTCCTCCCACTTGGGTAGCCTACGACAGTTACTCCTTTATGGGCATCATGCTCCTGTGACCTGCTCCTGTGACTGTTGCACGCAGAGCAGATTAACTCGCTCAATTTAGGCGGGTTACCAGTAGAGGCTTTTGTTTTTCGTACAAAGTACACGGCGTCCAAATGACTCGTTGCTTCCTCGTATAAAGCATAGTTTTCTGAGCTCTAGTTCACTGCATAAATGAGGAGATCATCGGCAGTGTGACGGGGAAATTTGCACGAAATATTTAACTGGCTGGCTAACCCTGTCCGAGATCCTATGATAGAAGTACAGTGCTGTGATTACAAGGATACAGTAAAACCCTTGAACGTGTTGTAGTGTGTACAATGAACAAAAAACTATCGTGCGAATCCGCATTGAGTAGCTGATGTGCAGCGTCGAGTATACGTACTTTCTTCAGGGGAAAGTTTGAGAAAGATTTCTCAGCATTTTGCAGGCAATCGAATGGTCATGGGCCTGTTGTGCCTACACAGAAGATAGATAAAATTATATCGACAAGGATGGTACTGCTTGATGTTAGTCGCCTGTGAGTGTTTCGACTTAGAAGACTTGTCAGACTGCTGGTGCCAGCCAATAAAATCTCTTAGAGAAATTTAGAACGCGCTATATTTTCTAAAAGAAATAAATAATGGTACTCAGATATCCTGCCAATTGTCAAAGACACAATTAAATAACTGAACTCTTAATTTGCCCTCTTCCAGGTCATGGGCTTCCCTTCCAAAGAGCGCCAATTTTTTGTCCCACACAAATCCTCTCGCTTGAGGATATCAAGAACACTTGGCGCGGCAGTCGTGTTTAGAAGAGATTAAAATTCAGACCGGGGCGCAGACGTAAATTACTTCAGTTATAATTACTGGAAACAGTTACATCGCATCACGATATCAGTGACTCTGCTTTGTATCGTTACCAGAGGTTGTATGACTGTGTATTTCAAAGTAANGCACAGACGTAAATTACTTCAGTTATAATTACTGGAAACAGTTACATCGCATCACGATATCAGTGACTCTGCTTTGTATCGTTACCAGAGGTTGTATGACTGTGTATTTCAAAGTAAAACTATTCTATAGATGTAGCAATTTTGCGATTGTTTCACTTATAGTGAAGGTTACTATATCTGTTTTTGTTTTGACTTGAAAACTGTTATAAGAACTGTCATCGCCGTCGTGGAAATGGTTTGACTATTATAGTGAAAATGTTACAAAACAATTGCAGTTTTACTGCTCGATCTCTGTTCTATTTAGTGATCAATTTACAGATATGTGCAGTAAATGTACCGTGTACTTTAAACACAGACGTTTTGCGCAAAAATTTACTCGACGTAGAATACCGAAAGTAAGTTAACTGCTCCACTGGCAATTTTCTCAAAGAGCTACAGTGCTAGCAATTCTGCTACAGCTCCGCCTCGTGATTGGCTGTTTAGTCTGTGACGTCACGCAAACTTTTTTACACTTGTTTCATTGATGGACTGCTGATCAATTTGTGCAACAAAGAATGTGTGGGCAAACTCAACTGCCAAAAGGCCGCACCCAGTGATGGCTTTCTGCGAGGATTGGCATCGTGCAAGCCACCGAGCGAAGCAGCTTACAGGCAGGAGAGTAGTTCAATTTTAGGTATGCACCGATCTACGCCATAGAATTTATCACTATTCATCTGTCGTCATGAAAAATCATATGCAAAAGTTGTTTTAATCTTAAAGCGTTCTGTAGATATGAGAATGAGACGGAAGCCCCGTGCCCACGTCATAAATTCCGTTGCTGCTAACTACCTAGAAGCAACTTAACTAATGCGTTTACTTAGCCGCGGCACGGCTTCAGCTTCCGCAAAATCTAACTGTATCGAAAATTGTCGCAAATCCCAGACGCAACTGCAATTTCATACCAAAGCAATTGGGAATGGTGCACTTTCAACTATCGGTCCTTATTGTGCGCAGTTATAGTCTACAAAGATTGATACGGTACATTTAAAATTAGTGCACGATGTTCATAGACGTCATGTTCAAGTCACTGCCACGACTACGCAGTCGGATTAGTTGAGTTGTGTCTAGGCTGCTAGCGGCGACGAAAGTTTGTACGTGAACACCGTACTTAACTTGTCAACTCTGCCAGCTATATCGATGCCTTAATTTTGTATCAACAACAGTAAATATTTTTCAAATCTTGAACTTACGAGGTGTTTGATCAAACGCTGTCGTCTTCTACTCAGAGCATTCGCCCCTTGTGCAATCCGTGTTCACGCTGGAAGCGTTTTTTCGCTGTGACGTCATACAAACTTCTTGCCCTCACTTCTTTGTAGCAACCCTGATCAATTTCTGCAACACTCCGCAGGCAGTCTGCAAACTCCTCCCACTCGGACAGCCCATACGATTCCTTCACTCTTACGCGCCCATTTTGAACTGCTCCTCTGGCTGTTGCAGGCAGAGCAGATAGGCGCTTTGGCAATGTGTGACGTCACGCGAACTATTTGCCTCTACCGTACAGGAAAGCTTACCTAAGATTTCTGCAACACGTTGCAAGCAATCGGTATCTCAGACACCTCGCATTCAACTCAAGATGCACGTGAGCAAGCTGCGCGTCCGTGGAGAAATTTCATTGCTTGGGGTTAGTAATCGGTGTATCGATCTTGGAAAATGGTTAGACTTGTGGCCCTTACCGTGATAAGTAGCCGTCTAAGATATTTGAGAAATTTGTAATGTACTGTGCATCGTAATTGAAATTAAGCGTTGATACATGCATTGATTGTCGGTAGCCAAAGAGCTTTAATTTGTACGCATTAGCTGATGAACTGACGTCCGTAGCAAAATGAGCCCATTTTTTGGTCCCGTAGCTTTAGGGCCTTTAAGCGCATTTGGAATTTCTATTGCGTGTTTAGAACAGATATGATAATATAATGAAGAGCAACAGAGGCCAGAGGCTTGTATGTTAATAAGTTCCGAGGCAAGGTTCTTAGGCATTATTGGGGTAATGTCATTCTGAACTTCCACGATCACTAGCCGGTACACTTTCCTACACACGTTGTTTAAAAAATAATTGCGGTAATAAATCTTTTAACAACAGTGGTCAAATGCTTTCACTGTTATCGGAAGAATATGCGCTGAGAACTACGCATATTGCTGCTCCAACTAACATGTACATAGTTATTAATCAGTAAGTCCATTATTGCAGTGTGGGAGCTTCATGCAAAATAATGCAACATTTTGGTAAATAACAACAAGGCAGAAGCATGTTGAATGTCTTAGGTTCTTATTAATTTCACAAGCTTTTGATCGGGCCTTCAGGCGGTTGTTGGCAGCCATAGTGCCCGCAGAATTTTGCTACAGCTTAATCTTGTGATAGGTTGTCTTGTCTGAGACATACAAATTTTCTACACCATGGTACCATAGGACTTCTCATCGATTTAGGGCGCGGAAATTTTCCAGACGGCACTGTCAAAAGGCCGCAGCCAGTGATGGCTGGACGCGAGTGTTTGCGCCATGCAATTAAGCCAGCGAGCGGAGCAGCTTGCAGGCAGGACAGAGGTTCTGTGGTGGGCAGTTTTTTATTCAGGTGCCGTCTTTGTACGAGCATGTGGACCGTTATGCAAAACAGACTGGCCAGTATCGCCCTGGCATAGCATAGGCAAGCAATAGTCAAGTTTAAAGGGTCTGACAAATTTAAAGTGCTTGTTATTATATGCGCTGGATGGCCTCGATTGCTCTAAAAAAACCTCCTTCCGTTCGGAGTATTTCCAGCGTTAGGATTTAACCCTATTGGCCTTACGAAGGGCACATTTGATTGTGCATTAAAATGAAGCCTTCGATGCTTCACTTGCTTGATATTTAACATTGTCGAGAAGTCAATGTTGCTTCATAAAATGAAGTTTTCAGGAGGTGCAAGGTAATCTTGCTGCCTCGAGCATTCTCAGCACGAATAAAAATAAAACAAGTCAAAGCTTCTGTCCAAAGTTGCGGACAAGTCTAGCGGCCAAAGGCTCAATTTCTGTGCCCAATCGAACGTGCATCTCCTTACAGAGGGTAAAATACTCTTGAGAAGACACGATTAGACTGATACTGAGGACTGATATTGTAATATAGTCTCTGGCTATAAATCAATAAAATTCGTGATATTCTGCTTATACTCAACAACGGTCATGGACAACATTTCAGAAAAACTTACAGCTAAACGAAAGTAGCGGAATTTTTTACGCTAGCAACAAGTGCTGTATCTTTTGCTTACTTTGCTGTCTGTTGCTTGATCTGGTAGTAATTATTGCTGAATAGCCTTCACTTTCTAAGGACATGCGGAGATTCCCTATTGGAAAGAGAATTTTCTTCACCTATTGTCACCGAGATCAACGTCACTTTGCCAACTGTGTCTAATGCAATTCTCCTTCGCTAATTTTACTGATTCGTGTAACTGCTCAGTTTGCTCTGACGTCACTCAAACTTCTTGCACTCGTTCCTTTGTACCAACTCTGATCAATTTCTGCAACACTCCGCAGGCAATCTGCCAACTCCTCCCACTTGGGCAGCCTACCACAGCTACTCCTTTTGGACATCATGCTCCTGTGACCTGCTCCTGTGACTGTTGCACTCAGAGCAGATTAACTTGCTCAATTTAGGCGAGGTACCAGTAGAGGCTTTCAGTTTTTTGTACCCAGTACAAGGCGTCTAAATTTTTCCTCGCTTCCATGTATAAAGTATAGTTTTCTGAGCTGCAATTCACGGCATACTGTAAATGAGGAGATCATCGGCAGAGTGATGGTGAAATTTGCACGAGACATTTAACTTGCTGGCTAACCTTGTCCCAGATCTTATAATAGAAATACAGTGCTGTGATTACAAAAATGCAGTAAAACTTTTGAACATGTTGTAGTGTGTACATTGAACGAAAGACTATAGTGTGAATCCGCATTGACTGGCTGATGTGCAGCGTCATGTATACTTTTGTTTAGGGAAAGCTTTATAAAGATTTCTCAGCATTTTGCAGGCAGTCGAATAGTCATGCGCCTGTTGTGCCTACACAGAGGATAGATAAAATTGTACTGGCAAAGATGGTACTGCTTGATGTTAGTAGCCTGAGAGTGTATCGACTTAGATGACTTGACAGACTGCTGGTGCCAGCCAATGAAAACTTTGGAGAAATTTAGAACGTGGTATATTATCTAAAAAAAATAAATAATGGTATTCGGAGCTGCAGCCAATTGTCAAAGACACAGTTAAATAACTGAACTCTTAATTCGCGTGCTCCAGGTCATGGCCCTCCCTTCCAAAGAGCGCCAAATTTTTGTCCCACACAAATGCTCTCGCTTGAGCATATCAACCAGAACACTTGGCGCGGCAGTCGTGTTTAGAAGAGATTGAAATTCAGATCGGCGCCCCGACGTGATTATATTTAAGGCAAACAGTAACTTCGCAACAAGATATCGGTGACTCTGCTTTGTATCATTACCAGAGGTTGTATGACTGTGTATTTCAGAGTAAACAGCTTATACAGCTATTTTACGATTGTTTCACTTCTTGTGAATGTTACTATTTCTGTTTAAGTTTCGACGTGAAAAATGTTACAAGAACTGTCATCGCCGTCATGGAAATGGTTTCCCTATTATTGTGAATATGTTGCCCGACAATTGCAGTTCTACTGCTCGATTTATGTTCTATTTGGTGATAAACTTACAGATATGTGCTGTATAAGTTCAGTTTACTTTAAACACAGACGCTATGCGCAAAAATTTACTCAACGTAGAATATAGAGAGTTAGTTAACTGCTCCCACTGGCGTTTTCCTCAAAAAGCTATTGTGCTTGCAATTCTGCCACAGCTCCCCCTTGTGATTGGCTGTTTAGTCTGTGGCGTCACGCGAACTTTTACGCTTGTTCCATTGAAGGACTGCTGATCAATTTGTGCAACAAAGAATGTGCGTGCAAGCTCAACTGCCAAAAGGCCGCACCCAGTGATGGCTGGACGCGAGTATTGGCATCATGCAAACCAGCGAGCGGAGCAGCTTACAGGCAGTGCACAGGTTCAATTTTAGGAATGCACCGATTTCATGCCTTCAAATTTATCTCTATTTTTCAGTTGTCATCAAAAATAATGTTCAAAAGGTGTTTTAACTTCACAGCGTCTTGTAAATATGAGAATTAGACTAAAGCCCCGTACCCGCGTAATAACTTTCGTTGCCGCTAACTACCTAGAAGCAAGTTAACTAATGCGTTCACTTAGCCGCGGCACGGCTTCAGCTTACTCAAAATCTAACTTAATCAAAAATTGTCGAAAATCGCAGACGCTACTGCAATTTCATACCAAAGCAAGTGGGAATGGTGAACTTTTTACTATCAGTCCTAATTTTGAACAGTTTAAGTCTGCAAAGATTGATACGGTGTATTAAAAATTAGTGCACGATGTTCATAGACGTCATTTTCAAAACACTAACACGACTACGCAGCCGAATTAGTTGAGTTGCCTCTAGGCTGATAGCAGCGACGAAAGTTGTTACTTGAACACCGGACTTAACTTGTCATTTTCGCTTGCTTTATCGATGCATCAATTTTGTGCTAAGAGCAATAAATATTTTCCAAATCTTAAACTTACGAGGTGTTGGATCAAACGTTCTCGTCTTTTACTTAGCCCATTCGCCCCTTCTGCAGTCCGTGTTCACGCTGGAAGAGTTTTTTTCGCTGTGACGTCATACAAAGTTCTTGTCCTCACTTCTATGTAGCAACCCTGATCAATTCTTGCAATACTCCGCAGGCAGTCTGCAAACTCCTCCCACTCAGACAGCCCATACGGTTCCTTCACTCTTCCGCGCCCCTTTTGAACTGCTCCTCTGGCTGTTGTAGGCTGAGCAGTTAAGCGCTTTGGCAATGTGTGACGTCACGCGAACTTTTTACTGCTGCCGTACAGGAAAGTGTACCTAAGATTTCTGCAACATGGTGCAAGCAATCGGTATCTCAGACATCTCGTATATCCACTCATGATGAATGTGAGCAAGCTGCGCGTCCGTGGAGAAATCTTATTGCTTGGAGTTAGGAATCAGTGTATCGATCTGTGGAAATGGTTATACTTGTGGCACTTGCCGTGTAATATACTTGAGAAATTTGTAATGTACTATACATCGTAATTGGAATTAAGTGCTGATATATACAGTGATTATCGGTAGCCAATCACAAGATGACGCTGTGGCAAAATTCTGCGGACACTATGGCTGCTAGCAACCACCTGAAGGCCCGATCAAATGCTTGTGAAAGTCATAAGAACCGAAGACTTTCAACATTCTTCTGTCGCGTAGTTATTTACCAAAATGTTGCATGACTTTGCATGAAGCTCCCACACAGCACTGATGGACTTACTGATTAATAACTATGTACATGTTTGGTGGAGAAGCAATAAGTGTAGTTCTCAGCGCATATTTTTCCGATAACAGTGAAAGCATTTGACCACTGTTGTTAAAAGATTTATTACCGCAATTATTTTTTAAACAACGTATGTAGGAAAGTGTACCGGCTAGTGATCGTGGAAATTCATTATGACATTACCCCAATAATGTCCAAGAACCTTGCCTCGGAACTGATTAAAATACAACCTCTGGCTCGTAATGCTATCTCACTGGAATGCGCCTTCTGCTACTGTTGCACTTCATTATATTATCATCTCTGTTCCAAACACGCAATAGAAATGCCAAATGCGCTTAAAGGCTCCCACGCCAAGGGGCCAGAAAATGGGCCCTCTTTACTACGGTCGTCAGTTCAGCAGCTTATGCATACAAATTAATGCTTTTTGGCTACCGACAATCACTGCATATATCAACACTTAATTTCAATTACGATCTATAGTACATTACAAATTTCTCAAGTATATTACACGGCAACTTTTCACGGCAAGTGCCACAAGTATAACCATTTCCACAGATCGATACACCGATTACTAACCCCAAGCAATGAAATTTCTCCACTTACGCTCAGCTTGCTCACGTGCATCATGAGTTGATATAGGAGATGTCTGAGATACCGATTGCTTGCACCGTGTTGCAGATATCTTAGGTAAGCTTTTCTGTACGGCAGAGGCAAAAAGTTCGCGTGACGTCACATATTGCCAAAGCGGTTATCTGCTCTGCCTGCAACAGCCACAGGAGCAGTTCCAAAGGGACGCAGAAAAGTGAAGGAGTCGTATGGGGGTATCCGACTGGGAGGAGTTTGCAGACTGTCAGCGGAGTGTTGCAGAAATTGATCAGGGTTGCTACAAAGAAGCGATGGCAAGAAGTTTGTATGACGTCACAGAGAAAAAAAAACTCTTCCAGCGTGAACACGGATTGCACAAAGGGCAAATGGGCTAAGTAAAAGGCGTGAGCGTTTGATCCATTTTATGAAGCAATATTGACTTCTTGATAATGTTAAATATCAAGCAAGTGCCCAATCAGAAATATTGGTTGTGATTAGAGTAGAATACAGTGGTGTATGAGGGATTAAGGTCGATTATGGATGATGCAACAATATGGTAGATATGACGAACATACATAACGTTGGTTTTAGTACATTTAGGTCGATATTGGTGGAGGCAATATTGGTTGTTTAAAGTTGGTCAGGAGACGAAGGCCGATGGTAGTTCATGGATGTATGAAGATTATATATGGTAGATGGTAGTACATGGATGTTCGAAGACTATATATGGTAGAGCATATGCTAGAGTATAACGTACGTTATCAACGGATTTCCGTTCGTACGATCATGAGTGGAATTCCTCCCTTTATTTGGGGAAGAATATGTATTGGTTGCCATGGATTATAATATGGCTAGAATTCCAGACACAATCGATCAAAATATTATTGTATGACTGAAAGCTTGAATGCGAAAAATCTAAAAATTCATATTATAGAGCAAAAATTGTGCACATTTTCAGTTTATTTCTTTCCTGTCGATGAATTGCAAAAAATTGCAAAGTATGTACGGACGTTAACTGCCTTGACGGTTTTTTATCCGCTGTTTTTAAATTTTACTGACACTTTACCAGTTTTGCGTAGTTACCCATCATTTGTATTTATTTGTTGTATCCCTTGTAAAACATTATTGAAATCTTTGATCAAGTATTGTCATCTATTTTTATGTTCTTTCAGTTTATATCTGTAGAGTTTCATAAACAAATTTTTGCTATTAGTTCTAAGAAAAGTAATGCCAAAGTTTCATGATAAATTTGGCCTTACGTATCCTGACAACGGGTACGGCCAAACTTATTCATCGACCGGTGACTTCCTCAGAACTATGTCGTATAGCTGCATACCAGCTTAGAGTTGGAAGAAGTTGTACGTAAACGTGCGTTAACTGCACAGACTGGTTCAAGCTCCTGCTCTATAGCATTGTCCTCAATGTTAGAGCCTTTTACTATTCTGAGCTGCTGGCCTAACTCACACGTATAAATTACTATTTTCGTAAAAGCAAGCAATCATTAGCAAACAAAGCAAGCATCCAGTGCATAATATGTCAACAGTTGAAAAAGTTGATCTTGGTAGAATATAGGTGTATCATTCGCTGAACTCAGTCGATTTTGGTCGTTATTGGTGTTTCTTACGGTTCACCATGGTAGATCATGGTTGTGCAGCTCAGACGTTTATGGGTGTAATTGGGTATTTATGGTCGGGAAATATGGTTGGTAATATGGTCGAAAGTTGTGACATATCTGTACCATAATGCACCCTATGAATGGTTGAATATGGAGGATATATCAATAATAAACAACGAAGATCTCGACCATAATCTTAGTTGTTCTACTATAATCATAACCATTATTTCCGACCGGGTGAAGCGTCGACAGCTTATTTTTGACGCCCAATCAAATGCTTCCTTTGTAACGCCAATAGGGTTAAATCCTAACGCTGGAAATACTCCGAACAGAATTAGGTTTTTTTAAGAGCAATCAAGGTCATTCAGCTCATATAATAACCAAGCGCCTCAACCCTATCTGCTTCCAAGCGAGACAAAATTGTACCGCCCTACCGTTGTTCGTTCGCTGTTGTACGCTCAGTGATTTTTAGTGCCCAAACTTTCGTGACTTTTCCTAATTTCTAATGATTATCAATAAAGTTCCAAGATACCCGCACATTAAAGCCAACAATCGAAAACAATATGATTATATTAAAAAATTTGGTGATAACATTCGCAATGTGAACGCTCGCTTCTGGTTTGACGTCAGGCAGCATCACAGCAGCAGGTATGCATTGTTAGTCGCCCACTAGTAATTAAAGACTAAGATGATGTGGTAGATACACTCCTAATTGTTTTAATTGTTTGCATTCGTAGATTTCTTCACAAAAATAAACTTTTGAAATGCTTACTAGAAAACAGCAAAGAGGCTATAAATGAAAAATAGAAACGATAATACGTTCAGCTTCTTTGAAGCAAAAGCTCATGATCTCATTTTAGAGCATATGGTTACTAAAAGGAGCCCAAGCAGCAGCACTGTCGCTGTTCTAGAAGTGATTCTCCGTCATAAACAAAGTATAATTGAAGTCCTAGTTCCGCGTATAATTCATTGGAATAAATGTATCAAGAAGCAAAGTGGGGCCATTCTAACTGTTGCCTTCTGCAATTATAAGTGCAGTACCACTGTACAGATATCTGCAGTTTCCGAAGCTACCGTGAATGTATGACAAGTGCTTCAGATGTGCAGCCGGAGCATTCACCCTGTACAGTCAAGTTATATTTTCATATATTCAAATTTAATTGACAATAAAACTACTCCTTGACCTTATTTTTCAAACTAAATAGGTAAAATCGTAGGTGAATAAATGACTTTTACATTCAGAAGGAAAAAAAAAATTGTATTTTGAGGAAATTACCGGCATTTTAAGTGTGCGGTACAAATTTGTCTCTACTTGGTGCACAAACGGCTGAAAAAAATGAAAACGGGTAGGGTTAAATTTGTCAGACCCTTTAAACTTGACTATTGCTAGGCCATGCAATGCCAGGGAGCTTGTGGCCAGTCTGTTTTGCATAACGGTCCACAAAATCGCACAAAGACGGTACCTGACTAAAAAAGTGCCCACCACTGAACCTCTGTACTGCCTGCAAGCTGCTCCGCTCGCTGGCTTGCATGGCGCAAACACTCGCGTCCAGCCATCACTGGGTGCGGCCTCTTCACAGTGCCGTCTGGAAAATTTTCGCTGTCTAAATCGATGAGTAGTCCTATGATACCATGGTTTAAGAAATTTGTATGTCTCAGACAAGACAACCTATCACAAGATGAAGCTGTAGCAAAATTCTGCGGGCACTATGGCTGCTAGCAACCACATGAAGGCCCGAGCAAAAGCTTGTGAAAGTAATATAAACATAAGACTTTCAGCATTCTTCTGTCTTGTAGTTATTTACCAAAATGTTGCATTTCTTCTCATGAAACTCCCACACAGCACTAATGGACTTACTGATAACTAGATTTGAGGTAGAGCAGCAATAAGTATAGTTCTCAGCGCATATTTTTCCTGTAACAGTGAAGGCATTTGACCACTGAACTTGAAAAATTTATTACCGTAATTATTTTTTGTAAAACGTACGTAGGAAAATGTACGTGCTAGTGATCGTGGAAATTCATAATGATATTACCCCAATTATGTCGAAGAACCTTGTCTCGGAACTGATTAATCGACAACTTCTGGCTCGTAATAAAATCTCATGGAATGCGCCTTCTGCTACTGTTGCTTTTCATTATATTATCATCTCAGTTTCTAAACACGCAATAGCCATGCCAAATGCGCTCGAAGGCCCCAACACCAAGGGACCAGAAAATGGGCCCTCTTTGCTACGGTCGTCAGTTCCGCAGCTTATGCATACAATTTAAAGTTCTTTGGCTACCGACAATCACTGCATATATCACCACTTAATTTCAATTACGATATACAGTACATTATAAATTTCTCAAATATATTAGACGGCTACTTTTCCCGGCAAGTGCCAAAAGTCTAACAATTTTCACAGATCGATACACCGATCACTAACCCCAAGCAATAAAATTTCTCCACGGACGCGCAGCTTGCTCACGTGCATCATGAGTGGATATACGAGATGTCTAAGATACCGATT
Organism: Parhyale hawaiensis; assembly: GCA_001587735.2. NCBI lineage: Eukaryota > Metazoa > Arthropoda > Malacostraca > Amphipoda > Hyalidae > Parhyale > Parhyale hawaiensis. Next base: position 2,039,672 of record LQNS02276867.1, read on the forward strand.
GCTTGCACCGTGTTGCAGATATCTTAGGTAAGCTTTTCTGTACGGCAGAGGCAAAAAGTTCGCCTGACGTCATATATTGCCAAAGCGCCTATCTGCTCTGCCTGCAACAGCCAGAGGAGCAGTTCAAAAGAAGCGCGGAAGAGTGAAGGCGTCGTTTGGGCCGTCCGAGTGGGAGGAGTTTGCAGGCTGTCTGCGGAGTGTTGCAGAAATTGATCAGAGTTTCTACAAAGACGCGAGGGCAAGAAATTTGTATGACGTCACAGCGAAAAAAACGCTTCCAGTGTGAACACGGATTGCACAAGGGGCGAATGGGCTAAGTAATAGACGAGAAGGTTTGATCAAACACCTCGTAAGTTTAATACTTGGAAAATATTTACTGTTGTTGGCACAAAATTGATGCATCGATAAAACTAGCGAAGTTGTCAAGTTAAGACCGGTATTCACGTAACAACTTTCGTCGCCGCTAGCGGCCTAGAGGCAACTCAACTAATCCGACTGCGTAGTCGTAGCAGTGACTTGAAGATGACATCTATGAAAACCGTGTACTTACTAAGTTTTAACATACCGCATGAATCTTTGTAGAAGTAAACTGCTGACAATTAGGAGTGATAGTTGAAAGGTTACCATTCCCACTTACTTTTGTATGAAACTTCAGCAGCGTCAGCGATTTTCGACAATTTTCGACACAGTTAGATTTTGCACAAGCTGAAGCCGTGCCGCGACTAAGTAAACGCCTTCATCCCTAGTGTCACGCCCTGGAAAGTGCGGTTTTTCTATGAGCAGTCGGCTTGGACTAGCCTGCATAGCAACCTTTCTGTGGCTCACGGGGAGGAAATTATTCTTCAACATTAGATACCATTACCTACACTACTTATCTTGGCTGAATGTTTGAGACCACGAATCACTAGTGGCGACCGTTTTCGTATTCTAGACAAGAAATCGCCTCCCATTTTGTATCTTCCGAAGACGGGACTTCCCTGAATTGCTCCTGACTTCATTCACCATATCTTATTGATGTCCCTCAGTTAAGTTTCATTTTTGCATTTTATAGTATTAAAGATTTAGATTAGTGCGATAGTTTGCTTTCCTCTCTCGTGCGACTTGCAGCGGTCACCGGCCGTGGTACATCGTTCGCATTTCAGAGAATCTTGACACGGTAGCCAAAGAGCTTCAATTTGTACTAGACGGACCGTGACCCGTTGGGTCATCACGATAGACTTCGCTTTCGCTAAAAAGGTGTTATTTAGCTGGGCGCAGACCACCTGCTATTCGGCCGTCCTCTTTTGCCCGTCAAGAAGCGGCCCGTTCGGTTAACCATCAACAGATTCTTTGCTTCTCTAACGAATAACCAACACCTAAGCTGTAAGCAAAGTCAAATTATTATGTGTTACGTATTTCAGTTGCATTGCCCATGAAACCGCTGAATTGATCATGCCCGTTCGCACTAGTCTGAACCCTGGACATTCTCGGTGATGGTAAGTGATGATGACGTGTACGCGCGGTGCGCGTGTGCGTGTCTCAGTGTCTGCAGTGCAGTGACAATTTTGACAGTGCACATTGTGCAAGCTTGGTGTGAGGTTAGCGCTGCTCTCTAAGCAAGCAATATGGCTGCAGACTATGAATGGGACTTTCATATGGCTGCAGACTATGA